>JADMLD010000345.1:0-57573 GCA_017589585.1 Phylloscopus whistleri
TTTTAATCAGTTACATCACACTTCAAAAATGGTCAGTATCCTCTAAATATTAAAAAAACCCTACTCTTCTAATATTTAATTTAGTAAGCTTCCTCTATACAGTTTACAGCTTGTTAAAATAAAGTCTGGGCTTTCCAGAAAGGCTGATAAAAACTGCTAACCTAAAAGTAAACCCAAACATAAACCCAAGTGTAAAAAATCCTGAATAGTGTAAAACAAAAATAAATAAAACCGAACCTTAAAAAATTTTTCTGTTCCCCAACTTAAAAATTTTCACATAAACAAATTCAAACCCAAATAAAAGAAAAAAGTCTAAACAACACCACCATAATAATTCTAAAAAAAATCATTGCAATAAACTAAGCCCTAACATATGCTTATAGCATGCTGCTAAATACTGTAAAACAGCAAGTAAAAACGGGGCAGGGGGATAAATCAGCAACGACCCCAGTCACTCAAACTGCAACCAATACCCCAACTACTCAAACAGCAGCTAAACCAAACAATAAACCTAAATCAACAACTATAGCAAATAAAAAACTTAAGTCAACAGTTAAAACCAAATAATAAACCCAAAAGAGCAGCTCTACCAAATAAAAAACTTAAATCAGCAGTTTAACCCAATAATAAAACCCAAAACAGCAGCTAAACCAACTAGCAAAATCCAAAAGCTACTATTAAATCCTTTTCCCTAAAAAACCTTCAAAACCTAAAAAAAAATTACACTCAAGAACCTAATCAATCTGTCTTTAAAATGCTACAAACAAAGCTACAACTCTAAACAAACACTGAAGCAAAGCATTTAAAATCCCTATGACAAAATCCAATTATCAACCAAAATAATAATAGAAAAAACCCCTAACCCTTGCAGTCTCTGGGAACAGGTCCTGGGAAGTGTAGCACAAAAATATCTGTGTACAAACAATCTCTATATACAGCAAACCCAATAAAAAACCATAAAACAAATAATTCAACACTTATAAAAGAAGGGCAGTAACAAAAATTGTCTTCTCAAATAACCTGAACACTAAAACCCCAAACTTAATACCATATACACTAGTTATGTGGCAAAAACTTATACAACTTAAACCACAAAAATACTCTTCTGCTTTAGCAATAATAAAGTAAAATAACACAAACCCCCCTGTACTAAATATAGCAAAAAAACCTCCAAACATATACAAATACAATGCATGATCCAACACATACAAAAATCGCGGCTCTAAAAACACATATGCAAACATTAAAAAACAAAATTAAAAAAAAAAAAACAGCCCACAAACAACAAAAAAAGTTTTCTCCAAATCTCTGAAGTACAAATCAAAAGTTCTAACACCAAACACAAACATTCCCCAGATAGGGAGAGAAGAACACCCTACAAACTAAGCTAAAGTCCTTCCTACGTAATTGTAAAAAACCATGAAAAAATAAAAAACCTACTACTGCTCTAACAGTACAAGAAGTATCTAAATTAAAAAAACAGCAAACCTCAGAGAGGAAGTTCCACCAAAGAAAAAAACCAACCCAGTTACCTCGGGTTTGGCCGGTCACCCAAGATTAGGGTGGTTTAGTGTCCTTTGCCCTCTGAAAAGCCCCAAGCCAGACGCAGGAATACACGGAGTCTTCAGATTTTCAAGGATTTTCTCATGGTTTATTATTTCTTATCATTTCATTTTTCTCTGTGCCCAGCCAAAGTCTCCACAGCACGGGCATCAGGCGACAACTCCTGTCCCTGACGTAGGCTCGTCATCTCTTATACAGATTATTACGTACTGATTATTTACAATTACAAACCATATCCACATCCTATACTAAACAGGTTGCTTCTACGCTAACCCAATCCCTCTAAAACTACTTTGTCCACCATCACAGCAGAAGATGGAGATGAAGAAGAAGACCCCAGGGTACCGCCCAGAATCCTCCATCTTGTCCCCAGTCACCCCTATTCTAGAAATCCAAATGTGAAAACTACACTACTCCTTATTACACTTTGTGGCTTGTAATTCCTCTCTGAATGCTGGAAGTCTCTCCCATGGACTAAAGTCAAAGCCAGTGCCCTTCTGGGCTCTGTGCCAGGGTCTCCAACCCCCCTGGACAGATCCCAGACTGCCCTGTACAGGTTTTAAACCCCCCTGTACAGCTTTTTGACTGTCCAGGGTATCCAAAGGAATGCTTGGACTCTCACATCTCCCCCTCCTGTTTGAACCAAAAATACCTCTTTGGCAACTTTGTCCATGGCCCGCCGTATGTGTTGAAACAAACACAGCAAGATCAGGAAAGAATTACAAGTCCCAATAAAATATAAAAAATATATATACATACCTATTATTAAAATTTCCTTCCACAATGGTGAAAGGTTAAAAAATTTGAACATGCCATCCATCCATGACCCAGTTATCTCTCCAAGTTTGTTTCACGCTTTCTCGCAATTGCCTGATGTGCTCTTGAATGGATTTTAAATGATCTAACAATTTCATGCAGCACGTTCCCTCAAACTCTTCACATCTGTGTCCCTGTACTAACAACAGATCATGGCTCTACTTTGAAGAGTTGCTCGTCTGACACTGTCAGCATCAGTTAATAAATCTCAGTGTGAGAGAGATATCCAGGAATGCTTATTCAACTAACAACCCACCTGATCCAATTGTTTCAAGGCCGTTCCTGCTGCTGCCTGTGGCAAAAGCAGAGCTGTTAGAAATTTTTGGCCTTTTTTCCAAATATCAATCTTATAATCATAATTTAGAATCGTATCGAATGACGAACCTTTTTTCTCTATGTTTTTTCTCTCTTATCAACATCATGTTGGGTGTTAGTAAAGAAAACTTCCCAATGCTGCATGGGTCACCTTTGACATTTGCAGGGATTGCACACCAAATTCTGTCCCCACAAATGAAAAAGATTCCTCTCGGCAATTGCGTTGGAACACGGTTGGATGGCCTGTTCAACATCCCAGTGTAATAACACCAAGATGATGTGTCTCTAAAAAATTGAAAGATTTGGAGTGACTTCTGTTGCTTTCTGCCACCCTTGAACGATTGAATTTCACGTAGACATTCATTCTGACTAACCCAAGAATTTTTAGTTCACATCCCATTCTTCAACCGGATTGCTAACCGAATTTGAGATGACTTTTGAAATCATTAGAGGGATGTCTTTTGGAATTGGCCATTCGTTCACCGATTATCTCACTAAGTATGTTAAAAAGGATTTTTCTGGCTTTGAATGCATCAAGCAAATGATGTCCCATCCTGATGCATTGGCTAGAGTCTTCTAAACACTCTTTTTGGTCGGGCTATGGGTAGATTTGCAGCATTGCTCAAGGCAACCAACAAAAAGACGAGGCACATGCATATTGTGAAAGGCCTCCTTCTCGTAGGAATCCCTGAACCGCGACACCATCCCAGACCCAAAAAGAAATTAAGTCTTAAAAGTCTCTTTTGCGTGCTGAACGAAGGGATGTCTGTTGTCCTGACCCTTGCCCACGTCTGTGTGCTCATTTCTTTGTTCTTGGTCTCGGTCCTGGGGCCTGCATCTGCCTGTGTTTGGACTCGACAGGGCTTCATGTTCTTGGCTGCCGCCTGTCCCGGTCCAACACCTGTGAAGACAGAAGCATACCCTTGCCCCAAGTTATTAGTTTGAATGGTTCATTAAAGATCACTCCTGAAAATGTGTCAACTGAAACATGAATATTTTTGAGTTTCCCAAACTCTGTCTGTCTGTCTGCCACAACTGCAGACTGTGCAACCCTCTCGGGTTGACTGCTCCCATGGTTGCAGGAGGCTGCACAAGCTGGCAATCTGGGCAAGCACTGATGATTTCCTTCGCTTGGCTTTTGGAAATGCGAAAACCCTCCATCAGCGCTTGGGCATTCTGATGGAAGAATGCATGACTCAATTTCGCCTGCTCAAAGATGTTTGGCAGAGTGTTTGAAATTGGCATGGCCAATTTGTCTCCATGTGCATTGCCTTCCGTTAAAAAACCTGGAAGAAATGAATGTGCCCTAATGTGGGAGACAAAACATTCACGTTTCCTGTCCTGGAACAGTGTCCTCATACAAAGTAAGTATGAGTATAAATTTTCATTATCCACTTCCTTCAAAAGCGACCCTTCAAGTCTTTTGATCACACTCGTTACATAAGCTGAATCTGATCAGATTGAAAGGTTGCGGAAACAGCTCGTAAGCTCGAACTACAGCTGCCAACTCGACTATCTGCAGTGAACCTTGCACTGTTTCTATGTTTGATTCCCTCTCTCCTGTTGTTGCATTTTGCCATGTAATTACTGATTTGTGAGTTTTTCCTGAGCCGTCAGTAAATGACATTATTGCGTCCAACGGCACCTCACTTAATTTCGGCTTTTCTCTTAAACTTATCTTTGCCGTTAACAATCTGTGGCTTGGAAAGTGAATCGTGCAAGTACCTGGATAGTCTAACAACGCAATTTGCAAATCTTCCGATTTTTGCAATGCCCAATCAAAATATTCTTTTTTCAAAGGCAGGTAAATTGTTGTGAAATCTTTGCCTGTCATTGTCAGCAACCTAGATCTAGCTTCGATGATAATTTGAGCTGTCATCTCCAAGCTCGTAAGGATTGTCCTTGGAGACCTGTAAGATAAAAAGATCCACTCCAAAATCAACAATGGGTCCTTTTGTGAGGAATCCCACTGAAAGATCAAGCCATACAATTGTATTTTTTCTCCCAACACTGCAAGAAAGAACGGCAGACATGCTACAAAGCGATGTGCCTGTTTCTGCTGGAGAGCTTCAGCAATTCTTCCAAGTGCTTCCTGAGCCTCTGGCGTGAGAGCTCTGGGAGATTTGATGTCACAGTCCCCTCTCAAAAGATTGAACAACGATGCAAGTTCATCGTGATTCCCAGAATTGGTCTCATCCAGTTGATCTCCCCTAAAAGTTGTTGCAAATCTCGCAGATTCTTGATTTCTGCTTTGATCTGAATCTTCTGCGGTCTTATTGTTTGTCCCGAGATTCTCCATCCTAAATATTTCCATGGCGCAATTTCTTGAATTTTTGAAGTGGTAATTTCCAATCCTGCACTTTGCACTTCTGCAATCACGCAGTCACGAGCTTTCTGCAACTCTTGTTGAGTCGGTGCTGTGATGAGCAGATTGTTGCCTCTCGGTGAGGCGTAGCGACCTGGTTCAGGAACGGCACAGCGACTACCCTAAGTCTACTCGGTTCATAGCTCACAGACACCAATGTGGTGGATGGCAAAATAGCATTTATTCTTGTTTACATGGTGTTTTATAACTTACGCAAGCAGGGTCACATCCGTCTGCTTACGTCATCACGTACATACAATTGGCTAACTTAACAAAGCTCGACTAAAATAGCACTTACATATGAAAAAGGTAACCCTATCTACCCATACAGCCCAACATCTTCCGGTCGCTTGTCCCTAGCTACCACAGCAGATCATCCATGTAATGAATGATTCTCGCTTCTGGATGTTTTTTCCACGCTGGAGACAAAGCTTGCGCCACAAACCATTGGCAAATAGTTGGTGAATTCTCGAGACCTTGAGGTAAAATGACCCAATGGTACCTTTGCAGAGGTTTCTGCCTGTTGATGCTTGGAATGGAGAATGCAAATCGAGGAGCATCATCCAGATAAAGCGGAATGTTGAAAAAGCAATCCTTGAGATTGATGATCACAAGTGGCCAATCTTTTGGAATCATTGAGAGAGATGGAAGTCCCAACTGAAGTGGTCCCATTTCTTCAATGACCTCATTGATCTTTCTGAGATCATGAAGCAATCTTAACAAACCAGAAGCTTTCTTGCGGATAACAAACACTGGAGAATTCCAAGGGCTGTTTGTTGGTTTGATGTGCCCTTTTTCCAACTGTTCCTTGACTAAATTTTTGAGTGCACTCAGTTTTTTCTGTTCAAGGGGCCACTGATCCACCCAGACAGGACTGTCTGTTTTCCAGGTCAGCTTCAAAGTGGTGAGTGCTGCAGTGATCCCCACTAGAAATCCACCTCCATTCTCACGCCCCATTGTGCTAAGAAGTCTCTTCGCCAGGCTGTAATTGGTCTCTGCACAATGAAGGGACGTATGATGTCCGTCTTTCCTCCCGGTCCTGAAACAACAATTGTGTTGGCACTCTACAGACATAAGGAATTTCCCCCATGCCCGAAAGAGAACTCAAGGGTGCAATCGAGGTCCATTCTCTGGGCCAAAAAATGTACGAAATTCCAGTGACATCTGCCCCTGTGTCAAGCATTCCCTTGAGGGTGATTGTCTTCTCACCGCAGGTCAATGTACATTCGATGGTTGGCCGATCTCGACCAAGGTGTTTCACCCATGTGGCATGAACTTCCATGTGTTCACCTGAAGGGAAGTCCTGTTGAAAAAACATGGGCATGACCTGTTCCGTGGCATGAGGCGGCAAGGCAATGGCCTTGGCAATTGGTGTGTTTTCAGGAATTGTCAATGGTGGTCTGAGAGGTTTGGCTAAAACTGTTAATTCTTCATTCCGATCTGCTGAGATGACTGAAGGATAGATGATGAATCCCAGGATACTATTCCTATCCTTGCCTATTATCAAAAAGTCTTGTCTTTTACATGAGATCCCAGTCACCTCTGTGAGTATCACTGCATAATTTTCATTTAGGAAGCAGGTCCTTTTGGAAGCTGCCAAACTGCATTGTGCCCCTGGTGGCAGCAAGTCTGGATCACTGGGGATGCTGCAGATTGTCCTGCTGAGGGCATCAGATTGACATTCCCCGACAATTGTCCCATTTGTGGAATTTGGTGTTGATCCACCGCCATCACTTGTGTCATTGTGCATTGACATTCCGCGCTCTTCTTGAAGTTTCCTGGCAGGGGTAAAGGTCTCCTGTCCACATCTGTCCTAGAGTGGCTTTCAGGATGTTTTCTTCTCCAGCACCTTGGACAAACATCTGGTGAGATCGTGGCTTTTGCAAGTTCTGGGTAGTTTCTTTTGAAGTGCCCTGGTTTTCCACACTTGTAGCAACGTCCTCCTACAAGTCTTGTTGCCATTGCTGTTGTGGCATTTTTTTTGTTGAAGCGTTGCAAGAGCCTCTCTAAAGTTCTCATTTTTGGCCTTGATGATCTTCTCCACTTGTTCTCCCAGATGCTTGCTTGAATTGATGCAACATGTTGTGGTGTTCCTACTTTGCTGCAAGCTTTTATCATTTCTGCCAGAGAGGGTTGACCAGGCATTGGGCTGAGGACGCGTTTGCATTCTGTGTGGGTATTCGCAAATGCAAGACTTCGAAGCAGGTGTGGCCCTGCCCTCTCATTGTTCACTTGCCTGTCTATTGCTTGCGTGAGACGGTCAATAAAGTCGCTGTAAGGTTCTGAAGAACGGTGCTTTATGTCTGTATAAATGCATTCTGAAACCCCTGCTGGTGGAATCTGTGTGATCACTCTTTGTGCCGCATCCTTAATATCTGCTAAAACATTTCTTGGTAACTTTGCGCTTGTTGAATTGGATTGTCATGCGGTAGATCGCCTGCCATTTGTGCCACAGTGATGGCTGCATTTGGCCCTCCTTGATATCTATTTCTGAGCTCCTCAAGAGCTCTTCTCCACCACACATTCCAGATGATCAGCTGTGAGTCTGTGGGAATCATCGAAGCGGTTGACCTGAGATATGCGGTGTCAAATCATAAATACTAAATGTTCCTTTTAAAATCTGTTTAAAATATGGTAATCCCAGTCCATTATCATGGATTGCCTGTGCTAGATCTTTGATCACTCCATGATCCAATCAATCCCACCTTGGGTTCTGCCCTTGGGCATCATAAGTCACTGGTAATGCTAATATTGTCGTATCTGTAGAACTAGAATCTTTTGGTGCTTGTCTCTTTATTTCTGTCCAAACCACTGCACCGGATGTCTGTGTGCTGGATGCTTGTGACTCCTCAGGCACTGGAGTCAATTGCTGAGTCTTCAATGTTGATGCTGCTGCTGCTGCTGCCATTCCTGGGTCTGCCTGTTTTCGAGGCTTCTCCACATTTTGTACTGATGTGGTATCTCCATCTTTGAGGGTTATTTCTTTTCTTGACATTTCTCCACTTCCTGGTTGAGGAGTGGAAACCTGAAGCTCAGGTGGAGTATGTGATTCTTGTGCAGTACTGCCAAAGGAAAAGGAGGATCCATCAGGTAGCCGAAAGGTAAATGAAGAAGCACGTCCAGTGGGTTCAAGGGAAACTTGGCTACCCTTTGATGATGTGAGAAGTTGAGGGAATTGTGTTCATAAATCAGGAAAAGCCTCCAAAGTTGTTTCTTTAACTTGCAGAAGAAATTGTTTCATTAGATCTTTAGACATTAGAAATGAAAGAGCTTGACCTGAAAGACCCTCAGTTGCTGTTGCTGTTGACCAGACAGAAACACCTTGTAAGGCAGTGATGTGAATCATGCCTTCATCGGGGTTTGATGCTTGTTCCTGTGTTTGAACTGCTTCATGGTCTTGTGAGAATGACAAATGCTCCATTTGTTTTTGTTGAAACTGCTGCTTTGGAGAAAAGGCTGGTTTTTTGTACGAAATTGGGGGAAAATGGTGTAATGTGGGGGTTTCGCCACTACATGGCGCTGTCGTTCCAAATATCAAATGTGGCTTTTGTTGTGACCGCTGTAATTTTTCAATCCGGCCACCAGGTGGCGCGGCCGTCACCACGAATCGCGAACCCGGTCTGTCAGGCAGTTCTTCCAGCATTTCTGACAATAAATCTTCTGCTTGTAAAATGCTTTCTGCTTCTGAATCTCTCTGCATTGTTGTGCGAGCTTTTGGACCTGCACCCATGCTTTCAAAAGCGACGGCAAGGCTGCCCGTGAGCGGAGATGGCCTCCACGGAGCCTCCTCCGAAAGGGCGGTTCTTTGATGAAACTCCCTGCCCTGGCCACGCCCCGCCACCACCTGCACCGCCTCAGCACCGCCCGGGAGGGTGTCCCCTCTTGACCCGCCTGCCAGGGCCGCCCCTTCTTGTTCATGATCGGGGTACTGCCCACCCGAAACAAGCCCACCGCTCAAGCTCCGGCCCAACCACTCCGTGTCTACGTTCCGCGAAGCGGGCACAGCCTGGCCCGCGCCGCTTCCTGTAGTTTGCATCATCACCACACAACGAGCTGCCGATGCCAATTTTTCCCCGCCCATCACTGCAGCCCCGGTCTCCCTGCAATCCGCGCTATCCCGACTCGGTACATTTCCCGATCGCCCCCGGGCACGCTCGTCTCCGCACGTTCGCACCGCGACTCCGCCTTCCTCTGCCACCGCTCCCTGCCTGCTGCCCGCCGCCTCCCCCCACCCCCGCCCCGCTTGTTCGAACGCAGAAGGAGGAAGTACCGACGGAAAGCCTTCGCGCAGTGTCTGTGGGGGGGTAAAGGGGCTCACAGGTGGACTGAGTCCCCGATCTTCCCATCCCCCCTCCTGGGGTGTGTGTTCTACGCCCGTAGGGCACGCTTCAAAGAGAAGCATGTCCATGTCCTCCTGATTGCTGGGAGAGATTAAAAGTTTCAATTTTCCCGGGACTAATTCTGGGGAATCGGGTTCTGATACTTCTAATAAATATGCGGGAAGCTGCTGGCTCCCCCATTTACCTGAGATGGGCTGCTGGCTCACCTCTCTTCCATCTCCAGTAAGAGATCCTTTAACCGCTGGCGGCTGGCCAGCACCTGCCTCTACTAACTGCTGGCTAGTAGATAAAATGCTCTGTTCCTCCCCCCCACTCCGTGGCTGGCTAAAGTGGGGAATTTCCCTGTCTTCCACTGAGACAGCTTCTAACACAATTTTTGCCGGCTCAAATAAAGCTTTTGTCTCACTATGTGTGTAATTACATCTCGTCCAAAAAGGCAGAGCCTGTGGCTCCCTGTCAGAAAGGCCTGCAGGATGTGCAGACACCATGCCCTGTAGGGCAGATAGGATACTAGGTTGCTCGGGGGAGAGAGACATGACCCCTCCCATGTTCTGAATCTCAACTGTCTTACCAAACTTGAAGAATGGGGTGCAGGTGCTGTCAAACTCAGCTCAGGAGTGTCCTGATCACTGACCAGCCGTTGTCAGGATGACGGATTCCAGGGTCCTTGGAAATCTGTCGATCCGAAGACAAATCTGAGATCAGCTGCTCTGGTCCTCCTCAGGTGCTGGCAATTCGGCTTCCTGGCTTCAGAGGGCTTGTTGTGCTTGTGTGGTGCCCACCCCAAGGGATGCCAATTCTCGGGTTTGGGTGCTGGTCACCCTTTCCCTGAGATTAGGGTGGTTAAGTGTCCTTTGCCCTCTGAAAAGCCCCAAGCCGAATGCAGAAATGAACCGGAGTCTTCAGATGTTCTTTTTCAAGGTTTCTCTCTTGTTTTTTATATCTTATCTTGTCCCTTTTTCTCTGTGCCTGGCCAAGGTCTGTCCAGCACGGGCAACAGGTGATGACTCCTTGCTCTGACAAAGCCTCATCATCTCTTATACAGATTATTAGGTGTCTATTATTTACAATTACAAACCAATATCTACATTCTATACTAAACAGGTTACTTCTACACTAACCCAATCCCTCTTAAGCTACTTTGTGCCACCGTCACAGCAGAAGATGGAGACGAAGAAGAAGACCCCAGGGCACCGCCCAGAATCCTCCATCTTGTCCCCATTCACCCCTATTTTAGAAACCCAAATGTGAAAACTACACAACTCTTTATTACACTTTGGGGCTTGAAATTCCTCTCTGAATGCTGGAAGTCTCTCCCATGGATTAAAGTCAAAGCCCTTGCCTTCCTGGGCTCTGTGCCAGGGTCTCCAACCCCCCTGAACAGATCCCAGACCCCCCTGTACAGGTTTTAAACCACCCTGTACAGGTTCCTGACTGTCCAGGGTATCCAAAGGAATGCCCTGGACTCAAACAGAAAGGTATTAAAATTTTAAAAAGCTTAGGGAACAGAAACACAGAAAGGCTTTTATTTTAAGAGACATTATGAAATTAATGAGCAACATGGCTACTGACTATTTTAATTTTAAATACAGTATAACTAAAATGTAATTAATATAAGTTGTTTTTCTTTTTTTGAGCCCCACATTGGGCACCAATAACAATATATGTCTTGGTTTAGGGCAAATTTGGGAGGAAACCTCCAAAGGGGGTTCCTCTGAAAAGCAAACTTAAATGGCTCCTTCTCTCAGCCAGTCCAAAAAAGAAAGAACTTCGTCAGAGAAAAGTAGAAAAACCTATTTATTTAACAAACAAGACGCCCACACGCACAAAGAATGAATAATATAAAACAATAAAACTGTTCGATGCACTGAAAAAAAATAACGAACTAAAAAAATCTCTGCTGTAAATATAGCTCAGCTCACTCAGTCTCTCACCAGTCCCACTATCTCTAAAAGTCCAGGCCCCAGTGGGCAGCAAGTGCAAGCCCGCACTGCTCTTCTAAATTTTTCTGTCTAGAAAAAATTTAAACAATCTCAGAAAAAAAAAAAAAAAAAAAAAAACACCTGTCCAAAAAACTTTTTTACTTCAGCTAGCTAAAACTAACTAAAAACACAAAGAATCTGTCCCACTACTGTTCATATCTCAAACAAACCACCAAAACAAAAACATGTACAAGTCAAACAGTTTTCTCAAAACAAACTGAGTGCTACTTCTTTTCTCTCCTTTGCTCCCAAAACTAACTTTAAAAGTACAAAACTTAATATACAACACAAACGAAACAAACAATTAAAAATTGTAAAACATCATAAAGTCACCCTAAAACAGTCATGTATCTCCTTCACCCAATCTGGTTGGTTTATCTCTGAGGCAGGCTGTGGAGCAGGGGCAGGCTCTGGGGCAGCATCCCTATTTTGTGGGGTAGGTATCAGGGTGGTTATACAGGTCAATCTCCCCTTATCTCTGAACGCTAAATAGAGTAGGCCTATAAACAACATCAGCCACTGCATGATATCATTAGCATTCAGAGGAGATTTGAACCCTTCAAAAACTGGTGTGACCCAAAGAGCTGGGTGAAGGGTTGGGAAAAAATTTCCTCCAGTGTCATCTTCTCACAGAAGGTACCATTGTTAAAGTAACCCCAAAACCACACAGTTAGTGTGTGATACCTTGGAATCCATGTGCCTGCCTTCCTTGAGCAGCTGCCCCAGAACCTCCACCAGGGTCTCCCAGCGCAGCCAGAGCCACTGGGCCTGGGGTCCCCAAAGCCCTCAGCAAGCCCCAAGTCCCTCCCAGGAACCCTCAACTCCCTCACACCCAGCATCCCCCACAGCCCCTGCAAGTTCCCCCCATGGCACTGGCCATGGCCCTGTCCCCACATGTCACTGGCCATGTCCCACCATGGCCTCACCCATGGCTGTCTCCCCACCATGTTTCCATCCCTGTCATTGTCCCCCACATCTCCATCTGAGCCCGTGTCCCCGTGTCCCCAGGAATGGCCACATCCCCCTCCATGTCCAGGTGTCCCCACGTCACTCTCCATGTCTATGTCCCCCCATGTCCCCACCCAGGTCTTAGTTCAATGTCCTTATTTTTACCCCAGTGTCGGATTTTTTTAAAGATATAAAGAGAAATGAAAAGGAAATCCAGACAAAAAGAAAAGGGTTTCTATGTCCTTGCCAGCTGAGGATCCACGTGTTTGGGTGGGAGGGAAGAACCTTTATTGGAGGGGTTTCCACCCCATTGTCTACAAAACCTTGATCTTTGCCCCAGTTCATCACCATTTGGCTGAAGAAGACACCCTCGGGCAATAGGAAATCAAAATTGAGGAATCCCAGAGGTTGGAAAAGACATCCAAGACCATCCAGTATTCCTTGAGGCCCCAGAAGATAGGATTGAACGCTAAAGATTTTCTGGGGTGGAAAGTCAAAAAATCCACTCTCCCCAAGGAATTCCCAATGTCAGTCTGTATCCCAAAGGATGTTCCTGCCCCTGCGTTCCTCCAGGGGCCCATGAAGAGCCAGGAAGATGCAGAGCCCCCCCAGCCAGGTGTCTTCCCAACAGGGATCACCAGGACCGCGGATCACCAGGGCTCTGCCCAACGGGGGTCACTGGGGATCATCCAACGCCGATCCTCCCACGATGGAGCTGGAGCAGCGCACGAAGCTCTTCCTGCTCTCAGGGCACTCACAGGGCTTCCCTTAGTGGTGCCTCCGTTGGTGTTGGGTCAAGTTAGAGCTCTGTGAGAAGCTCTTCCCACACTCAGGACACTCGTACGGGGCCTCTCCCCGGTGTGGATGCGCCGGTGGACAGTGAGGTTGGAGTTGAGCTTGAAGCCCTTCCCGCAGTCGGGGCAGTGGAAGGGCCTCTCATCCATGTGAATCCGCTGATGGACAAGGAGATCAGAGCTGGTGTGAAACCTCTTCCCACACTCGGAACACTCGTAGGGCCTCTCCCCAGTGTGGATGCTCTGGTGGTATTTCAGGCTGGAGCTCCGTCCAAAGCTCTTCCCACATTCCAAGCAGCTGTAGGGCCTCTCCCCAGTGTGGATCACCTGGTGCCGGATCAGGGCTGAGCTTTCTCTGAAGCCCTTCCCACATTTCCCACACTCATAGGGCTTTTCCCCACTGTGGATCTTCCAGTGTTCCACCAGTTTGGAGCTCTGGCTGAAGCTTTTTCCACATTCTCCACACTCATAGGGCCGTTCCCCAGTGTGGATCCTCTGGTGCGTAATGAGGTTAGACCTATTGTTGAAGCTCTTTCCACATTCCCCACACTTGTAGGACTTTTCCCCAGTGTGGATCCTCTGGTGTTGCCTAAGACTGCCCTTCCGGCTGAAGCTCATCCCACACTCCCCACACTCATGGGGCCGTTCCCCAGTGTGGATCACCTGGTGTCGGATCAGGTCAGAGCTCCGGCTGAAACCCTTCCCACATTCCAAGCACTTCTGGGGCTTCTCCCCTCCATCAGGTTTCTCCTCCAGCTCTGAGCTCCGGCTGGATCTCCGGCTGCCCTCCTGGCACAGGGGGGGTCTTTCCTCCTCGCAGCTCCCTGGGCTGGGTTTGCAGCCCCTCCTCCTGCGGGAGCTCCGGGGCTTTTCCTCCTCCTCCATCCGGACACTCCTTCGGAATGAAAAATCCTGGATTGGGGAGAAAATAAGAGGAGAGCGCCTCATCTCAGTTCATCTCAGGAAATCATTGGGCACCTTGTGTCTGTAAGAACCTCCAAAATACCAAGATTCAGCCCAAAAGTCCTCCAAACAGCAAGATACAGATCAAAAACTCACCAAATATCCAGACTCAGCCAAAATCTCTTCTAAATCATAAGGATGTCCTACCAATGGGGACATGAAAGGAAAAAGAGGAAAGTGTCTTTACAAACCGATGCTGGGAATCTGCTTGCATATAGGGCCAGGTACTTGGACATAAGGAAGGCACAGAAGAAGACCTCAGTTCCAGAAAATGTTATTAAGTGACAACACAGACTGCTGCTCAGTCAAGGTCCTGCTCAATTCATGAACTTCAAGAAGAAGAACAAAGACTTAAGAGAGCTGTGAATATCCCTACCTAGACAGAAGTGGGGTGCATATAAAGGGGGGTATAATCAGGAGACAGAACAGGAGCAAGAGATCAGAGGGGTCTGTGAAGTCGGCAGGGAGAGAGCACTGAAAATCCTATCAGTGAGATGATGATCCCAAAATATCTCTGAAGGGTCCTGTGGGAGAAGGTTGAGGCAGTTTGCACTTTCTCCCAGAGGTAATTAAGGACATGGACACCCAGGGGGGGCAATTAGGGAAGTCAAGAAGGGATTTAGACAAGCGGGGATGGATGGTGTGGGTGTGCTGGGAAGGGAAAGGGTGAAGGGGAGTGTGCAGGAATAAGGATAAGGCAAGAAGCAGCAGCTGGAATCGCTGTGGGAAGAAAAAGGATGATGGAAAAGAGGAAGAAGGTGGGAAATGTGGATTCCACCTGCAATGATCGAGATTATCCTTGAATGACTTTGTTTGGGGCGCTGCAGAAATGAATGGTTTTGCAGAAAGCTCAGCAGCTGTCAGAGGATGAGCACCCACAGGCACTCAGGGGGGCTGCAGCAGGGGCAGAAGAAGCCCCTGGAGCACTTGGTCACAAAGGCACAGCAGGGGAAGGCAAGAAGGGATGAGGAAAAGGCCAAGGGGAAGGCCAAGGCCATGGCAGAGTTTCTACAGCCCCAGGGATCAACCCCAGGGCCCAAGGGGGCCCCAGCACCCAGGGCACTGGCTCGGCCACAAGGACCTGGCAGAGGCATTGCCCTCCTGGGCAGGGGAGAGCCGACCCAAACAGCCCCTGGGAAGGAATCAGGCTTCCATCTGCAGGGCACAAGGACACTGCAGGAAATAATTAGATTACAGGCTGTCGTCCAAATAAGAACCAAGCAGACAGATCCAACTCCTGAGTCTGGCCCACCAATCCACTCAAACCAAGAACACAACATTTCACCATGGGATGGGATCAGATTATCTGTGAGCAGGAGGAGGAGCACAGTGTGGAAAATTAAATGACTCAAGATGCTGCTGGCAGAGAGATGACAACGGAAAACTGGTGAAACAGAGAACAAAGGAAATGAGAAAGCAGCTCATGTTCCAGCCCAAACGTGGAAAGGATGGGAATGGGACACGGTTTCAGGGTTCCCTGGCACACCATGGGTTAAACGAATGCTCTTCCTCCTCTTCTGTACTACAGCAACTCTCATCTTTGGGCCATGCAGGACACCTTGCTGAGTGCAGCTCATTCAGCAGCTGAGCAAGGGGATGCAGGTGGCAGCCAGGACTCCTGAGCCACAAACGGCTACAAAAGGACAGGGAATGAGGTCACTGAGAATAATCCCAAAACCAAAGAGGACCCAGGAAGAAATAACAGAGTCAATGAGTGAATCTGCTTGGAGATTGGGCCGGGGACTTGGAGATAAGGAAGAAACGGGAGAAACCATCAGTTTCAGAAAAT
The DNA here is from genome assembly GCA_017589585.1 of Phylloscopus whistleri. NCBI lineage: Eukaryota > Metazoa > Chordata > Aves > Passeriformes > Phylloscopidae > Phylloscopus > Phylloscopus whistleri. The sequence goes on from JADMLD010000345.1 coordinate 15,876, forward strand.
GTTACTCATTGACACGGACAGCTGCTCAGACAAGATCCTGCTGAATTCCTGAACATGGAGAAGAAGAACAAAGCCTGAACAGAGCCAGGAATATCGGATGTTATACAAAAAGGGGGGTGCACATTAACGAGGACATGCAGCAGGCGGATTGGGAAGTCTGAACTTTCCAAGGATCTTCGCCACTGTGCAAAGGGAGAGGGAGATGCAGAAGGGAAAATCAGGATAAAAAGGAGGCTGCGTACTACAACAATTGGAGAGACCGCATGGCAAATGCCGCATGGCCTCGCCCTTTGTTCATCAACAAACTCACTTTTACAGGACTCCTCTGTCTCCTTCGGGCACAGAAACCTCTGGCCATGCGAATTTTCCCGCACAGGCCCGGGGACAGCGCAGCCATCTCCGTCCTACCCACAGGAACCGGGACGAGCCAGCGCTGCTCCGGCACCGGCTCCTGCCCAGGCACCCGCGGGAAGGAGACCGCGGGCAGCCGCTCCCGCAGCGCCCTCAGGGCGCGGGGAACACGGCGCGGACACGGCACAACCCAGCCACAGCCAGAGCCCCCTGCCGCCCCCTCCGCCCGCAGCCAGCCCCGAGCCCCGGCACAACCCAGCGCGGCTCCCACCTGCGCCGGGGCCGCCTCCGAGCTCCGCCGCCGCCTCCCCGGGCTCCGGCCGCTGCCGCCGCTGCCGGGCCCGCACAGACGCTCCGAAAATGGCGCAGGGGGCCGGGACGCGGGCTTGTCCCCGCTCTGCTCTGCCCAATCAGCGCGCAGCGAGAGCCAGGAGTGACAGCAGAGCCAGCCAATCGCGGCGAGTGGCGGGCTCTGCACACGGCACAGCCCCTCAGGCCCCGCCCCCGGGCTGTCTGAGGGCAAAGCCGCAGATCAGGAACCGCCCTGGGACGCGCCCGGGCCCCAGCCGGGATTGAGCTCAAAACACAAACAAAGTTCTCTGCACCTCCCGGACCGCCCGGCCCAGCCCTGCGTGCTGGGTGCCTCCCACTCAGCGGGAAGCCCTGAAGCCTCATTTCTCCTACCCCCTAACTAGGAGCATCAGTTCATCACTTTGATTTCCCTGAAAAAGGGAAAACTGCCCCAAACTCCTGTCGATGTGTGGAAGAGAGGAGAGATTTCTGGCAGAAAACTTCAAAAATTCAAAGAACGATAATGAGAAGTAAATGAGATCCTTCAAATCAGCCTCCCCTCGCGCCTCCCTCCTTCCAGCTCCCCCTCCTACCCCGGCAGAGCAGGGAGACAGGGAATGGGGCCATGGTCAGTTCGTGCCCCGGGGCTTTTCCGGCTGCTCAGGGACAGGAGCTGTTCCCCTGCTGCACCCTGGGCTCCCTCCCACAGCAGAGTTCTCCAGGAACTCCCAGTGCTCCCAGTAAGAGCCAGACTGGGAGGGAAAGCGCTCCCAATTCCTTCCCGCTGCTCCCAGGATCGCTCCCGGTGCCGCGCGGGGCGGGGCCGCTTTGGAACCCCCCAGGGCAGAGCGCGGCTGCTTTTGGGTGTCGGCACCGCCCGGGCCGGGCTGGGAACGGAGGAGGAGCGGGAGGAAGAGGAGGGACAGAGGAGGAGGAGAAGGGAAGGGAAAGAGAAAGAAGCGGCAGGAAGAGGAGGAGCAGGAACAGGAGGGAGAGAGGAGGAGGAAGAGAAAGAGAAGGAATAGCAGGAAGAGCAGCAGCAGGAACAGCACGTGGTTCTCTGCTCGCCCGCTCCGGCCGCATCTCCCCCGGCTCCGGCACCATCGCCCCCTCCGGAACCCGCAGGTGAGCGGGGAGAGGGAGCTCACCCCAAATCCATCGGGGGGGTCTCTGGGTGGGGGTTTTTTTTCACGGCAGGGGGTGCTTGGATCTTGCAGAACCCCAAAGTCGAGCCGGAAATGCGCCTGGAGGGATCCTGGGGGGTCTCACGTGGTGATGGCCCGGTCCCGGCGGACAGAGGGGGAGATCGGGTTTGGGGATATCCGGGAGAGCTGGGGGGGAACGCGGGAGCCCCGGAGCGGGGAGAGCGCAGAGGGGCGATCCCGGAACTGCAGTAGCCCCGGCAGCCTGGAAGGGTGGAGGAGCCTGGAGATGAGCGGGGTCCGGGCCCCCCGAGGCTAAAAGGGGCGCTGACTTCTGAAGCTGCACTTGGGCAGCGGGAGCATCAAACCCAACGTGCTCAGCCCTTGTTTTCTCCCTCAAACCAGGATTACTCATTCCCAAACCTTGGCCAGATGGAGGAGGAGGAGGCCGTGAGGAAGAGGAAGATGGCCCAGAAGCCCCAGGCAGGTGAGGAGGAAGTCACTGCCCCTTTCCTCCTCTCTTCTGCTCCATCTCCCAGCCCAGCCTGGCCGCCGGCTGTAGGAGAACCCCGCTGCCGACGCCGTCCTGCCGGGGATGCACTGGGGGGATCTCCTTCCCCTTCCCTGTGGCACGGAGGCAAATCCCATCCTCTCCTTGTCCTTCCTCCCCAGACAAGGAGCTGAGCACGGAGAGCAGGGAGGACAAATCCCCACAGCAGAACCTCGTGGAAGAGGCCGTTTTGAGCGGCTCCACAGCACAGGAATCCAACAGGGAGGAAAAGCCCCGGAGATCCCGCACGAGGAGGGGCTGCAAACGCAGATCACGGGGATCCCAGGAGGAAAGGTCCACCCTGCGCTAGGGAGGCAGCTGGAGCTCGGAGCCAGGGGAGCCTGAGCAGCTTCACAACATGGAAAAGCCCCACAAGTGCTCAAAATGTGAGAAGAGCTTCAGCCACAGATCCTACCTGATTTGCCACTGGAGAATCCACACTGGGGAGAGGCCCATGAGTGTGAGGAGTGTGGGAAGAGGTTCAGACACAGCTCCAACCTGATTGTCCACCAGAGGAGCCACACAGGGGAGAGGCCCTACGAGTGTAACCAGTGCAGGAAGAGGTTTCAGACCAGGTCCCATCTCCTCAAGCACCAGTGGATTCACACGGATGAGCGGCCCTTCCGCTGCCCTGACTGCGGGATGGGCTTCAATCGAAACTCCACCCTCGTCACCCACCGGCGCATCCACACTGGGAAGAGGCCCTACGAGTGTCCTGAGTGTGGGAAGAGCTTCAGACACAGCTCCAACCTGATTGCCCACCAGAGGATCCACACAGGAGAACGACCCTACGAGTGTGCGGAGTGTGGGAAGAGCTTCAGCCATAGCTCCCACCTCATCACACACCAGAGGAGCCACACAGGGGAACGACCCTATGAGTGTGGGGAGTGTGGGAAGAGCTTCAGCCAGAGGTCCCACCTGATTCTCCACCAGAGGAGCCACACTGGGGAGAGGCCCTATGAGTGTGATCAATGCAGGAAGAGGTTTCAGACCAGCTCCAATCTCCTCCTCCACCAGCGGATTCACACGGAGGAGAGGCCCTTCTGCTGTCCCGACTGCGGGAAGGGCTTCAAGTACAACTCAGCCCTCACTTTCCACCGGCGCATCCACACCGGGGAGAGGCCCTACGAGTGTCCTGAGTGTGGGAAGAGCTTCTCCAGGAGCTCTCACTTGACCAGACACCAGCAGAGGCGCCACTAAGGGAAGCCCTGGGAGTGCCCTGAGAGCGGGAAGAGCTTCGTGCGCTGCTCCATCTCCATCCCCCGTGGGAGGATTGGCGTTGGATGATCCCCAGTGACCCCCGTTGGGCAGAGCCCTGGTGATCCGTGGTCCTGGTGATCTGTGTTGGGAAGACACCTGGCTGAGAGGGGCTCCACATCTTCCTGTCTCCCCGTGCTCACCTGGATGAGTGCAGGGGAAGGAACATCCATCGGGACACACACGGACATTGGGAATTCCTTGGGGAGAGTGGATTTGTTGACTTTCAACCCCAGAAAATCTTTAGTGTTCAGTCCTATCTTCTGGGGCCTCAAGGAATACTGGATGGTCTTGGAGATCTTTTCCAACTTCAGAGATTCCACAATTTTGGTTTCCTATTGCCCAAGGGTGTCCTAGGGTGATGTTACGATGTTTGTATCCCCAATTGTCTGTTGGGTTTATGCTGCATATTACGCTCTGTACCTTTAATATTGGATCTGAGAGTAAAAAGCGGGGGAGAAGCACACAGTTTGTTTTCAGAAACCTTCCTCCTTGGGCTGGCCTTGAGAGTGGGAGTCAACAACACACAGACGTGAGATGGAAAGGGTTTTTTTTTTCCCCTCTCTCTTTTTCTCTTCTTTTTAGTTAGGTAGTATAGCATGCTGAGCCGTAGAAGCTTTGGTTTTCTTTTTCCTCTTTTTTTCTTTTTTTCCTCTTTTTTTCATTTTTTTCCCTTGTTTTTTCACCTTTTTTTGGAACTGTTCAAACCTCCCTGGACTGAGGACCCGGTGGGCTCCAGGCGGAGCTTGCACCTGGGACCCACCAAGACCTGCCCTGCACAGCAACTTTTCCCAGCACCAGAGGGACTGAGAACAGAGCAACCACCTACAGGAGGGACTTCTTTCCTAATTTGTCATCTCTCCAGAGTGGCATGAAGTTCTTGTCATCTGGTATTGTTCAATTTATTGTGCTGGGGAGTGCTTTGCCAGTTTAATAAACAGGTTTTTCTTTCCACTTCTCTCTGAGGAGGTCTCTCCTGAACCGGTTGGGGGAGGAGAGGGAGAGCCCCTTAGGAGGTTTCCTCCCAAATTTGCCCTAAACCACTACACATCTCTTGCTCATCTCATGGTCTTTTTGACCCCATGGGCATGGTTAAGTCATGGTCACCTCATGGTCACCTCATGGTCACCTCATGGTCACCTCATGACCTTGATCACCTCATGGTCATGGTCATCAAATGGTCATGGTCATCTTGTGGTCAACTCATGGCCACAGTCATGTCATGGTCACAGTTGTAGTTGTCTCATGGTCATTTCCTGAGCACCATCATCTCATGTTCATGGTCGTCTCCTGATCACAATCACCTCATGCTCATGGTCACAGTCCTCTCATGGGCATGATCTCATGCTCATGGCTGTGTCATGGTCATCTGATGGTCACAGTCTTCTCATGGCCATGATGTCCTCATGGCCATGGTAGTGTCATGTTCATCTCATGGTCAGCTCATGATCTCGATCACCTCATAGCTGTGTCATGGTCATGTGATGGTCACAACCCTCTCGTGGTCATGATCATCTCATGGGCAGGGTCACAGTCATGGTCATCACATGGTCATGATCATCTCATGGTGTCTAGATTTGAACGATAGGTATCTGCTCAGAAAGTAGGAGCCTCCTTTGGAACAGAGAATTCAAACCCCCTTCCTGTGAATTATTAGAATTTTGAAAATTCAGGGGCTCTCAGGCACAGGTCTGGGGACAGGAATCACAGTTCTTTACTGGTGTGTATAACCAGGCAAACAAACAACACCAACCACAGCATTGATAACAAACAGAACCAGGAACCCAGGAACAGCTTCCCTGAGCGCGGCACTTTCCCCTGGGGTGCAGTTCCGGGCACAGCCGGCAGGGGCGCTGGTGGCTCCCGGTGGGCAGGGCAGGTGCGATGATCCCCCCGCGGCTGCAGGGGGCGCTGTGGCGCGGGCTCGGGGAGCGCGCAGTGATGGTGGCTTTGTCCGGGCCGGGCAGGGATGGAGGAGAGGCTTTGCTTCACAAAGCCCTGGGGCTGCCGATCCCAGTGCCCCAGCAGGACTCTCGGAAGCAGCAAGCTGGGCCAGCAAGATGTCTCAGCAGGCAGGGGTGTGCGGGGCTATGGTGCAGCGAAAGCTTGGAGCAGTGCTGAAGAAGCAGCAGGGGTGGGACAGCAGCAGCCTGGCTCCCAGCAGGGCAGAGAGGGTTGAGCTCAAGATCGCAGGCACTCGAGCAGATGGGGATAGTTCCCTCTTTTAGTGAGCTGGGTGTTAAGAAGGTCCCAGATCAGTGGCTGCTCTTGCAGGCAAAGGCTCACCCCACAGTAGAAGAAAGCAGGACTGAGCTGGGCTCCAGCAGTGAATTCCCTTCCCCAAGCAGCAGCTCCGATTGTCCTCTCCCAAAGCCGAGAAAGAGAGAGAGAGAGAGAGAGCCAGCAGCTGCCCCAGCTCCATCTTTTACCTGCCTAATTCTCACGGTATCTCAGCCCCTCGGAGACAAACTTCCAGATAATGTTTAACATTACCCTAAGGTTTCCAAGGTGGGTTTGCTTTGGGGTTTCTCCCTCCCCAGGACAGAATTACCCGGCCAATCCAAAGGGGTTTGATTTTAATATAAGGGGTCTCCTTGCCACCCCTGGAAAAATTCCAAGGAGGCCGTCGAAGGGATTGGCCAGAAGAGAAATGGCCCACCCCTCCCCAAAGGTGATTTGACCCTTACGCTGCTGTCCTGGTTTAGGGCAAATTTGGGGGAAAACCTCTGAAGGGGTTCCTCTGGAAGAGCAAACCCAAACGGCCCCTCCCTCCAGCTGGTCCGGGAAAAGAACTTCCTCGGAGAAAAGTGGAAAAAACTATTTATTTAACAAACAAAATGCCCACAAATGCAAAGAATTAATAATATGAAACAATAAAACCTCTGTCCGCTCCGAAGAGAGATGGCAAACAGAGACAGTCCTTGCTGTGGGTGTAGCTCAGCTCACTCAGTCTCTCACCAGTCCCAGTCCCTCCGGAGGTCCAGGCCCCGGCGGCCGCAGGTGCCAGCCCTCGCTGCTCCTCTGGGTTTTTCAGTCCTGAGCAGATTTAAACAGTCCCAAGAAAAAGGAAAAAAAACAGTCCAGGGAGTCTTCTCTGCCTAGCTAGCTAGCTAAAACTAACTAAAAGCACAGGAGATCTCTGTCCCACCGCTGTCCGTGCCTCGGACGAACACCGGAGAGAAGCAACGTGGGGGAGTCAGACAGTTTTCTCAAAACAAACTGCGCACTGTTCTTTCTCCCCCTTCACTCCCAGAACAAGTTTTAAAGGTACAGAACACAATATACAGCACAAACAGAACAGACGATTGGGGATACAAGCAGCATAAAGTCACCCTACCACAGCTGCCCTTCTACCCTTGGGTCACACCCCTCCCTCTCGGATTGGTCGGTTCACTGCCCTTCCCCCTTCCCCCTCTCCTGGGTAAAACCCGGGGAGAGCCTCATGGTCTTTGTTCTGCCCTGGAAGTCACACTGTTCAGAAGTCCTGCAGGGACTGGAATAAACCTCTGGATGAAACTTCCACGTGGATCCGATCTCCTATCTTCACTGATCGTCCTACCTTTCTGAGAGGGTCACACAGGATTTATCCTGCCACAGCTCGCCGCACCACCCCGGGTCCGACGCTGCCTGGAGCCTTGGGACAAGCCCGGACTTGCCCGAGTGGTCTGTGCTTGTAGCTGGCAGTGCAAAGAGAATATCCCTGTGGGACGAACCATGGAGTTGTTCTCCCAGCACAGCTACCAGGGGATATCCCTGTCCCAAGCTGTGATTACTCACAGCTTTAAGATAAGAGAAGTGCAACCAGATGCCCTCCTCCCCTGAGGTTGATCACTTTTTGTGTTTCCTCAAGTACCCAGTTGTTAGTGTTTTCTAGCAACCTATGGGAAAAAGTTCTGTAATTAAAAGGAACAAAAGGAAAGAAACCTAACCTGCAACACATGGGTATGGTCACAGTCACAGTTACCACATGGTTATGGTCATCTCATGATCATCTTGTGGTCAACTCATGGCCACAATCATTTCATGGTCATCTCATGGTCATGGTTGTCTCATGGTCAACTCATTGCCACAATCATATCATGGTCATGTCCGGATCATAGGTGAGTTATTGTCATGGCCATCTCATGGTCATTGTCATGGTCATCTCATGGTCATGGCCATCTCATGGTCATGGGTAGCAATGGAGAACAAAGACACACAGACCTCCTGGCTTGCTCCGAAGAAGATCATTTATTGTAACCAACTGAGCCTTTTTAAACTCAAAACTTAACCCAAACTTCACCAAACTTAACTGAAACAAGCACATACTGGCTGGATGTCACTGCGGTGTCGCTGTTGATGTGTTCCTTTAGCCAGTCAGCTCTCCAATCGTGGCGTCCACACATCTCCCCAACCACTCACTGCCTCACCCACGAGGTGACCACCAACCCACTCTCTGTCAATCTGACGTGCAGCTGAACCCTTCCCAGAGTGCTTTTTGGTGAATAAAAGTGAAAGGAAGTAAAAAGGATTTAACAAAGGTGGAAAAGGTCCTTATTCTGCAAGGCTTTCCTTATTTCCCACAGTTATGGTCATCACCATCATCTTCTGGTCATGGTCATCTCATGGTCTTGATCACCACATAGCCATGGTGTGTTGTGGTCGTCTCATGGTCACCTCTTGGATGAGATCGTGTCATAGTCACAGTCATGGTCATCTCAATGCCTTCATCATTTCATGGCCATGGTGGTGTCATGGTAACAATCATCCCATGCTCATCTCATGGTCATGACCATCTCATGGTCATGGTCATTTCCTGATCACCACCATCTTATGCTCATGGTCATCTCACTGTAACGGTCATCTCAGGATTGTCACCTCATGGTCATCTCATGGCCACAATCACATCAGGGTCACCTCAAGGCCATGGTTGTGCCATGACCAATCCATGGTTATCTCTTGGTCCAAATCATCTCAGGGTCAGGGTTGTGGTTGTGTCATGGTCACAGTCATGGTCATCTCAGTCTTGTGTCACTCATGGTCACTCTCATCTCACAACCATGGCTCATGTCATGGCCATGGTCACAGCCAGGGAACCTCTCTGAGATCCCGAACCCTGATTTTGGGTCAGTCAGGGACCGTTGGGGACAACGAGGCCTGGCCTGACCTCTCCTCCCATCCCACTGCCTCTCCAGGAGCCTGACGCAGCCAAACCTCTCCTGGGGACACCTCGGACATGGGACACGGAGCTGGAAATGAATCCCAAGGGATGGAGCTGGATGTGGCGGGCAAGTCCCCAGCCTCCTCCTGGTGTCCCCAACCTGCTCCTGGTGTCTCCATTGCAGTCCTGGTGTCCCCATTTCCATTCATGTGTCCCCATCCCTGTCCCCATTTGATGCAATGCTGGTGTTCTTCAGCCCAGCCAGCTCCCGGCACTGGCGCCAGGAGTGGGCTGCCCTCAGAAAGCCAGGCAATCCGGGGTGCAGCTGGAGGGCACAGAGAGCCAGGCAATCCGGGGTGCAGCTGGAGGGCACAGTTGCTCTATAGCACAGGTGGCATGCGTCGAGGGCAGGGACAAGGAACAGGGAGAGGCCTTCTGTGTGATTTCCAAAGGTGTTTATTGCCCAGAGGGTCAGGGACAGAAAAAGGCACAGAACCTGGGCTTGCAGGGGCTTACAAGTGGGGGAGGTCTTGGGAGAGGATACAATTTCCAACCAATAAGGGTGACATGGGGGAGGAACATAAGGCGGACAGTACAATGCACAGACCAATGAAAGAACACAAGGGGAGGGAACAGTTTAAACCAACCACTGGGGCGTCGAAGGTTGGGGAATTGACAGGGAAGGATCTGGAAGAAGGGGCAGGGTTAGGGAAGGCTTGACAATTCTGTAGGAGGAGGGAAGGGCAGGTCTAGGGAAGATAGACAACCAGGGCAAAGCCAACAATACAGGGGGAAAGGAACAATCCATTAGGGATAAAATATACTGTAACAATACAAAATATGGGGTGGGGGGCATAAAACTGACCATGAAAACTGAGCTGCAATTGGAAACACAATAAAAACACACCACAACATCTCCCCCTTTTTTGTTTAGAAAGGAGAGAGAGGGAGTTCCGGAGTTCAAATAAATTAATGAAGGGCTTAGGTTCAATTACAGAGGGAATGGGGGTGGAATAAAGTAATATAGCCAATGGTTTGGGAACATAGGGGTAGTATTTGTGCAGGGTAATCACTATTAAGGAATACCTGGGTGGATAGGTGGGGACGTTTCTCTAGAAAGGGGAGGTCCCGATGCAGGAGCAATAAAAAAGAAATAAAAAAATATAAAATTAAAAACAAAAACAAAAAACAAAAACAAAACCAAAACCACCAAAAAACAAACAAACAAAAAAAACCCCAAAAAACAAAACAAAACCAAAAAAACCCCACAACCTCCCCCCCCCAACAACAACAAGAAAACAAACAAACAAACAAACAAACAAAAACCCCAAAACCAACCCCCAGTCAAATTGGTGCCGGGCATGGTGGCAGTGGCCTGTAGTCCCAGCTGTCAGGGAGTCTGAGCTCAATAGATCACTTGAGCCCCAGGAGTTCTGGGCTGCCTTGTGCTGTGCTGAGTGGGCATCCAAGGACACCATCACACCAGCCAAAACACTGCTCCTGAACATTGGGCAGAACAGAAGAGAAGAACAAATCAAAAGGACTTTCTGAAGCTTTTGGCTTTTGGCTGAAGTTGTCTGCTATCGTAAGTTCTCTTAGAGTTCCTCTGTAAGTTGTTTCAGTTTTTTCAGTTGTTTTCCCTTAAGTTTGTTTTCCTGAACTACCCCCTCCTTCACCCTTCCCCACTCCCACTCCTTTGTTGGGCTCCTTCCCTGTGATGTGCCCCACATTGGGCGCCAATTATTGTTGGCCACTGCTCACAATATGAGTGGGGAACAGCGAGGCACAGGCGAGCCCTCGCTGAACCTGATCCCAGGGCGTGGGTGGCTGCCACAGCTGTCGAGGTGCAGGCAAAGGACATGAGGGAGATTCTTTCTTCCTGAGGTTCTGGGTTTATTGTCACCGAAGGGTTCAGGGAGGAAAAAGAGCAGCAGGAGCTGCTGTGCAGCAGCTTTTAAGCGGGGTGGAACAAGGGGAGGTACAGAGCATCAACCAATGGGATTTTACAGGGTGGGGTTTACAGAGGGAGGTGCTAGGGGATACAGCCAATGGGGTACACGCAGGGGTGTTCAGGGCCAATCAGGGACCAAAGAACATAGAACTTTCCGGAAAGGGAGGTAGGGACAGCTGTGATGGGCAGGTAAGGGAGGTTGGGTTAACTTTCGGGGTACACCAACGCTGGGGAAACAAAGGGGAATCGGGACGTACCACAACACTTGGATCCATAAATCTGTGGGACCAGATGGGATCCATCCCAGGATGATGAGAGAGCTGCTGGCAGATGAGCTTGCAAAGCCGCTCTCCATCATTTACCAACAGCCCTGGCTCACCGGTGAGGTTCCAGGTGACTGGAAGCTGTCCAGTGTCACACCCATTCACAAAAAGGGTGGGAAGGAGGATCCTGGTAATTACAGACCAGTCAGCCTGACCTCAGTACCTGGTAAGATAATGGAACAGTTTATATTCAGTGTCATTGCACAAAATTTACAGGATGGCCAGGGTATCAGAGCCAGCCAGCATGGATTTAGCAGGGGTAGGTCATGTTTGACCAACCTGGTCTCCTTTTATGACCAGGTGACCAGACTGGTGGATGCAAGGAAGGCTGTGGATGTTGTTTATTTGGCCTTCAGCAGGGCCTTTGACACTGTCTCCCACAGCGCACTCCTGGGAAAGCTGGCAGCCCGTGGCTTGGACAGGAGCACTCTCTGCTGGGTTCAGAACTGGCTGGATGGCCGGGCCCGGAGGGTGGTGGGGAACGGTGCTGCATCCAGCTGGGGAAAGTCACCAGTGGTGTCCCTCAGGGGTCTGTGCTGGGGCCAGCTCTGTTCAATATCTTTATTGAGGACATGGATGAGGGTATTGAGTGTTTCATTCATAAATTTGCAGATGACACTAAGCTGGGAGTGTGTGTTGATCTGTTGGAAGGACAGAGGGCTTTGCAGAGAGACCTGGAACAGTTGGATGGGTGGGCAGAGTCCAATAGGATGAAGTTTAATAAATACAAGTGCCCAGTCCTGCATTTTGGCCACAATAACCCCCTGCAATGTTATAGGCTAGGGATGGTGTGGCTGGACAGTGCCCAGGCAGAAAGGGACCTGAGAGCACTGATGGACAGCAGGCTGGACATGAGCCTGCAGTGTGCCCAGGTGGGCAAGAAGGCCAAAGGCTCCTGGCCTGGATCAGGAATGGTGTGGCCAGCAGGAGCAGGGAGGTCATTCTGCCCCTGTACTCGGCACTGGTGAGGCTGCACCTCGAGTGCTGTGTCCAGCTCTGGGTGTCTCAGTTCAGGATGGACATTGAGTGCTGTGCCCAGCTCTGGCCCCTCAGTTCAGGATTGATGTTGAGACGCTTGAGCGCATCCAGAGGAGGCAGCGAGGCTGGTGAGGGGTCTGGAACACAAACCCTGTGAGGAATGACTGAGGGAGCTGGGGTTGTTCAGCCTGGAGAGAAGGAGACTCAGGGGTGGCCTTGTCACTCTCCACAACTCCCGGAAATGTGGCTGTGGCCAGGTGGGGTTGGTCTCTTTCTTCAGGAAGCACTGACAGAACGAGAGGACCCAGCCTCAAGCAGCACCAAGGGAAATACAGGTTGGATATTAGGAAAAAAAATTCAAGGAAAGAATAATAAAATACTGGAATGGTCTGTCCAGGGAGGTGGTGGAGTGACCATCCCTGGATGAGTTTGAAAAAAGACTGGATGTGGCACTCGGTTCTGTGGTTGAGGTGTTAGGGCTGGGTTGTACTCGATGATCTTGGAGGTTTCTTCCAACCTGGTGATTCTGTGGTTCTGTGATCTCTCCCGGTCCTTGTCCCCAGCCAGGAACCCTCGGTTCCATTTTCTGTGCCCGGTGCGGCCGCGGGGGCAGGGACAGAGCGGCTTTGGTGGGTGCCAGCGTCACCCCTGGCCACGGGCACCCCTGAGATCCCGCACACATTTCTGGGCACCCCTGAGCTCCCCCCCGCCCCGCACCCCGAGGTTCCCCCGGCCCAAAAAACCCAACCCCGAGGCCGCAGAGGCCCGGAACCCACTCAGCCAATCAAAACACAGGCGGGGCGCGCTGCAGCCAATGAGAGGGCGAGTCGGTGGCGCGTCATCAGTTGCCGGGCAGAGCCTCGGGACAATCGGTGCCCGAAAGCTCTCTCAGCCAATCAGAGCGCGCGGCTTCGCTGCCGAGCCCGCCCCGGGCCGGACTGGCGCTCCCAGCGCCGGGAACTTCATCCCCAGTTCCTCCCGGTGCCACCCCAGTCCCTCCCGATGCCACCCCAGTCCCTCCCAGTCCATCCCAGTCCCTCCCGGTGCCACCCCAGTCCCTCCCAGTCCATTCTCAGTCACTCCCAGGTGGGGCCGAGGGGGAGAAGGGGGAAAAGGGGGAAAAGGGGGGAGCCCGGAATGGAAGCGGGGGAGGAGGAGGGGACCCCCCAAAGGAAGAGCGGGAGGGGCTGAGGGTCGGGGGAAGGTGAGGGAGGGGTGGGAGAGGGTGGGAAAGTGGGGAAAAGGGGAGGGTGGGACCCCAAAACTGAGCGGGAGGGGGCTGGGGCTGGGGGGGTTTGAGTTAAAATAACTGGGAAAGGAAGAAAAGGGGGGAACGGGACCCCCAAAGTGATTTGGGGCGCGGCTGGAGCGGGGAGGGGAGGGGATGGGAAAGGGGAAATTGCGGGAAGGGTGGGAAAGGGGAAGCGGCAGCGCGGGCAGGAGGGACCCGCGGCGGCCGTGGGGGCGGTTCGGAGCGGGGATCCGGGGGGGCCCGGAGTGCTGGGGGGGCAGCCCCTGACCTGTGTCCGGCACACTCCGGCTCCATTTTATGGCAAAGGCCGAGTGTCACTTCATTAACGGCACGGAGAAGGTGAGGTTCGTGGAGAGGCAAATCTACAACCGGGAGCAGATTGTGATGTACGACAGCGACGTGGGGCTGTACGTGGGGAACCCCTGTGGGGAGAAACAGGCCCGGTACTGGAACAGCAACCCAGATTTAATAGAGCAGATTCGGGCTCATGTGGACACGTTCTGCCGACACAACTACAAGGTGGCCACCCCGTTCCTGGTGGAGCGCAGAGGTGAGCGTGGGGCAGAGCGCGTCCCCTCGGGCCCTGCTCTGAGAATGACCCTGGAGCCCCTCAAAACCTCCCTGCGAATCCCCTCAGCCCTCCTTGGGCCCATCCCCGGGACCTCCCAGTCCATCCCAGTCTATCCCAGTCCATCCCAGTCCATCCTAGTCCCCCTCCGCGTGTCCATCCCGGTCGTGTGTGGAGCTGAGCCTTTCAGCCAATCAGAGCGCGAGCTGTTGATGACTCATCAGTTGCCAGGCAGACCCGCAGCGCCGAGCGCCCCGCGCCGGACTCGGCCTCTCGGAGCCGCGCGCTTCATTCCCAGTTCATCCCGGTCCATTCCCAGTCCCTCCCAGTCCATCCCAGTCCCTCCCAATCACACACCGCCCCTCCCCTCTCTCTCCCAGTTTCCCCCAGTTGATCCCAGTCTGTCCCCCCTCTCTCTCTCCCAGTGCCCCCCAGCGTTTCCATCTCGCTGCTGCCCTCGATCTCCCAGCCCGGCCCCGGCCGCCTGCTCTGCTCCGTGATGGATTTCTACCCTGCCCAGATCCGGGTGAGGTGGTTCCTCTCTGTTCCTGGGGTACGGGGGAGCCGCTGGCCGGGCCGGCAGAGGCAATGGGATGTACTGGAAGCAACTGGGAGGGAGCTGGGGAGAGCCCGGTTGGAACTGGGAGAGCGGCTGGGGGCTGTGGAAGGGCTGAGCAGGAGTTTGGAGGATGCTGGGGAGGGTGGGATGGGGTTCCAGGGGTGCTGGGGGGGCGCTGGGAGGGAGTTTGGGGGTGCTGGGTGTAACTGGGAGGGATGGGAGTGAGCCTGGAGGGGCTGGGAGGAGCTGGGGGATGGGAAAGCAGGGCTGGGATGAGGTTGTTTGTGCTGGGAAGAGACTGGGAGGGGTCTGGGTGAGTCCTGGAGGGGCTGGGAAGGGACTGGGAGAGGGTTTGGGGGTCCTGGGGCGGTGGGGGGCAACTGGGAGGGGGCTGTGGGATCCTGAGAGGGACAGGAGGGGCTTTGGTGAGTCCTGGGGAGGCCGGGAAGGGATTGGGAGGAGGTTTTAGGGGGTCCTGGGTGGGCTGGGGGAGACTGGGAGGGAGCTCGGAGTGGCTCGGGGTGTCTGCGAGAGATTTTGGAGGGTCCTGACCCCTGCAGACCCCCCAGAGATGCCGCTGGACGCTGCCCACAGCGAGATGCTGATGGGGATCGGGGGCTTCGTGTTGGGCTTCATCTTCCTGGCACTGGGGCTCGGCTTCTACCTGTGCAGGAAGGTGAGGGGGGATCCCGGGGGTCGTGTCCCCCCTCCCCTGACCATGTGTTCTTCCTCCGGGGCCCTCCAGCTCGGTGTCACCCCCTTTTCTCTGCCCACAGAGCTCCTGAGCCAGCAGCAGCCGCAGCCCCTCCCTCCCCGTGGCCTCAGGCCTGGCTGGGACCCCCCGCTCTGTCCCTGCGCTGATTTTGGGGGGGTCGTGTGTCCCCCCAGCCCCGCTGTCACTCTGTCCCAGCCCGGCTGCTCCCAGTGTTCCCAGTAAAGCTTCCCAGTTCAGCCCAGTCCCGTTCCTGGGGGGCACTGGGGAGAGACTTGGGGGGACCCTGCAGGGTGACCGTGACTGGGGGGGCAGGGGCAGAACGGGCCCTGGGATGGATCAGGAATGGGGACCCCTGTGTGTCCCCCCCATGTCACCCTGCTCTGGGGACTCCTTGGGAGGCACCTGAACCCCAACACGGCACCCAGTGAACCCCAAAATGGCACCAGGATCCCTCTAAGCTGCCAGGGGAATTTGACGAGGGGGCTCATGGGGGGTGCCCAGGCCGGCCCAGAGCCCAGCGCTGCCCCAGTCCGACCTGCCCCAGCTCCATCCCAGGGGTTAGAAAGGAGGAGGAGTGGGACCCCTCCCAAAGTAATTTGGGGGTCCCAACCCCTCCCGCACTCTAGCGGGGTCCCAGCCCCCTCTCATCCCCCACTTTTCCACCCCTTCCCCACTGCCCCCAGTCAGCCACTGCCATCTTCCATTGTCTTGGTTTGGAAAGACAGGTATCTGCCAGGGAAAGCTGGAGTTCCCCTTGGAATGGAGAATGTAAACCACTCACCCCCTCTGAACTACAATTTTGCAATTAAGGGCTTTCAGGCAAAGATTTGGGAATAGGAATAACAGTTCTTTACTAGGAATAGTAACAATACAAATGTGAATATTTCTAGTAAAGAATGTAGTAGTACAAAAAACCCAAGCAAACAAACAACAATCCTAGAAACCCTGACGGAGTCAGAAATACAACCTGACACCCTGTTGGTCAGGGTGTTGGAAGCAGTCCGAAAGTAAGTCCTCCTGAAGTGGCAGATTTTGTTGGAGTTGGCTTCAGACCCTTGGCAGCTCCGACTCCAGAATCCCAGTGGTCGGCCTCGAGTCTCACCCGGCACCTTCTGCCAAAGGCTCCAGGACAGACCATGGCTCCCAGCTGCGGAGTAAAGCACATTCTTTACCTCTGGTCCCGTCCTGACTGGGCCAAGGGCCACCGCATGAGCGATTTCCTGCTTGATCTGGGCAAAGGCGTGTTGCTGCTCTGGGCCCCAGTGGAAATCGTTCTTCTTGCGGGTAACCAGGTACAGAGGGCTCACAATCTGACTGTACTCAGGGATGTGCATCCTCCAGAAACCTATGGCACCTAGGAAAGCCTGTGTTTCCTTCTTGCTGGTCGGTGGAGACATCGCGGTGATCTTATTAATGACCTCTGTGGGGATCTGACGCCGTCCATCTTGCCACTTCACTCCCAGGAACTGGATCTCTCGGGCAGGTCCTTTGACTTTGCTCCTCTTGATGGCAAAACAACCTTCCAGGAGAATCTGGATGATCTTCTCTCCTTTCTCAAAGACTTCCACTGCCATGTTTCCCCACACAATGATGTCATCAATGTACTGTAGATGTTCCGGAGCCTCACCCTTTTCCAGTGCAGCCTGGATCAGTCCATGGCAGATGGTGGGACTGTGCTTCCACCCCTGGGGCAATCGGTTCCAGGTGTACTGCACCCCCCTCCATGTGAAGGCAAACTGGGGTCTGCATTCGGTTGCCAAAGGAATGGAGAAAAATGCATTGGCAATGTCAATAGTGGTGTACCACCTCGCTGCCTTGGACTCCAGCTCATACTGGAGCTCCAGCATGTCCGGAACGGCAGCGCTCAGTGGTGGTGTCACTTCATTCAATGCACGATAGTCCACGGTCAATCTCCATTCTCCTTCAGACTTACGCACAGGCCAAATGGGACTGGTGAAGGGTGAGTGGGTTTTGCTGACCACCCCTTGGCTCTCCAGCTCATGGATCAACTTGTGGATGGGAATCACAGCATCTCGAGTCGTTCTATACTGCCGGCGGTGCACTACTGAAGTGGCAATGGGTACCTGTTGATCTTCCCCCTTCAGAAGTCCTACTGCAGATGGGTTCTCTGATAACCCAGACAAAGTGTTAAACTGCTTAACACCTTCTGTCTTTACAGCCACTATCCCAAATGCCCACCTGAGTCCCTTTGGGTCTTTGAAATACCCATTTCGGAGGAAGTTTATGCCTAAAATGCATGGGGCCTCTGGGCCTGTCACAATAGGGAGTTTCTTCTACTCGTTTCTAGTCAGGCTCACATCAGCTTCCACCAAAGTAAAATCCTGTGATCCCCCTGTCACACCAGCAATAGAGACAGATTCTTCTCCCACATGTCTTGATGGGATTATTGTGCACTGCGCACCAGTGTCAACCAAGGCCTCATATTCTTGTGGTTCAGATGTGCCAGGCCAACGAATCCACACAGCCCAAAAACCACGATTTTCCCTAGCCTCTACCTGGCTAGAGGCAGGGCCCCTCTAAGCCTGGTTATCTGTCTGTCCCTGGGTAACTGGAGCTACTTCCCTCTTGGTGGAACTTCTTCTCTGAGTCTTGCCGTCCAACAATTCACGCAGCCGTTGTGCCAAATCGTCAGTAGATTTTTCATCTCATTTCTTCATGTCTTCCCCAGAATCACGCAGAAAGGACCACAGCTTAGCTCGTGGGATACCCCTTCTTTCCCTATCTGGGGAACGTCTGCGCTTGGTACCAGAACCTCTGACCTGTACTGCGGAGATTTGGAGAATGTCCTCTCTGAGTTGTTTGTGGTTCTCCTCTATCTTGTTTTCTAATGTCTGCATACGTGTTTCCAGAGCTGCAATTCTGGCATGTGTTGGACTGTGCACAGCATCTGCATATGCTCGGAGCTTCTTCGCCATATCCAGCACGGTCTCTCCCGTGTCATCCCGTTTCATTATTGCTAAAGCAGATGAGTATTCTTGTGGCCTAAGTCGTAAAAGTTTTCGCCACATCACGGTTGTACACGGTACCAGGTCTGGTTTCCTAGTGTTTAGGTCGTCTGAGAAGACGATCTCTGCCACTGCCATTTCTCTTAAGCGTTGAATCCCTTGTTCTATGGTCTTCCACTGGGTTTGCTGCATATAGAGATCGTCTGCACACAGATATCTTTGTTCTACGCTTCCCAGGACCCGTTCCCAGAGACTGCGTGGATTAGCCTCTCTCATCATTCCTTGGTTGATAACTGGATCTTGTGACAGGGATCCCAGATGCCTTGCTTCGGTGCCGTCCAGAATTGTAGCCTCGCCTGCAGCATCCCAAAGACGGACTAACCAACTAATTATAGATTCATCAGGTTGTCGAGTGTAGTCCTTTCTTAGGCCTCGAAGGTCCTTCAGGGAAAAGGACTCAGTAGTAGCTTCTGGTCTTCTGCCAGTTGGTTGGGCTTGTGATCTGCTGCCGGTTGGTTGGGCTTCTGACTTTATGCTAGTTGGTTTGGCTTCTGATTTTGTGTCAGTCTGTTCGGTTTCTGATTGTGTATCAGTTGGTTCAGCGTCTGATTGGGTGTCATTTGGTTGGGTGTTGGGAGGCACTGAGGGTCCCTCACCTGGATCATCATCCACTGGTCAATCAGTTTTGTGTGTGCGCTTCTTTGCTGGGGCGACTGCCAGTGTCTTAGGCTCACTGTCTGGTTTAGCTGCTGTCTGAGTAGCTACGGTATTGGCTGCAGCCCGAGTGACTGCGGTAGCTGCTGATTTATCTCCCTGCCCCCCTGCCTCTACCTGCTGCCCTACAGTATCTAGCAGCGTACGATAAGCATATGCCAGGGCCCAGCTTATTGCAATAAGCTTTTTCTCCTTAGAATCATCATGGCAGTTCTCCTCCAGATATTTCCCCACCTCATCTGGGTTCTGAATTTGTTCATGTGAAAATTCCCAAGCTGGGGGATCAGAAAATTCCTTCAAGGTTTGGCCCATTCTCTCCCATTTTCCACATCATTCAGGATTTTTCACACCTGGGTCTACTTCTAGGTCAGCAGTCTCATCAGCCCCTCTGGAGAACTCAGACCTCATTCTAGACAAGCTGTAGAACATATAGAGGAAGCCTACCAGAAAAGTGGTTTCTTTAACAGTCAGGGGACATTGAACATTCTCTAAAAGTGACGTAACCGATTCAAAAGAGAAGGAATAAAGAAAAGACTGAAAAGCTTCATCCCCTCTAACAAACTGGGTGCAATTATTAATAAATCCCCAAAACATGCTACTGGAACTAGGATGCAGGGTAGGACAAAGAAGCCATAAACCAAACATACCAGGCACAAACTCCAGTACCTGTATAAGCTTCCTATAAATCATGAACATTAAGCCCAGGACAATAACAATCCTAATTCGTGCACCTCTAGTGTAAAAGCTATGTGTTAGAGACAACATCGGAGCTATCTCTGAATAAGAAATCAAACCTAAGGACCAGAGAGGTATTAAAACCTCAAAAAAGCCTAGGGAACAGAAACACAGAAAGGACTCCATCCCAAGAGACATTAGGAATTCAACAAGCAACATGGCTACTGAGTAGTCTATTCCCACACAAAGTACAACCGAAAATGCAATCAATGTAAGTTTTTTCCACTCTCTCAGGCCCCGCAGTTGGGCTCCAAAATAAATATATGTCCTGGTTTAGGGCAAATTCGGGAGAAAACCTCTGAAGGGGTTCCTCTGGAAGAGCAAACCCAAACGGCCCCTCCCCCCAGCCGGTCCGGGAAAAGAACTTCCTCGGTGAAAAGTGGAAAAACTATTTATTTAACAAACAAAATGCCCACAAATGCAAAGAATTAATAATATGAAACAATAAAACCTCTGCCCGCTCCAAAGAGAGATGGCAAACAGAGACAGTCCTTGCTGTGGGTGTAGCTCAGCTCACTCAGTCTCTCACCAGTGCCAGTTCCTCCGCAGGTCCAGGCCCGGCGGGCCGCAGGTGCCAGCCCTTGCTGTTCCTCTGGGATTTTCAGTCCTGAGCAGATTTAAACAGTCCCAAGAAAAAGGAAAAAAAAACAGTCCAGGGAGTCTTCTCTGCCTAGCTAGCTAGCTAAAACTAACTAAAAGCACAGGAGATCTCTGTCCCACCGCTGTCCGTGCCTCGGACGAACACCAGAGAGCAGCAATGTGGGGGAGTTAGGCAGTTTTCTCAAAACAAACTGCGCGCTGTTCTTTCTCCCCCTTCACTCCCAGAACAAGTTTTAAAGGTACAGAACACAATATACAGCACAAACAGAACAGACGATTGGGGATACAAGCAGCATAAAGTCACCCTACCACATCAGCCCAGCTCCCTGCAAGCTCTGCCAGCTGCCCTGAGCTCTCTGCAGCACCAAGGGCCTCTCCCCAGCACAGCCCAGCCGGCTCTGGCCCCACAGCTCTGCTCAGGGCAGGTTGCTCTGGGCAGGGGCCCCACGGCCTCAGCCCCTCTGCAGGGAACAGCAGCAGATGCAGCTCCCAGAGGGTTCAGCCCCAGCCATGGGCAAGGTGCTGGCCCAAGGGAAAAGGAGGCTCCCTGGATGCCCTGCTCCCCTCTCCCTGAGCTCCTGAGAGCTCTGCAGCCCCTGCTGCCATCCCATCTGCCCAGGCCAGCACAACAGCCCCTGGAGCTGCTCCTGCTGCAGGCCCAGGGCCCATCCCAAAGCTGGGGCAGCCAGAAAGCTGTGCCCATTTCTGTTCATCCCTGCTCTGAGGGGAGAGTAAAACAATAACAAAAATGTTTTTGCAAGTTCATTTATTTTGCTTAAATACGATGTGAGTCTCCTCATTTAGATGAAGTTTCTTCTTGTGGGGGCTGACAGCAGGTCTGTGAGCCAAATGACTGAGTTAGCAGAGGAAGAGATTTGTTTTAGACCTGTGAAAGGAAAAAGACAAGGTCATTGGCATGGGAATCAATACAACAGAGACAATTATTTGCAGGTTTTCAGTTTTGTAGAAATGAATACATGCCTTTAGATTTTTTATGAAGGCTGTTAATTTCCTTGTGCCAATGAACACAATGAGCTGTTTTTATTAACCAGTATTTTGAGTACACGCTTTGTTTATGTTCTGTACCTGCTTTGCTTACAAATGTATAAAATGGAACACACAGCAAATAAATGGAACACTTTTGATACATTGCACGGTGTGTCGTGTCTGTCTCTACAATGACAGATTCTGGGTCACAAAACAAGGGAATATTATGAAATTGGAGGAAACTAATACCATCATTGCTTTGAAGACAACAGCATCAGAAGTGGAAGAAATATAAATAAGGAGAGTATTGGCCTGCAATGACGTGCACCAGGAGCCAATGACAGAAGGAAGCAGGCAGTGTGTGGGAGCTGAAAAGCATCCAGACATCAGTGCCCTGAGAGCTTTCTTGAGCTCCTGGTTCCTCAGGCTGTAGATGAGGGGGTTCAGGGCTGGAGACAGCACCGAGTACAGAACTGGCAGGGCCAGATCCAGGGATGGGGAGGAGATGGAGGGGAGCTTCAGGTGAGCAAACATGACAGTGCTGAGGAACAGGGAGACCACGGCCAGGTGAGGGATGGAGGGAGGTGGAAAAGGCTTTGTGCTGTCCCTGCTCAGAGGGGATCCTCAGCACGGCCCTGCAGATCTGCACATAGGAGAACACAATGAACACAGAACAACCAAATACCAAACAGGCACTAACAGCAATGAGCCCAAGTTCCCTGAGATAGGAGTTGGAGCAGGAGAGCTTGAGGATGTGTGGGATTTCACAGACAAATTGGCCCAGGGCATTGGCCTGGCAGAGGGGCAGGGAAAATGTATTGGCCGTGTGCATGAGAGCATTGAGAAAGGCACTGGCCCAGGCAGCTGCTGCCATGGGGGCACAAGCTCTGCTGCCCAGGAGGGTCTTGTAGTGCAGGGGTTTGCAGATGGACACGTAGCGGTCGTAGCACACGATGGTCAGGAGATAAAATTCTGTTGTAGTGCAGAAAAAAACAAAAACACATGAGCAGCACATCCTGTGTAGGAGATGTGCCTGGTGTCCCAGAGAGAATTGTGACACTGTTCAAGATTACAATGACATGGACTCCAACTCAGAAGGCTGACAATGACTCCATTTATTTCCGGGAATTTCTTCCCCTTTTATGCTGTTTTACAAGAACAACCCAGTGGGTGGAAGAAAGACAAACTTCTTCAATTACATTGGTCAACTCAGAGGGACATCAAGAAGAAGTCCCTCCTAGGGAAAGGAATGTAAACATAGGTTACAGAAAACGTCTCTCATTGACAGAAAAGTCTCTGGGAAAGAGTTTCAGAGAAACCCAAACATCACAGGCATGAACCAGGGCTGCAGAATTGAGCACGGCTTTGGAGACAGTGGTACAGATGGTGTCTAGGTCGGTGAGGGCCAGGTTGAGCAGGAGGAAGAACATGGGGCTGTGCAGGTGGTGTCTGCAGGCTGTGGGGCTGATGATGAGGCCATTGCCCAGGAGGGCAGCCAGGGAGAGGCCCAGGAAGAGGCAGAAATGCAGGAGCTGCAGCTGCCGCCTGTCTGCCAATGCCAGCAGGAGGAATTGCTGGGCTGTGCACAGGAGCTGCTCCTGGGCAGAGCTGTCTCTCTGCACCGCTGCCCTTGCCAGGAGCTGCCTCTGTGCCAGGAGCCCGGCCCAGCTCAGTGGCACAGACACAGCACAAGGGCTTGAATGACCCTCTCGGGGTTTGTGCTCAGGCCCTGAACATCAGTCCCTGAGAGGGAACTGAAGAAACCTTTCACGAATTCTAAGTCAGAATCGAACTCCGAAGTTTCTTGAAGTTTTAAGGGGTCCCACTGAGGGACAGGAGTGAGAAAGTGTCTCCAGGCTCAAGTGTTCTTCCCTCAGTATCCCTTCCCTTATGCCAGTGGCCTCAAGGATCTGCTGGAAGGGGTCCCTGGGGAGCCTTGGTCAGGAATGGCCCTGGGGGGCTCCTTACTGCTCCCAGGGACTGCAGGTTTTCCAAAGGACTTTGGGTTTGGCTTCTGCCTTGGAGTCTCTGAGAGCTTTGTGCCTTGAGAGGCTTTGTCAGTACCAATACTCAGTGGGGCTCCCAGGGACTGCAGGTTTTTAAGGTACTTGGTGTTTCCCTTTTGATACCGACTCTGAGAGTAGTTTGTACAATCATGGTCTCCAATGATCTCCGTTAACGATTCCCTTGAGAGGCTTTGTATTGGCACTCAGTGGGGCTCATTCATGCTCTGAGACACTCCAGGTTTTTCTGGTCCTTTGGATTTTTCTTTCCACACTGAGTCTCTGAGAGGTTTTTGTGCAATCCTGGCCTCCAGTTCTCTCCTCCAAGGACTCCATGAGAGGCCAGGTTGGGGATGGACCTCAGTGGGACCCATTAATGCCTCAAGACACTTTGGGTTCCTGCTCTGACTTGGACTCCTGGAAAGGTTTGTGCAATCTCCTCTCAGGCCCTGAGGTTCAAGGGCTCAGCACCAAATGCACCATAGGGCTCATTAGGATCAAACAAGTCCTGACAAACCACAGCTCTGCCTTGATTTCCCTCTGCTCTAGTGCAGTTCATAAGGAAGGTTTCCTACTGCAGTTCTGGAGAAATGTTTCAAAGAGCTGCTAAGAAATACACTTTCCTGTTTGAAAGGCTGTATTTTATTACTGTTCTCTTTAGAGAAGAGGTGATTGCAACGTTGAGTAACTGATATTGATCCAGGGTCTCTCCTAAGCAGGTCTGGCCTGGTCAGAGAAGCTGTGCCTTGAGGTCTGACCCAGTGTGGAGAACCCTGCTCCACATCTCCCAAACCCATCCTGTCTCCTCTCACTCCTGTGGGAGCTGCTTTGTTCAGAGAACTGGCTGTATGCAGGCAAAGAGGGTTTTTTCCCTTTTATTTCTTGAATCAATCTAAAATTCCTGAGTTTCCCCATGGAAAACACATTCCTCAAGGGTGTGCCAAGCCCAAGCTGCCTCCAAGGAGGTTCCCCTTCCCCAAGGCAGAACCATGCAAGGAATGGTTTAGACACACAGGAAGTTCTACAATAAACACAAATCCAGAGGTGGCTGGAGGCAGAATTCAACCAACTCCTGAAGGACAGGCAGGCTTTGAACTCCTTGCAGCTGAAAGCTCCAAGTGGGTTGTTGGGAGGTGTGTGAGTGAGCCGAGAGTGAGGGGAAGGGAAATGCAGAGAGCCCTGGAAGTGCTTCAGTGCACACAGGCTGTGGGGAAGGGCAGTGCAGCCCTGCTCTGGGCCAGCTGTGAGTGTAGATCATCATCACAGCCTGCCCTGGGCCATTGCAAGGGGCTGTGGCCATGGACACTGCACTGACCCCACTGCCCCAGCCCGTTGCTCAGGGCTGCTGTCACTGCCCAGAGCCAGAGGGGATCCCTTGCTGGGGGCTTGTGCCACGGCCACCTGCCCTGTGCCGCGCTGGCAGGTCTCACACCACGGAACCAGCAGCAAACGGCACTGCCAGGGCCAAAGGCAGCTCAGCCAGACAGAAAGGGGCAGTGCTGGGCACTGCTTCCATGGCAGCCGTCACTGGGCTGTGACACCTGGGTCACCTGTCATGGCAACTGCCAAGGAAACCCTTGTGGGCACTGATGCCACGGACACTGGCACTGGGACACTGCTGGGGTCGGGTGCTGAGCACAGGGCTGATCACACAGAGATGGTTTTGTTCCTGCTGATCTCACACAGAGCCAAGGCCTTTCCTGCCGCTCCTCTGGCAGTGCCGGGGGTGTGGGGGAGGTTGGGAGGGGACACAGCCAGGACAGGTGACCCCAACTGACCCCAGGGATACCCCAGACCACAGGACATCATGCGCGGTGTATAACGTGGGGAGAACAAGGAGGAAGGGGTGACATTTGGAGTGAGGGGTTTTCTCTTCCCAGGTAACACTCAGGCAGGACAGGGCCCTGTTTCACCAGTGGGCAGGGTCAGCACCAAAGACACAGACATCAACTTGAGGAGTGTGTCATTTATGGAATGCAAAGTCGCAAAGAATTACAAAAGGATAAGCTCAGCAAAGCACATAATCATTCACAAAGAATTACAAAAGGATAAGCTCAGCAAAGCACATAATCATCAGCAAAGAATTACAAAAGGAGCTCAGCAATGCATCCAGTCATTTCTACCAAAGATTTGCTATACTGATTTAGAAAGATCCATCAGCAGTTACCCTCAGACTTAACCATCATCTTGATCTACACATCAGCTGGGAGAAGCCAAGGACTGCAGAGCCACTCCCAGACACTGGGAATTCCTTCAGGTGCATCCACCTTTGCAGGAAACAAGGCTTCTAACGTTGCTGGGAGAGGGCCTGGCTTTTACACTGGTAAACGAACAAGCTGACATCACTTCTAGTGGGGGAACATCTGGTTTCATTCTCCTGTTTGGCTTCTCCCAAAGCCCAGCCAGGGCTCCAAGAGGAACCAAGGGAGTTGACTTTGATCCTTCACCCCCAAACAAGGCCAGATGGGGCCTTGTCTGGTTTTTGAACACAGAAATGTAAATCCCCATTTCATCACTGATGAAATGATACAGAGATCATATTGGTAAGAGTGCTTCATTCATGAGCAGATACAAAGATAACCTTTGGTTGGAAGCTTTATCCAGAGGTCAGCTTTGCTTCAGGGCCTGTTGTTCAGGCTTCAGTCAGGACCTGGTGTACAGGCCTCAGTTTTTCCATTGCTCCTTTGACCTACAGATAAACTACAACCTTCATAACAATTCTTTCAAAACCAGAGTCTCAGATTTAAGTATTAGGCATGAAGACCTCTTGTCTTCAATTAAGTGCTGCTCAGGTTCATTACTCAGGGCTATAATTCACATTCCTTTTAAAACATGCCTAATTGGATGCTATTCTCAGTTATGAAATCCCCCTTTGTGTTCTTGAGACTGTCTCGCTTTTGAGACAGTCTCAGCACTCCATTTCCCAGCACAAAGTGTCACAACTCTAACATGGAATCATAACACACCAAGTGCTCACACTGCAATGATTACAGTCGCTGCCACAAATCCATTTCACAGCAGCCTCCAATTTCGTAGTCATGAGGCCAATCCCACCAAGAGGAATTGTCTTCTTTCTGCCACTCTTCTACTGCTCTTTCTATCAAGGTGATTCCTGACTGTTGGCCTTCAAGCCCATGACTGACAGAAGTGCAACATTCCTGTCCCATGATAGCCCAGGCTCCTCCTTGGCCAGCAGATAATCCAAGGCAATGCAGTTCTGTGCAGTCCCCATTTGTGTTTGTTGGAGCTCCTAGGATGTGCTGTTGGATATTTTAACAGTATCATTTGCATGTATCTTTTAATAAACAATTCAGCTCCTTAATGTAAACTCCACAGGACAAGGCAGTGCACATGGGGCACGGCGTGAACCAGAATCTTTTGCTTTCTGAAACCCAAGGCACTCTTTGGCAGGAAAAGGTTCTCTTGGCCCTAACTCTTCCCTGTGGTTGTTGCTGAAGGATTTTAAATGGTGGCATTGCAGTTGGGAGTGGTGTAACACTGACACGGACCAGCTCCAGCACCCCGAGTTCTACTGACATTGTCAGTGATGTTAAAAGCACAGAAATCCTTTCACACTGTGGCCTCTAACTATGACAGGGTCCAGTTTCTCCTGAAGGGAAATCTTAGTGAATCCTGTAAAACTGATCACTGTATTCCTGTGTTCCACAGCACAGTTTTCTTTAACTGTCCCTTCACTGACTCCGTGATAAGTCAGAGCCCATTGACAGAGTTCTGGCCAATTCTTAGGGTGGGCCCTCCAAGGGAATCCCCTTCCTCCCAACTTCAGTTGAAAACATACCCAACAATTAGTTACACTAAGCATTTTGGCTACTTTAAATTTTCAAAACAATTTTGATGACTAATCTCCTTGGTGAAACTCTAGAGGTGTTTCTGGCAAACAAAGATTCTGGCTGGCTATCAAGATACAACTTACAGACAGAAGCAGGACTTGAGTGACAAGGTTATTCATTCTTTTTCCTCAGTCTCATTCTGGGTACAAACAATAATCCTGTTGTCCATGGAGCTGGTGCCTTTTCAATTCCAGAACAATGCCCCCAAGGTCCTTTGCTGTTCAGCTTGACCGTGGTGTCTGTGGGCAACAAGGTTTGGTGGGGTCCTTTCCCCTTTGGCTGGAGAGGTGCCAGGTCCCAGTCCCTGATGGGCACCCAGGCTCCTGGCTGGAACTCGTGTGGAAGTCCCTCAGTGTCACATCAGCCTTCCCATGGAGCCCCGTGGATCAGAGCATTTTCCAAAGGGACTGTTGGGGCGAACAGGGAGATTTGTTCTGGCAGGATCTGTAAAACAATATCCTGCAACATCTACTTGTTCTCACACAGAACACTTGGCTGCAGGGACATCATCCCATGGTTCCTGCCCAGGTTTCAGGATTCAAACAGCATTGTCTTTCCCCAGAGCTGTTCCTTCAGCTGGTTCAGGAGGGCCATTTGGCCTCTGGACCCGCACTCTGGCTCCATTATTAGCACTGGTGGATCCAAACCCTTTATCTCCACAAACAGTGCTGATTTGAGGTGGATGAGATGACACAGAGAGAAGAATACAGTTCATCCAGTTCCTTCTGGGACAAGAATACAGTTCATCCAGTTCCTTCTGGGACACGGAGAGTGGAGGGGGTGGAAACAGGAGCATTGTTTGGTGTGGCCTCCTCTCTGCCCTTCAAGCCTTTCAGCGCTTTGAAACAGCCAAGAGCTTTCTCCAAGAGGGCAATGAAGCAGCTGTCCCTGCTCCCAGGTCTCTCCAGTCTCTGGCCTTGCCTGGTTCTGTCCCTCCTGCTGTGCCCTCTGTTCCCCTGGGTCTCGCTGGCTGCTGCCCAGGGCTGTGGAACTGGCACAGATCCAGTGGTCGAGCCCCTCCTTTCTCTGCCCTTGCAGCTGCCTGCTCACAGCAGCCTTTTCCATCTGGGAGCTCCACATGGAGAGGGAGCCCCCACCTCTGTTCCTTGCACAACCTCCAGGAGCCCAGGGCTGCCATCTCAAGTCCCTGCTGGCCCTGAGGTCTCCCAGGTGCCTCAGGCTGCTGTGGCACCACTGCACATGGGAGGGAGCAGTGGCAGGGGCTGTGCTGCAAGACAGCTCCATGTGCTGCTGCTGCTGCTGCTGCTGCTGCTGCTGCTGCTGCTGCTGCTGCTGCTGCTGCTGCTGCTGTGGGGGTCATTTGTCCAGCCCTGCCCCAGAGTGAGGGATCAGGTGCAGGCACTGCTGCTGCTCCCTGGGGATCAGCCACAATTTGGTTGTTGCTGTCAGTGCCAGCAGCAGCGGTGGCTGCAGCAGCGGGTGCTGACAGTGCCCCAAGCCCCAGGGCTGGAGGGGTCTCTGGGCTGGCAGGGAGCTGCCCCTTGTTCTCCCTCACACAGAGCTGGGCCGGGCACAAGTGGGGCAGCACAGCAAACAGGGAGCCTGCCAGTCTCTTCCAGCCCTGTCTGCTCAGAGTTTGGGCCTTGGAGCTCCAGGTGGACAAAGGCAGCTGCTTCTGCTCCCTCTGTGTGTCCCCGTGTTCAGCAGTGCTGCTCCATCAGTCTGTGCCCAGCAATGGGGAAACGCCTCAGCCCTGCAGGGCCAGGAGCTGCCTGAGCGGCTCAGCTAGTGGGAAGGGAGCTGCTCCACATGGGAATCAGCAGCAAAGGATGTTCCTTTTACAGGACATGTGGTCTCTTTCATAAAAAAAAAGAAAAAAAAAGAGAAAAAAATTGTACATAAAATGTGAAACACAAAATCAAACCCCAGGTTTTCACTGGAATATCTTCTGTAACTTTGGATTAAGAGGTAACTGATCTTTTAAAAAATAGAACTCGGTTATTTACTTTGTGAATGTGCTGATGACACAGCAGGAGGATCCATCCTACTGACCTCAGCAGCCTTTTTTTAAGATTTTGGGGTTTGTTTCCACCATTGTTGTTTTAAATTCTGATAAAGCGATAGGAAATTGCTTTGTGCCCTTCCAGCTCCGAGCAGGACTGGGAATCTAAACTCTGTCAAACCCCAAATTCTTTAGAAGATGACCTTCCTTCTTGTCCTGTGATTGAGCTGCACATTCCCTTGGAAATTGTCAGACCTTTCTTAAGGACAGGAAGTCCCACTTAGAGCTTTTTGCTCTGGTTTAGAAGTGCAGAAGGGCAACTCTTCATCCCTCAACTCCAGACCACACTGTCTCGGGAACACGGCCCACTCGCCAGGTGTGGCCCACTCGTGGCACTTCTAGAGGAGGAAGAATGTGCAATTGCACAATTCCAACCCAAAGGAAATGAAGACTGGGACAGATGAAACTTCCTGTGGAGATACAGGAGTTCAGCAGGGACTGTGTAGCATCTGGGTTCTTGCCAAGTGGATGTGGATCCCTACCTGCAATCTCTTGGCCTGCAGGAGAGTCTCACTCACCTGCAAAAGCAGAAAGCTCAGGCGCTGTGCTCGGAACGGGCTCGTCTGGTGCAAAGCTGTCAGAACAATGTGAGGGCACAGCGAGCCCAGCTGTGCCCAGGGCTGAGCCCAGCAGAGCCCTGGCAGAGCCCAGAGCAGCCTCAGCACGTGCAGAGCCCGGCTGGAAGGAGGGAACCCAGAAACCGCCCGTCAGCTGAAGGCTCCTGTGCCCTTGTCCCAGCCGCCCGCGGTGCCCAGGCCGTGCTCAGAGCTGGGCCCAAAGCTGCCCAGCATTGCTGCCCTGGAAGCAGAGCAGGAGGGCAGGACAGCCCAGCCTGCAGCCAGCCAGGGCACATCCAGCCCCTCAGCAGCTGCCCAGTGCGGGATGCTCCTGTGCTCGCTGCTGTTCCCCAAAACCTCTTATCCCACCCATGCCAAGAAGACACGGACACACCTCACACCATCTGCTGCCTCAAGAAAAACTGCTCCCAAACGATGTCCTCGGCCTTCTCCAAGGGCACGGCCCATCCACGCCACAGCTGGTCCCAAGCACTTCCCAATCCAGACTGGACACTCCCTAGAACGTTTCCTTTAGAAAAACAAACAACAAATTATTGAAAATAGATTACAGACAAACAGGGGAAACAAGAAAAAAGGTCAAAGATCTTGTCTCTGTCAGGGGTTTGAGGAAGGCCCAACCCCTACATGCTGGGGAAAAACCCATCCAGAAAGCCCGTGCTTTCTCCCATCCCCCCTGCACTGCCCCCCAAAAGTATTGGTGATCCCAAAGCCAACAAGGGGAGTGGAGCAGCCCAAGCCCTTCCTGGCCTGCAAAGCAAAGCAGCCCATGGGCAGGTTCTGGAGTCCCACCTCTGCCCCCGCCATGGGGGTTTGTTTGTGTTGGCCTGGCTGCCCCAGCCCCAGCCCGGGCCATGGTGGGTGGTGGGGACTGTTGGCAGGGCCAGGAGCCAACTCCCAGTTCATAACCACCCCAGCCCCTCTCCCCAGCCCTGCCAAAAAGCAGCATGGCAGCTGAGTGAAGAATTAGTTGCATCCACCCCAGCAAAGGGGGGAACCTTTGGTTCCTGGCCAGGCCCTGCAATGCCCAAATCTGGGAGCATCCAGCCGGGTGTGGACTCATCTGCAAATTTGCTGTGGAGCCTGGCTTTGAAGGAAGTGCCAGAATCAAAGTCCCTCATCTTCAGCTGTTGGTGGCCAGGTGGGGGAAGAGGTTGTCATCCTTGCTGTCATCCTTGGTGTCTCCAGAGCAGCAACCCCACCTGGTACAGCTTCTCCAGGGGCTCCTTCTCCTTCCCTGGGGGATGAGACCAGGCTGTCAGTGTTCTGCCCAGGGCCCCAGCTGTCAGTGAACCAGGACAAGCCAAACCAGCTTGGATGGCGGCCACCAGTGCTGGGCAGAGCAGCTCAGCTCCAGCACAAGGGCTGCGTGTGCCCATCCCATGAGCCCTGCACACTGCTACAGGCAGGACAAAAAGTCTGGGTTGCTTTGCTTCTGATTGCCAAGGCCTGTGTGGAGCTGGAACTCACCAGGGCCTGGATCAAAGTGTGCATGTGGCTCTCTCCCTTCTTCTACGGCAGATGAATATCCTGCATCCAAGGATCATGGAACAGGTCTTCTAATGAGGGCCTGTCCAAGGAGTTCAGGGATAAACACCACCTGATCATGTCTTGGCAATCTGGGGAGAGAAACCAGAGGCCGCCAGTCAGCTGGAGAAGGCTCCTGTCCCACTGTTCCCATGCCCAGGCCATGCTGCATGTGCTCAGAGCTGGGCCTAAACTTTCCCATCCACTCCCTGTTTTGGACAAGAGCAGAAAAGCAGGACATGTGCCACGTCCTCAGCAGCTGCCAGAGGGGGATGCCCACGAGCCCGCTGCTGTCTCTCCCAACACTGGTATTGCCCCGTGCCCAGAGATGAGGATCCACCTTGAGAGAGCCGTTGTGGCAGCGAGAGCTGGCCCCAGCTGAAGTTCCAGCCCCTCCTGAAAGGGTGCTTTCCACAGACCATCTGGTGAAGAACGATGCCCAGGGACCAGATCGTTGCTGCCTCGCCATGGTACCACCCAAAGTGGGTCCATTCTGGGGGGCTGTACGACGGTGTTCCTATGGAATACAGATGGAGTTCATCAGGGGGATCAGAGCTGCTGCTCCCAGAGCCCAGCCCCAGCATCTCTGGGTGTGCAGGGGCTGCACCAGTGGCACACAGGGTGACCTGCTGCCCTCTCAACAGCCCCAGTGACTTGTGTACAAACTCAGGGTTGGAAAAAAAGCCACTGGTGTCAGAAGTGGGCAGCAGAAGCCTTGGCAAGGCCTGACCATGACATGGAAAGGAAAAACCAACTCAGTGCTGAGGAAGAACCATGCCCTCATCCTCCCTGCCTGCACTGCCCCAAAATCATTACGAAGCCAGGGCAAACAAGGCCAGTGGAGCTGTCCAAGCCCATTCTTGCCTGCACACCAAACCAGCTGGTGCACTGGTTCTGGGGCCCCTTCTCTGCTACCCCCACCCACGGGTGTTTTTGTCGGGCTGGCTGCCCCAGTGCCAGTCCTGGGCAGAGTGGTGGGCAAAGGCTGCCAGCAGGTCCCCCCCACCACCCCCGCTCAAAACCAACTCGGCTGAAGACTTTCACCTGTGACTGGCAGCAAAAGGGAGAATCCCCGCTGCCACACCCAGGTTGGGCCATGAGATGCCGGGACCGGGAGCACACCCCTGCGTGGGCTCACCTGCAAAGTGAGTGTAGGCTGTCTCTTGCAGGTAGGTGCCACAGCTAAAGTCAATCAATTTTGTCTGCCTGGTGGCCAGGTCAACCAGGATGTTCTCTGGTTTGATGTCCCTGTGCAGCACCCCGCAGCTGGTGCAGTGCCGCACGGCTTCCAGGACCTGGCGGAACAGCCCCCGCGCCACCTCCTCGGACAGGAACCCCCGTGCCCGAATGAAGTGCAGGAGGTTCTGACACCGCTCCGGGCGCTCCAGCACGATCACGATGTTATTGGAGAGCTCAACCCACTCCAGCAGCTGGATGACGCCAGGGAACCCCGTGGAGACCTTGTCCAGCAGCACGATCTCCAGTGGGGCGCTGGTGCCGTCGGGCTGCGGGAGGACCACGATGCCGTCAGTGGGGCTGATGCCGTGCCAGGGCTGGGGAAGCCCTCACCCAGCCCGGGATGCTCTGTGTCCTCCGCTGGCCCCACGCCCGCTCCCTCTCCAGACATCCTGGCAGCTCCCACCCTCCCGGGCCTCGGCTCATCCCCGCCCGGCATGCCCCGGCTTTTCCCGCTGGCCCCGCTCACTCACCAGCTCGCCCCAGTGCCGGACGCGGTTCCGTGGCACCCTTTTGATGGCCACCTGCAAGCCAAGGGGAGCAGCGGGCTCAGCTCGCCGCCGCTCTGCCAAGCCCCCTCCTCCGCCTCCTCCTCCTCCCTGCGCCCGCCCCCGGCCCCGCCGCTCACCGGGGCGCCGTCCGAGAGCCGCGTCCCCGCGAAGACGCTGCCGAAGCCGCCGCGCCCCAGCAGCGAACCCACTCGGTAGCGCTGCTGCAGGGCCTCCTGCGCCCTCCCTGCCGGCGAGACGCGGCTGTCAGCGCTCGGCCCGGGGCCAGGAACGGCCCCCGAGCGCCCCTCGACCGCCCCGGGCCGGGCATCCCCCGGCGTTCGCTGCTCGGAACGGGACAGCGGCGGCTCGGGGCCGGCGGCCGCGCTGCCGAGCGGAGGAGCTCGGGCCGGGGAAGCCTCAGCGGAGGCGGCGAGAGCGGCAGCGCCACGTGTGTCCTCCGCAGGGCCCGGGAGGAGCCGGGGCCGGGGCCGCGCTCGGGGACGGGCTCGGGGCTGGAGCCGGGGCCGGGCCCGGGACAGGCGCAGCCGAAGGGCGGCGATGCCGCCGCAGGCCCAGGCACGGATGCCCGCCCAGCACCGCCACCGCCAGTACGGCCGGAGCCGGGCGGCGGCGAGAGCGCGGCGGGACGGCCGGGGGCGGGGACGGGGCGGCCCCGCTCGGGGCCGGGGGCGGGCCGGGGGCATGGCCCGGCCCGGCACGGGGAGAGAGAGGCCGGGAAAGGAGGGGGACACTGGGGACGGGACGCCGAGAGAGGCTGCGGGACCGCGGGAGAGGGAGAGGAGAAGCAAGGAAGAATAGGTAAACTCTGTTCTCTGCTGCCGCTGCTGCTACCGCTGCTGCTGCTGCTGCCGCTGCAACTGCCGCTGCAACAACCGCTGCTGCTGCTGCCGCTGCAACTGCAGCTCCAGGGCCGTTTGTCCGCGTGTCCGTGGGTCCGTTCCCCCCGTCTCCCCGGGCAGAGCCCCGCGCGCCCCGGGGACAGCCCCTGAGTGTGTCCAAACACGGGAACTTTGCCGTGTTGAGCCAAAACCCAGGGTCTTGACTCCTGCACATCGGCACAGGAGTCCCATCGGATGCTGCTGTGCACTGTCCCTGCTGCGGGTCAAACACTGTCGGGGCACATTCCCTGGCTGTAGGATTTGTACCAAGGCCTGCACTTGTGTCTCCAGCATTGCTTCCCAGCAAAAACAGGGCAAGGCAAGCTCTGTGCAGCTCATGGTATTTTACCGTGTGTAAAACTTGCTAAGTCATCCGTCTCAGAAGTGAGATCCATTTGGAATGAATGGGATGGAGATGTAGTGCGAGATGGAAAAGGGGGGCATAGAAAGAAATAGAGGAAAACATCTTGGATTCTTCCTTTCCATTTTCATGTCACTGCTGGAAAGCTGTTTCAGTTTTCCAAGAATCTTCTCCGCAGTCCTGTCTGTTCTTTTCAAGAACCTTCTGTGGAAAACAAGGTCGAGCTCCTGTCACAGGATGCGCCACCAAGTGCAGCTTCTCTTGCCTTTCCACGCTGTGTGTGCAGCACAACTTTTTCAGCAAAGCAGGTCAAATGTTTGGAGAACCTGACAATTGTCCTTTCTTTTCCTGGTGGGCTGGGGAGCTGTGCCATTGGTGAGGTTTTCATTGTTCCTGTTCTAACCTAAGAAAACAGGAGGTGGTAGCAGGAGTTGTTAGGGAATGCAACCCTGATGGAATTCAGAGAAAGAATCTCTAGAGCCTGCAGCCAGCAATGGAGAGTTGTGTGCTAATCATTCACACATCTCCATGGACACCTGGAAAGTGACCTAGACATTAAAATGGGCTGGCAGAGGCAGTTGGTTTCTGTGTTCAGTTTAGATGATTCTGCATCTCCTGTGCTGCTGTAAATCGAGAGCACAATCGGTTCATGATAAGCACCAGAACAAGCACAGCTGGTCTGTAGCTGGACATATGAATTCGGCCATAAATAAGAAACCAAATGTGGCTGCTCCTCTAGTTTGTTCTAGAAGAGGAGTGAACAAGTCCCTGGGTGAGCAATGGTAGGATAGATTTAACATCAAACAGGGCACCCCAGGCAATCCCATTCAGCCCTGAATACAGACATATCCTTAGTCACGGAGCTGGGCGGTGCAGAGACCCCGACCAATCAGTTGTCCAAGCCTGAAATTTGTAACCCCTGAAAAGGGGGCTCTGAACAATAAATCCTGCTGTGTGCCACGTGATCTCAGTGAGTGTTGTCATCTGTTTGTCTCCAACCTACGGCCGTAACGTAATAAAATTGGACCTCCCAGAGCAGATGACAGAAAGAATGTGAAAAGGAGAAATGCAGGGAATGACTTGGTGGACTTTGTCTGGAAGAAGGGGAAAATTTTCTAATCCTTTTTAGTCCATTCCCTCTGCTTTTATCCTTCTTACAAGGCCATTTGCATGGTCCAGCTTCCTCATGAAATGAGAACCTTGAGCTTGTGGAACTGCATGAAAGATGCGCTGTTCCTCTGCAGGGACACTCAGGGTGAAACAGGAAGCAATTTGGAAGCAATTCTATTAAAGAAAAACCAGTTCTTGAGCAGAGATTGATGTCACTCGCCCAGACCAACAACCGTGGGCAAATCTCTTTGGCTCAGCCTCAAGCAGTGACCTTGAGGAGTGTCCCCACTGCAGGGAGGAATCTCTACACCTCCCCAAGGAGGGAAACGTCAGGTGGCACTGCGGTTAAAATTTGGGATGGGGCTTTTCTAGTCTGCCCTGCCAGTCCGATGTGCCCAGGCTGTGCCAGCTCAGCAGCTCTGCAGAAGTTCTCAGTGGTGTCACCTGGTTGTTCCTTTTCCCAGGGATTTTACCGGCTCTGCCCCAGCTCCAGCTCCTTCTCAGGATGTTGAACTTTGGGATGGAGGAGTCAGGCTGGTTTAAACATGACTGACCCCAAACGCAGTGTGACCCCCTTTCTTCATTTCCCATGGCAGGCCTTGCAAAACAGGGCCTTGTTGGAGTTGTTTGAGGCCATTCCAGGCAGATCCTCCTGCTCCAGCAGGAACTGCCTTTCCTGTGCCATGACCAGGGCAGATCAGGCTGCAGGAAAAGCCCCAGGATTTTTCCTACCACTTTCTGTGCCACTGAGGACAGAACTGCCAGTGGCAGATCCACTGGTGGGGATGAGATGGAGGGGGACTTCAGGCAGGAAAAAAAGCCAGTGCTGATAAACAGGGAGAGCACAGCCAGGTGAGGGAGGCAGGTGGAAAAGGCTTTGTGTCATTCTTGCTCAGAGAGGATCCTGAGCACAGCCCTGAAGATCTGCACAGAGGAGAAAACAATGAACACATAACATCCCGAGTCCTCAACAGGCACTAACAGCAATGAGCCCAAGTTCCCTGAAGTAGCAGTTGGGGCAAAAGAGCTTGAGGATGTGTGGCACTTCACAGAAGAACTGGCCCAGGGCATTACCCTGGCACAGGGGCAGGAAAATGTATTGGCTGTGTGCATGAGAGCATTGAGAAAGGCACTGGCCCAGGCAGCTGCAGCCATGTGGGCACAAGCTGTGCTGCCCAGGAGGGTCCCGTAGTGCAGGGGTTTGCAGATGGACACGTAGCAGTCGTAGCACATGATGGTCAGCAGGAAATACTCTAGGGACATAAGAAAAAAGAGGAGGAAAACTTGAGCAGCACATTGTGCACAGGAGATGTGCGTGGTGTCCCAGAGGGAATTGTGCATGGCTTTGGGGACAGTGGTGCAGATGCAGCCCAGGTCAGTGAGGGCCAGGTTGAGAAGGAAGAAGAACATGGGGCTGTGCAGGCGGTGGCCGCAGGCTACGGCGCTGATGATGAGGCCGTTGCCCAGGAGGGCAGCCAGGGAGATGCCCAGGAAGAGGCAGAAGTGCAGGAGCTGCAGCTGCCTTGTGTCTGCCAATGCCAGCAGGAGGAAGTGGCTGATGGAGCTGCTGTTGGACATTTGCTGTGGCGGGCCATGGGGACTTGCTCATGGATAAAGGACAGTGACAGGACAGGCTGCTTTGAGCCAACCCCGTGCCATTCCTTCTAGCCTGTCCTGCTGGTGTTGGTGTCTTTGGTGCTGACCCTGGCTGCTGACAAAACAGCAACACATTCGCTTCAGAGTTGGACTAGGTCAGTGCACAAGATGGCGGCCAGGGCCCAGGCTGTGCCTCCAGCGCCATCTGCAGCCCCTGCCAGCCCAGCCCCAGCCCCAGAGTGATGCGGGGCAGGCAGAGCACCACCCTTCAGCCATCAGTTCAAATGGACATATATTGTTGAATATATGTTGAAACATATGAAAATATGCTGAAACAGACACCTGGGAAACCGACAGGGTGTGGCACATTTGCTCTGTGCACTCAAACATAGACCAGCCAGTTTGGAACATTGGCTGGCAGTATTTTGATGTCAAGGCAATTCAAATAGCTGAAAATAGGGAGAAACTCCAGGGATTGAATGCTTTAAAACAAAAACTTTTTTTCTTTTTTCCCAGAAGAGGGCCAAAAGCATTTCCTGTGCAGATGGACTTTGTTTAGCATCAAGAATCATCCCAACTGGTTTCGTCCAGGCAGGAGTCATAGTGACTGTGAGGTGATGAAAGTGGAGATGGGATTGTTACAATGTTGAAAAACAATGATGAGGACGCAAATCCAAAGATGGTAAAAAGGAAAAAACCCAATTATTTATTGATACAAAACAGCTACAGGAGCAAGAGGCTAAGCTAGTCTTAGCCCCTCACGGCAAGCCAGAGCAATCAAGTACGTCTATACGGGCCACCCCTCAGAACGGTCTGTTCCGTGAGAGTGAACCCCCACTGAGGGCTGTCAGTCCCTTCTTATAGCTTCAGTCCCTTCAGTGATTGGTTCATTTTGGATCCTGTGTATGATTGGTGCATCTTCTCAGCTCTCATTGGTCTTTATCGGGGTGCTTTCTACACCAATCATTCCTTCCCGCCATGACTTGATTGGTTGGTTGTATCCACCAATCAAGGCTCTGGGTTGTGGTCTCTGGGTTACCTGGAGCAGAGTAGAAGATTCACACCCCTCCCCCCCCCCCCCCCCAATATTATCCCTTTAACAACCCCATTACTACAGTAACCACATTGGGAATGCAACCCTACAAAATCTCTATAAACATTCCAAACTATACATTGTAACACTATCCAACAAGCATTTGAACAACGTTACAACTGCAAGTATTTGCAACCACCCAAAATCACCAGAACCACTAGAAAAATAGGCACAGTTGCAAACAGAAATTGAAACACACAGTCAATATACTGATACAACTATTAAAAAGTTTCAGCTCCTTTTTGTATCCATAACAGGATCTGCTTGAGGCAGAGGGTGCAGTGGCTGCTCACCTGCCATGTGTATCCCTCGGGGTACCTATTTCTTTAGAACACTCTGAAGATTACAGAGAATTGAAATACCAACCAAAACTGCAGCAGGAAGTCCAGAGCAGTTTAGGTTGTTGTTCATGAGATTCTTCAAGCTGAGCACAGACATTGTGTTCAGCAGACACACAGGCAGGGGCTTCTTGGAGCGCTGCTCTGCCACCCATTCTTTGGAGTAGGGGATTGCAGGAAATAAAGAAGAGAAGCCCATCAGCTACTGCAGAGGAACAGTCACTGACAGGAACCAGTGGGGTAAGAAATGTGAGGGGAAAAAAGGCAGCAAATGTGAGGTGACAAGTGTGAGAAATGGGAGTGAAAAAAAGAGAGAAGTGTGAGGGAAGAAAAGGGTAGGAAAGCTGTGTGGGAAAGGGTGAGAAAACTGAGGGGGAAATGGTGAAAAATGTGAGTGAAAGTAGGAGAGGAAGGGGAGAGGAGAAAAAGGCAGGAAATATGATGGGAAAATTCTAAGAAACATGAGCAGGAAAGGGTGAGAAACATAGGGAAAATGGAGGGAAATGTGAGGAGAAGAGAGTGAGAAACTTTGCTGGCAAAGAGAGAGAAACAGGCAGCAAATGTGAAGGGAACATTGTGAGAATCCTGAGGGGAAAAGAGTGAGAAACCAGAGGGCAGAAAAAAGCAGAAAACATGAGGGGGGAAAGGGTGAGAAGATGGATGGGAAAAACGGCAGAAAACAGGAGTGAAAAAAGGGCAAAAAATGCAGGAGGAAAAGTGTAAGGAACATGAGGGGGAAAGAATGTGAGGGGGAATATGTGAGAAATGTGAGAGGGAAAGGGTGAGAAACAGGAGGGCAAAACTGAGAAACATGAGGCGAAAACCTGGAGAAAAATGACTGAGAAAAGGAGAGAAACATGAAGGGAGAAAA
The DNA here is from genome assembly GCA_017589585.1 of Phylloscopus whistleri. NCBI lineage: Eukaryota > Metazoa > Chordata > Aves > Passeriformes > Phylloscopidae > Phylloscopus > Phylloscopus whistleri. Next base: position 54,929 of record JADMLD010000345.1, read on the forward strand.
GGACAGGATAAGTGAGGGAAAAATTGTGAGAAACATGAGAGAAGAAAAAAACAGGAAACAGTGGGAAGGTGGGGAAATGTGAGAGGTAAAGTGTGAGGAGAGTGAGGTGAAAAGGGTGGGATAAATGAGTAAAAATTGGGAGGGAGACATGAGAGGAAAACTGTGAGACTTGAGAGGGGGAAGGGGTGTAAATGTGAGAGGAAAAAGAGCAGGAAATGTGAAGAGAGGAAAGGAGAGAAGGCAGTATTGGCATAACAGCTGAAATAATTCCTAACACATTCCCCCTATGTTTGCCCATTTCTGGACAAGCCCAGGGCTCCTCTGTATGTCCGTCTCCACCTGTGCCCTGATTCCTGTCTGGAAGCAGCAGAAGGGGCAGGATGTGCCCAGCAGCAGCAGGAGCTGCTCCAAGCTGGGAAGGTGACAGGTGGTGCTGATTTCCAGAGGCTTCTGTCTCCCAGGTGAAGCCAAGGCAGGAGTGGGTTGAAAGGTGCTGCTGCTGCTGCTGCTCTGTGCCAGAGAGCCCTGGCTGGGCAGGGCACGGCGCCCACTGCACTGCGGGCTCTTTGTCCTGCCACAGCTGGGCACACCTGGCAACAAATCATGATGACTTGGGGAAAACCAAGGGGTTTGTGGAGGCTGCATTGCTCTGCACACACCTGGGCCACCTGCAGCACAGAGCTTTGGCCCCCAAAAAGGTCAACCCGAGGGAAACAGCTGGAAAAGGTTTCGTTTTCACCTTTCCATGGAAGTGACTAAAATGGAAGTTACCAAGCAGGGCCTGATCCCCCGGTGCCAGCTCAGAGTGAGAAAGGAGGCATGACTTTATTTCAGTGCTGGGTGCCTGGGCAACCACGTTTCTAACACGTGCTCACTCAGAAATCTCACCTACTAATTTGTCACTATGGAAGTAAGACCTACTCATTCCTTTGCTGAAACTCACAGGCAAAACGTTCCCTCAAATTATTTGACATATTTCAATCACTTCTCAGAAGTTACTGAGGGAAGAGTAGGGGTCTCTTGTGGGTCTCTGGTGGTCATTTGGGGAACATCCCACTCCTCAAATTCTCCTCGGATACTCAAGAGCCTCCTACAAACATTTTCTTCCCCCTGAATGCATTCCAGAAATCTTCTTAGGAGGACTTATTCTATTTTCAAGGCTAAGGGAGCCACTTGCACACAGCAATCACTGCACTGTGGGAATAGAGAGCTCAACACTGTCTGTTCATGCTAACCAAATTCATGATTTGTTACAGTTCAACATTTTCTCACCACCTTTCTTCTCTGGGAATTGCTCACAAGCATTTCCTCAATGCACCTTGAAAATGGTTTTGCTGACTGGAGCCACATGGTGTCTTTCCTTCAGCAATGAAGAAAGAAAACACAAATTGCCTACTGAAACCCTTCTGCTCCCTTCCAAATCAATTCACTGCTCAGGCACAAGCCACAGGCTCATCCCTGATTCCCTTGGTGAGATATGAGGTAATATTTTGCTGCAGCCAAAAGATTATTAGAAAAAAGAATGAAAGTTGTTGGTTCTAGGTGTTGTTGTTTAGGGATTGGATTTGTTCTAGTTGATTTGTTGGGTGTTGCTGTGAGCTGGGAGAGGGGCCAGCTTGAAGACCAGACCAAAAGGGAAGCAAGGTAAGAGGGGAAGTGACAGACAAGTAGACTGTGAGGAGAGAATATAAGTTCCCTAGTGTTATAGATTAAAAAAAAAAAAAAAAAAAAAAAAAAAAAAAAAAAAAGGTTGAAACTTTTTAATAGTTGTGTCCGTATACTGGATGTGTTTCGATTTCCGTTCGCAACGGTGTTTATATTTCAACCAGTTCTGAGTTGTTACAAATACTTACTGTTGCAATGTTGTTGGGGTAGTTGTTAGATAGCGTTGCAGTGTTTAGTTACCAATGTTTGTGGAAGTTTTGTGCGGCTGCATCCCCGAATGCAGTTAAAGGGATAATACCAGGGGAAGGGGAGGTGGGGGAATCTTCTACTCTCCCCAGATAACCCAGAGACTGAGACCACTCCCAGCACTTTGATTGGAGAACACGACCACCAATCAAAACACGGCGGGAAAGAATGATTGGTGTAGAAAGCACCCTGCTAAGAACCAATGAGAGCCCGAAGAATGCACCAATCAGGAAAGGATCCAAAACGGACCAATCCCTGAGGGGACTGAGACTATAAAAGGGACTCAGCGGTGTCCCCCGTGACCACCCTCAGTGGGGGCTTCGCTCTCACAACCAGACTGTTCTGAGGGGGCCTGTGTGCACGTATTTGTTTGCTCTGACTTGCCGTGAGGGGCTGGGACTAGCTCAGCCCCTTGTTCCTGTAGTCCGCTTTATAACAATAAACAGTTGGCCTTTCCTTTTTTAACATTTTTGGATTCACGGCCTCATCATTATTTTTGCAACCTTTATCACTAGACCCAGCCAAAGGGAAAGGGGACACAGTTCACCCTGGGCTGGGAAAGGCAATATAAAGAAGCATTCTGCTGGAGTGTTGTGTGTGTTCGGCTCTCGGAGAGTGAGATACACACGCAGCTCAGGTGAATCCCTACTAAAAACTGTTTCTTTTTTGCTTTGATGACTTTGTCCCCATTGAATTTCATCAAAGATTAGGCTCCTTTCTAACACCTCTCTCCC
>JADMLD010000343.1:0-30000 GCA_017589585.1 Phylloscopus whistleri
CCCAAAGCTTTTAACTCCTTCGGCGCCGAGGGAGTTTGGCCGGAGTTTGTGGAATTGCAGGGATTTTGGGGGGCGGGTTTGGACCCGTAAATGCGGCGTTTCCACCACCCTTTTCCTCAGCCCATCCTCAATCCCCAGCATCCAGCGGCTCCCCCCATCCCTGCCCGCTCCCTGCGCCCCCCTCCCGTGTCCCTTCCCCACCCGGTGCTCGCGATTTATGGCTCAGATCCCTCCGTGCCTCAGTTTCCCCTCCTGGAAAAGCGGCAGGAGGAAAGCGCCGACCCAAATCAGTGCCCAGCTGATGCCATCGCTCCTGGGGGTGGCCACAGGCGGTGCCCGGGCAGGTGCCCACCTGGCAAGCGAGGGGCTGCATCCCCTCAGCCCGAGGCTTTTTGCCGCTTGAAAGCCAGGCAAGGAAATTGCAGCGGGTTTGATCTCTTCACAAACAAACTGGCGAGCCGAGTGTAATCTCCTGCTCCTTTGTTTTCGGGCAAACAGAGCAGCAGCATCTGTCCCCTCCCGGCTCTGCTGCCAGGGCCCTCAGCCCGTGCTGAAAGGCGGCTCCGGAACTTTTCTTTTCTTTTCTTTTCTTTTCTTTTCTTTTCTTTTCTTTTCTTTTCTTTTCTTTTCTTTTCTTTTCTTTTCTTTTCTTTTCTTTTCTTTTCTTTTCTTTTCTTTTCTTTTCTTTTCTTTTCTTTTCTTTTCTTTTCTTTTCTTTCTCTCTTTCTTTCTCTCTTTCTTTCTCTTTTTCTCTCTCTCTTTCTTTCTTTCTCTCTCTCTTTCTCTCTTTCTCTCCTTCTTTCCTTCTTCCTTCCTTCCTTCCTTCCTTCCTTCCTTCCTTCCTTCCTTCCTTCCTTCCTTCCTTCCTTCCTTCCTCCTTTCCTTTCCTTTCCTTTCCTTTCCTTTCCTTTCCTTTCCTTTCCTTTCCTTTCCTTTCCTTTCCTTTCCTTTCCTTTCCTTTCCTTTCCTTTCCTTTCCTTTCCTTTCCTTTCCTTTCCTTTCCTTCCCTTCCCTTCCCTTCCCTTCCCTTCCCTTCCCTTCCCTTCCCTTCCCTTCCCTTCCCTTCCCTTCCCTTCCCTTCCCTTCCCTTCCCTTCCCTTCCCTTCCCTTCCCTTCCCTTCCCTTCCCTTTCCCTCTTTGTGCTCTCGGAGCTCGGGGTGGCGGTGGCTGCAGGGGCACAGGAGCCGGGCACAGGAAGGAGAAGCTTTTTTTTACACGGGGCAGGGACTGGCAGAGCATCCTCAGTCCTGCCTCGGCCTCCCAGGTGGCACCTCCGCTTAACCTCTTCCTTCCCGTGACACAAAAAGGGATCTGGGCCAGCCCTTGCCATCCCCTCCCCATGGGCTGCCTCGGATTAACCCTTTGCTCGCTCAGCCGGAGGGGCTTTCCTTCTGGTCCGGTCCCTCATTTCCAGGTGCCTGTTGCTGTGACCCCAGCGCCTCGCAGGGCACAAAGAATGAGCCTGGAATCCCCGTGGTTGGGCAAACGTGGCATTCCCAGGCCTGGATTTCTGTGGTTTTTCCACCCAGCTGGGCTTCCCCGGGGTCCCTCCGGTCACCTCGGTCCCTGGAGGGAAACTGAGGCACCAAATTCCCTGACACCGAGACCCGCCCCAGCTCCAGCTCCGCTTCCCCCACCCCTCGTGGGGTCTCTCCGGTCACCTCAGCTTTCCCAACCCTGCGATTCCAGCTCCCCTCACCCGGGCAGGAGCCGCCTGAGCCCCTGAGTGACACTTGATTGACAGAGCCAATTAGCCAAACGAAGCCAGCTGCATTCAGCGGGCTGGGGGAGGAGGGGGGGAAACCAGAGGGGAAGCCAGAATCCAATTCCTCTCCCATCAGGCGTGATTGCCGGTTTTGTTTTATTCTCAGCCTGGATGCTGGGTTGGTTTTTTTGTTTGGGTTTTTTTTGGTGGGTTTTTTTTTTTTTTTTTGGTTTTTTGGGGTTTTTTTGGATTTTTTTGGGGGGGTTTTTGTTGGTTTTTTTTGTTTGTTTTGTTTTGGTTTTGGGGTGTTTTTTTGTTTGGTTGTTTTTTTTTTCCGGAGCCTCTGGCTGCCATTCAAACGGGGCTCGAAGCCTCCCCCCGGGGCTGCCGGGGGAGCTCGGCGGCGTTGGCATCACCTGGGCACGTCCCGGCAGCTCCGGGATTTCCCCAGGTGAAGCGGGGAACTCCTCGTGCCCTGACACGTCCCAGATGAAAGCTCCGTCCCCATCCTGGCACCGGGACACGGGGGATGGAGCGCGGGGGATGCCCGGGGCGGGCAGGGCTCGGGTGGGCGCGGAGGGAACTCCCCGGTGCTGGGATTTGTTCCCTCCTGGAGGAGCGGGGCCGGGAACAGGCTGAGGCCAGGCTGTGCATGGAGTTTGTCTCCCCGGAGATCTGCGTTTCTTCTCCCGCGATGCTTCTGGACTCATTTCCTCAGCTCGCGGGCTGATCTGTTTATTTAACCCCGCGCCGGGAACGCCGCGTTTGGGGGCTGCGGGTGCCCTCCCTGCCGGCCCGGTGACACCGGGGGGACTCACGGGCTGCTCGGGGACACGCGCGGGTGGCAGGGTGCCCGCAGAGGTGGCACCTCGCTGCCCGCTCTGGCAGGGCTCCGGTGGGCAGCGGGGCACAGCAATGCAGGGAGCAGTGACAGTGACAGTGCCAGTGCCAGTCCTAGTGACAGTGACAGTGACAGTGACAGTGACAGTGACAGTGACAGTCCTAGTGACAGTGACAGTGCCAGTGACAGTGCCAGTCCTAGGCACAATGACAGTGACAGTGCCAGTCCTAGTGACAGTGACAGTGACAGTGACCGTGACAGTGCCAGTGCCAGTGACATTGACAGTGCCAGTGACAGTGCCATGGACAGTGCCAGTGCCAGTGCCAATGACAGTGATAGTGACAGTGTCAGTGACACTGACATTGACAGTGACAGTGCCAGTGCCAGTGGCAGTGCCAGTGACATTGACAGTGACAATGACAGTGATAGTGACAGTCCTAGTGACACTGACAATGCCAGTGCCAGTGCCAGTGCCAGTGACAGTGCCAGTGACAGTCCCAGTGACAGTCCCAGTGACAGTGCCAGTCCTAGTGACAGTGACATTGACAGTGCCAGTGACAGTCCCAGTCCCAGTGGCATTGACAGTGCCAGTCCCAGTCCCAGTGACAGTGCCAGTGACACTGACAGTGCCAGTGTCAGTGCCAGTGCCAGTGACATTGACAGTGAAAATCCCAGTCCCAGGCCAGTGCCAGTGCCAGTGCCAGTGCCAGTGCCAGCCCTGTCACACACAGCACAGATGTCCCCATGCCAAGCCCAGCTGGCACAGGTGACAAACCCCCCGGTGTTCCTGCCCCTTGCATGCCCAGGACACCAAGGGCATAAACCATACAGATTTAAGTGCTCCTCTCTTCATCCCCCAGCACACGGATTTTTGTCACCCCCCTTGTGCTGGGGACACTCCAGCCGGGCTGGGGCACTGCAGAGGAAGGAGCTGAGGCTCGTGGGGTGGCCAAGGCCTGGCTGTGACCTGTCCCAGCCCTCTCCCTTCCCAGCTGCTCCTGCCTGAAGCCCTTGTCCCTCAAAGCCCTCCTTGTGCTGCAATCCTGGCAGCCAAAGCCTCTTTGATGGGTGGGCACTCGGCCCTCGCTGACCACCAGCAGCCTCTGGACAGATCCCAGAGCTTTCCCAGCTCGTGACCGCTGTTGAAAGGGTTCATTTCTTCCCCTAATGAGATGCAGCCCTGGCTGGGGGCACCACAGCATCTGCTGAACCATCTGGGTGAGGGAGAGCGAGGAGCAGATCCGGGCAGGCCAGGGGGGGTCACAGAGCCCTTCCTGCAGATCCCTTCCAGAGGGACCCCACCCCAGGAACCTCCGGGAATGAGGACACTGGGGTGGGCGTGGGAAGCTGCAGGGAGCTCGGGGTTGGCACAGCCTGGGTGCCCCAGGAGTGGCACTGACATCCAGCTGTGCCACCTGTCCCTGTCCTGCAGAGCCACCACTGTCCCTGTCCCAGCCACCTCCAGCTGGGTGCTGGGCAGAGGGGCACGTGCACAGCTGGCCTGGCCTGCAGACAGCTTCCTCCTCCTCCTCCTCCTCCTCCTCCTCCTCCTCCTCCTCCTCCTCCTCCTCCTCTTCCTCCTGCCCTGCTGGCAGCCAGGCCAGGGAGCTGGCAGGGGCTCCGGGCAGGAGCTGCGTGAGCCTCCAGCTGGGAGAGGCACATGGAAACACACCCGGAGCTGCCCCGCAGCCAATTCGGTGCCCCAGCCCCGCCGTGCACATGAAAAAGTCATTCAAGGAGCCACTTGAAAACAGCCTCGGGCTCCCCTGGGCACACTCGGGGTGTCAAATGATTCCCAATCATCCAAGAAAGTCTGATCGGCCTTGGATGGATGGAAAGAATCCGGCTGACTTAGTGAGCTTTGGATGCAGCCCGGAGCTGTTAGGAAGTAGCTCTCAAAGGCTGCAGCAGGCAGCTGAGAGAAGTGAAACTCTACCCAGGTGTTAGAGAGCCCTAAACTGGGAAGGAATTTTTCTTCCCCTTGGCTCTGGAACAACAACAACAGCACTTTTTTTTTTTTTCTTTTTCTTTTTCTTTTTCTTTTTCTTTTTCTTTTTCTTTTTCTTTTTCTTTTTCTTTTTCTTTTTCTTTTTCTTTTTCTTTTTCTTTTTCTTTTTCTTCTTTTTCTTCTTTTTCTTCTTCTTCTTTTTCTTCTTTTTTTCTTTTTCTTTTTCTTTTTCTTTTTCTTTTTCTTTTTCTTTTTCTTTTTCTTTTTCTTTTTCTTTTTCTTTTTCTTCTTCTTCTTCTTTCTTCTTTTTCTTCTTTTTCTTTTTCTTTTCTTCTTTTCCTTCTTTTCTTCTTCTTCTTCTTCTTCTTCTTCTTCTTCTTCTTCTTTCTTCTTTTTCTTCTTTTTCTTTTTCTTTTCTTCTTTTCCTTCTTTTCTTCTTCTTCTTCTTCTTCTTCTTCTTCTTCTTCTTCTTCTTTCTTCTTTTTCTTCTTTTTCTTTTTCTTTTCTTCTTTTCCTTCTTTTCTTCTTCTTCTTCTTCTTCTTCTTCTTCTTCTTCTTCTTCTTCTTCTTCTTCTTTCTTCTTTTTCTTCTTTTTCTTTTTCTTTTCTTCTTTTCCTTCTTCTTTTTTTCTTCTTCTTCTTCTTCTTCTTCTTCTTCTTCTTCTTCTTCTTCTTCTTCTTCTTCTTCTTCTTCTTCTTCTTCTTTCTTCTTTTTCTTCTTTTTCTTTTTCTTTTCTTCTTTTTCTTTTTCTTTTCTTCTTCTTCTTCTTTTCTTTTTCTTTTTCTTTTTCTTTTTCTTTTTCTTTTCTTTTTCTTTTTTCTTTTTCTTTTTTCGTTTTTTTTTCTTTTCTTTTTTTTCCTTCCAGCCTATTTCAGAGCAGAGCAGGAGGGCACTTCTCCTCCTCCTCCTCCTCGCTGGGGTTGTCTGGAGCTGTTTGGCGGCAGGAGCCGGGGCTGTGCCGAGGGTTTGCCCTGTGCCAGCGGCTCCGTGCCCCGGGGCAGCTCCAGCCCGGAGCTGCAGGGAGCAGGAGCGCTGGATTCACCCCGCAGCCCGGCCTCTGCCCGGGGGGCTGTGCCGGGAAGGAGGAAACTGGCGGCAGGCCTGGAAATTTAAAGCCCTTGCACTGCCCGGTGCTTTAAAATCAAGAAGTATTTGTGACAAATGAATGAATCCGGAGCGCTCGGCCTCCCTGAGTCAGCCCCGGTGGCTCTGCCTCCGCGGGGATGGGAATCCATGGGAGCAGCCCCACGGAGAGACAGCTCTGGGCCTCCCTGCCTGATTCCCCTGAGCCCAGAAACGCGTCCTGGAGGGGCTGTGCCTGCCAGGGGGGCTCTGTGGCTACCAGGGGGGTTCCTGTGGCTACCAGAGGGGCTCTATGGCTACCAGGGCGGTTCTGTCACTGCCAGGGGGGCTCTGTGGGTGCCAGGGGCCTCCTGGGCTGCCAGGGAGTTCCTGTGACTGCCAGGGGGGCTCTGTGACTACCAGGGGATTCTGTGGCTACCAGAGGGGTTCCTGTGGCTGCAGAGGGGCTCTGTGGCTGCTGGGAGGGCTCTGTGGCTGCCAGGGGGTTCCCGTGACTACCAGGGGTTTCTGTGGCTGCCAGGGGGTTCCTGTGGCTACCAGGAAGGTTCTATGGCTACCAGCAGGGTTCTGTGACTGCTGGGGGATTCTGTGGCTGCCAAGGGGGTTCTGTGGCTGCCAGGGGGTTCCTGTGACTACCAGGGAGTTTCTGTGGCTGCCAGGGAGGCTGTATGGCTACCAGGGGGTCTCTCTGGCTGCCAGGGGGTTCTGTGGCTACCAGGGGGTTCCTGTGACTACCAGGGAGTTCCTGTGACTACCAGGGGGTCTCTCTGGCTGCCGGGGGGTCTCTCTGGCTGCCGGGGGGTTCTGTGGCTACCAGGGGGGTTCCTGTGACTACCAGGGGGGCTCTGTGGCTATCAGGGGGTTCTGTGGCTACCAGGGGGGTTCCTGTGACTACCAGGGGAGTTCCTGTGACTACCAGGGGGGCTCTGTGGCTACCAGGGGGTCTCTCTGGCTGCCGGGGGGTTCCTGCCCCGCGCTGGGGCTCCGCTGGCTCACGCCGCTCCTTCCCGGAACCCGCCTGCCCGGCTGGAGCGTTTCTGGGAACGAGGTCCCAGCGCTGTTGGTTTGGGGAGCCTGCCAGGATTTGGGGGGGACTGGGGGGAACAGCGAGGGGGCCCTGCTTCGCTTAACCCCTTCCCCGCCAGCGCCAGCTTCGGGGATTTCCACAGGGACAAGGCGAGCAGGGAGAAGGACACCAGGGAGGAGCAGCAGAGCCTGGTGCGTCCGTCCGTCTGTCCGGCCGTGCCAGCGGGTGTCCGGTGGGGAAAAGGGGGGGAGAGGAGGAATTTCCAACCGGATCCAAGTCTGAGCTTCAAAAATCCCAGCCCATCCCTCACGGGTTAAGCGAGCTGCGTGTGCTAAGGTCAACACAGGCTGCACCTGCCCAGGGCTCCTGTGCAGGCAGCACAATTGATGGCTTGTTCCTCTCAGGGTTGCCGTTGGAGCGCGGTGCCCAGGCCCCGGGCCAGCCCGCTGATCACATAAAATATTATTTGTGTTTAAAAATTCCAGTAATTGACTGTGCACCGGGTTTTTCCGAGCCTCCTGCCAAGGGCAGTAAAAAAAAATCCAAATCCGTCCCAGGTTATTTTCATCATGCAAATTCTCATTTCTGTAAACAGGAGTGCGGAGCTGGGAGCCGGGGGTGGGAGGGGAGCCAGGAGTGCCGGGGCTGGAGCAGCGGGGAGGGACAGGGAGGGACAGGGACAGGGACAGGAGCAGGGATGGGGACAGGGGCAGGGGCAGGGATGGGGACAGGGACAGGGATGGGGACAGAGACAGGGACAGGGACAGGGATGGGGACAGGGATGGGGACAGGGACAGGGTCAGGGAGGGACAGGGAGGGACAGGGACAGGGACTGGAATGGGGACAGGGACAGGGACAGGGATGGGGACAGGGACTGGGACGGGGACAGGGACTGGAGTGGGGAGAGGGATGGGAGCAGGGACGGGAGAAGGGACAGGGACTGGAGTGGGGACAGGGGTGGGAGCAGGGACGGGGCAGGGACAGGGACAGGGACAGGGAGGACAGGGACAGGGACAGGGACAGGGACAGGAGCAGGGACAGGGACAGGGATGGGGACAGGGACAGGGAGAGGGACAGGAGCAGGGACAGGGACAGGGACAGGGACGGGGATGGGGACGGGGACAGGGGCAGGGACAGGGACAGGGACAGGGAGGAACAGGGACAGGGGCAGGGACAGGAGTAGGGACAGGGACAGGGACAGGGACAGGAATTGGGACAGGAGCAGGGACTGGAGCAGTGGTGTCTGCAGCACCCACCCACCCACAGGAACAGGGACAGGAGTGGGGACAGGGACAGGAGCAGGGACAGGAGCAGGGACAGGAGCAGGGATAGGAGCAGCCTGGCCGTGCAAGGTGCAGCCACCGAGAGCTGCCCCAGCCAGGCCCTCCCTGTGCCACAGGGGCTCGGGTGTCCCCTGCTCCCTCCCGGGTGCTCCATTGCCGTCTTTTCCAGCCCTGTTTTCCCATCTCCGGAGCTGCTGAGCCCTCGGGATCCCCCAATCCCAGGGACCCGCCCATCCCCACCTCTCCTGGATCAGCCAGCCTGGGAGAAGGGAGCGTCCCTGAGAGGGGAAATCGTGGAAATCCCTCCCAGGCTCTCTGGAGATGGTGTGAGGGAGCTTTTGGCTGCTCCCAGGCTGCTCCCAGGCTGCAGGGAAAGCTCTGGGCAGTCCCAGCTGGATCCCCCCAGCTTCCCACCGCCCCAATTCCAGCACTTTTGTGCACAGAAACCCCTCGGGTTTCTGCCCCAGTGATGCTTTGCAGCCATCCACGGGCACCACAGGAGATGTCCCGGAGCAAGATTCCAGCCCCACACCCTCCTGGGAGCCTCTTTAGCCCAACCCGAGCGTTCCAGGGGCAGGATTGGTGCTCTCCAGCCTCTGGGGAGTGACAGGTAGCTCCGCAGGCAATCCCGGTCATTTGCAACTTCCAGAGACTTTGAGGTTTTGAGGTCGGGGTTAAGAAGCCTAGAAAGCATCACCAAAAAAACCCCCAAACTTCTGAAGCTGCATGAAGAGATAACAACAAGCTCTGAGTGTGCCTCGGGGCATGCACCAGCACCGCGCTGGGGCTGGGGCCATCGGCTGGATGAATTATCCCATTCTCCCCTCCTCACCAGGCCTCTTTGTGCCCATTTTGGAAACTTGTGGGAGCAGCTGAGGCTCGGGGTGGGGCACGGGGCCACACCAGCCCCTGACCTACTTGGAAATGGCGTTTTGGAGTTCCTCTGGGCCTTTTGGGTTCGCACACCCCAGCGGGGATGACATTTTCTCCTCTTTTTCAGGGAGAGGGGCGGGAGCCCTGGCGAAGAATTCACATCTGTTTTGGAAACAAGTCAGCGCAGGAAAAAAGTGCCCACACGGAGCAGAAAATGTGGTTTTGATTGCGCTGCGCTCTCCAGAAAAGGAGGGCTGGCGTTTTTAAATTCCCTCAGACGGGATAATAACAGCTCACAGCTCGTCTGCCTTTCATCTGGGGATGCTGACACCCAACCACCTCCCCTGCACCTGGGGTCTGCAGCACCCACCCCAAAAACCCCTCCCAGCATGCAGGGAAGGTGGATTTGGGGACCCCCAACTGTTTTTATTCCCTGCACACCTCAAGCCTGGCGTCCAGGGAGCAGTAAAACGGACACAGGGAGGAGATGGAGGGAGGTTTCCCCAGTGCCAGAGGGCAGGGAGAGACGGGGATTTGGGGAAGGAATTCCTCCCTGGGAGGGTGGGGAGGCCCTGGCACAGCATGCCCAGAGCAGCTGTGCATCCCTGGCCGTGCCCAAGGCCAGGCTGGAGCAGCCTGGGACGGTGGGAGGTGTCCCCACCCATGGAGGGGTGGTGGAACTGGATGAGCTTTAATGTCCCTCCAGCACAAACCAGGATTCTCTGATGCTCTGGAGGGCTGCAGGGAGGCCCTGTTCTGTTCCCGGTGCAGGGATGGAGGAGCCCAGCCCAGCCCAAGCCCCAGGGAGGTGGAGGAGCTCGAGGGAAGACCCATCTACTCCCCAGGTCTCTGCCAACCCTTCCTTGGAGTCCCAAACTCATCACCTACGCTGGGATTTTGGATCTGGAGTTTGGGTGTTGGAGGGGGAGAGGGCAGCTTGGCCTGGATCCATCCTGGTTTTCCAGCCAGTGCTGGCCCCTGGGCTGATTTGCTTCAAAACCAGGAATAAATCCGTGCATTTTTCTTTATTTTGGGGTGATCCCTGCAGTCCAACCCTTGGCTAATTAATTTGGCTCCATCAAACACGTGGCGTGGTTAAGTGGCCAGGGATGTGTGTTTAACTGAAACCCCTCACGTTTGGCAGGGAATAATAACAATAATAACTCGTGCCATCCACGGAGATCTGGGCCACTTACGATAATTAAAACTGCACGGCGCTGCCGCCGAGGGTCTTTGAGCTCCTTCCCAGTTACCCAGGTAATCCTTCCCTGCCTCCGTTGTTGCTCCGGGGAGCTCGGGCGGATGCTGGAATTTTTGTGTCGTTTTTCCCTTGTTCCTCCTGGACCGCTGCGTTGCTCTGTCAGGGAGCTGATGGCTCCTGCTCCTGGGGGGGCATTTTTGGGTGTGTTTGGGGCAGATCGGCCACTCCCAGCAGCGCCGGCTCCTCCCGGAATCCCGCCGGGACGGAGCGGGGATGGAATTGGAGGCAGCAGAGGGGCACGGAGGCTGCTCCAGGAGCGGCTCCAGCTCCGCTTTGAGCTTTTCCTGCCCGCCCCGGGTGCGCCTCGGGCCGCGGAGGGGCTCTGGGCTCGGTTTATCCCCCGGCAGGGATGAGCCGGGCTGCGCTGGGAGGCTTTGTACAAACAAGGAGAGGCAAAGGGAGGAGGGCTGAGGGCTGGAAACACCGGCTGCAAATAAATAAATAAATCAACCACCCCGCGTTCCACGCCGGGACAGCTCGGAGTTTCAGCTCGGAGCTGGGGCGAGCCGAAGTCACGGAGGTGGGAGCAACACGGGGTGGGGGGAGAGCGCCGAGCGGAGCTCTCACAATAAATGATGAAAGCACGGTTCAGATCCCGTCAAATGGAACGCCGCTAATCTAATCACAATCCATCTGGCACTGCCACGTCTGTCCCAACACCTCCACCTCTTCGTTTTCAATCAGCCTGAAATAGAACGGAATTATTAACGACGTCTCCCCGGCTGTCAGGCGGCGCGGGGGATTCACTCATCGGGCCAGACACAGACGGATCCAGCGCCGGGCTCGGGGGCCAGGGAGCCTTTTTGCCCTTGGGGTTCATCCTCCCCCCGGCACTGAGGGGCTGCAGATTCACAGGTGGCCCCCGGGGTTGTCACCGTGGCCCCCGGGGTTGGCCCCAGCCCGGGCAGGGAGCGGTGCCCGCGGTGCTCAGGGAGGGAGGCTCAGGCCAGGAGATGCTCCCAACCTCCAGGAGGATTTTCCCAGCTGCACGGGGAATATCCCACCTGAGCAGCCCGGGTGGCTCCACCTGGCTGCCCAGGTAATCCTTTCCTGCCTCGGTTATTGCTGCAGGGATCTCGGGTGGATGCTGGAATTTTTGTGTCGTTTTTTCCCCCTTTTCCTCCTGGATTGCAGCGCTGCTCCTGTCGTGGAGCTGATGGCTCCTGCTCCTGTGGCATTTTTGGGTGTGTTTGGGGCAGATCAACCACTCCCTGACCTGCTGGGGACCTGCTCTCTGTCAGCTCAGGAAAACCTCACAGACAATTCACCCAAACTGCTCTTCCCAAACCCAGAGCTCGCTGAGGCTGCTGCAATCGCTTTTTTTTTCTTTTTTGCAGCCCTTCCAAGGCCCAAGCCCAGCACCAAAGCCCCAGCTGCAAACAGGTCCTGTGCCTCGGATAAAACCTGGGCTCAGAGCTCTCTCCGTGTGGGCTCCTGGCAGTTCTGGGCTGCACTGAGTGGCCAAACGAAGCAGCCCAAGGTTTTTAGCAATCCTCAGGATTTTTTCTGGTGAGCCTTTCCTAAATCTGGAGACGTTTAAAGCCTTCAGGAATCATGTGGTTACGTGAAAATCTCGTCTGTTTCCTCTTTTATATATATATAAAAAAATATTTTCTTGTCCTTGTGGCTGAGATAAAGCTCAAAAAAAAAAAAAAAAGAACTCGGAGCGATGCGAAACCCAGAAAGTAAACACTGGGCTTTGCTTCGAGGGCTTTCAGCTCCTTCCCTCAGGTGGGGGGGAGGCAGGAGCGGCCAGGATTAAATCCTCCTCCACATCACTGCAGCCAGGCCCCAAACCTCTGCCCCCCACCCAAAAAAACCTGAGCTCAGCCCAGCCCCGGGCGCTGAAAACCAGCAGAGCCGAGAGCAAACACCTCGTGCGAGCCGAGCGAGGCGGGCCTGGCTGTTTACAGACTCGGTCACCAAACACCCAGCGCCTCGGGGATGGCTGCTGAGCCCCCCGGAACAAACATTCCCCTTTTTTTTTTTTTTTCTGCCGGGCGCGATCGATGTGCAGCGGGGCGGGTGGATTTGGAAGGTTGAAAGCGAAGCCCCGGTCGCAGTTCACGGTTCGTTCGCAGACAAATCCTGCTGCTCGGGGGGTTGTCGGCGGCTCTTTCTTCTCGGAAAAGAGCCTGCTCAGCGTGTCCAGGTGAGGCAGAGCTCTCGCATCACCCCGGGCATCTAAAGCAGGGAGTTCAAGGCGGAGAGCTGAGCTGTGGCAGGGATGCTCCTCTCATCCCTCTCCCGCACGGCTTCAAAGCCCTTTGGGTGCGAATTATTCCCGGTGCAGGGATGGAGGAGCCCAGCCCGAGCCCCAGGGAGGTGGAGGAGCTCGAGGGAAGACCCATCTGCTCCCCAGGTCTCTGCCAACCTTTCCTTGGTGTCCCCAACTCGTCACCTGCGCTGGGATTTTGGATCTGGAGTTCGGGTGTTGGAGGGGGAGAGGGCAGCTTGGCCTGGGTCCATCCTGGTTTTCCAGCCAGTGCTGGCCCCTGGGCTGGTTTAATCCTGACGGTTCAGGATTAAATCCTCCTCCACACCGGGCAGAGTCAGGGCCCAAACCTCTGCCCCCCACCCAAAAACCTGAGCTCAGCCCAGCCCTGATGCTCAAAACCAGCCTGAAGGAAGGCTTCAAAACCAGGAATAAATCCGCGGCCTGTCCTGGCTGGGGTGCAGAAGCTTGGGGAAGGTGATTTACAGGGCTCTGGTTGAAGTTTTGGGCTCGTTGAGGTCTGGGGGAAAACGGGGAGGACGGAATGAAGGAAGGAAAAAACCCAAACACCAGCTGGGACCATGGGTGTGGGCCAGGTGCTCCATTTGGGGATCCTCCCTGTGGCCTTCAACATCTGGGGTGGTTTTGGGGACAATTTTTTGCCCCCACCCTAGAAAGGTGTGAAGGGGGAAGGAGCCTTGCTCAGCTTTGCTGCCCTGGAAGCTTCGGTGGCTTTGGGGTACAAATGTGGCAGCAGCAGGAGGAGAACAGCCTGGAGTGACAGGACGGGGGGAGGGGTTTGCCCTGGTTTGGGTGGGATTTTGGGAAGGGATTCCTCCCTGTGAGGTGGGGAGGGCCTGGAAAGGCTTTCCCAGAGCAGCTGTGGCTGCTCCCCGTCCCTCAGAGTGTCCCAGGCCAGGCTGGACATGCCCTGGATCAGCCTGGGACAGCGGGGGCTTCAAGGTCCCTGCCAACCCAAACCATTCCATGACTCTGGAATCCCCCGGGGCTGCAGCTTTGGGCTCCTCTCCCGTTTCTGCTCCTCGCCCCCAGGCTCAGCTGTGCCCGTGGTGGGCACAAACAGGAGCCACGGCCCCCTCGTTGTCACCTCCTGGGGTCGCGACAAGCGGGGACACCCCTGGGAGGGGGACTCCCCTCCGGCAGGGAATTCCCCGAGGATCGCGGGGGCACGGGATGGGGCGCGGGGTGCGATCCTGCCCCGGCTCCGCTCCCTCTCGTTCCCTTCCCGATCCCCCCGATCCCCCCGGGCCGCCGCCAGCAGAGGGCACGGTCAGGCCTGCGGAGCTCCCGGTGCCTCCCGCTCTCCGCTCCCTTTGCCCCGCTCAGCCCGCGGCTCTTCCTCCCTTTCCCTCACCCTCTCTTCCCTTTTATTGTCTTCATCATCTCTGGACACCGCTCTGGCTTTGATCTGCAGAAACTTTTGGCACCGCTCCCGAAACAAATATGTGTGTTTTAGAGGGGAGGGGGAGAGAAGGGAAGGAGAGCGAACCGAGCCTTTGTTCCCGCAGCTGCTGCCTTGCCGCAGCGCGGCTCACGCAGGTATTTAAACGCTCCCATCGATCCAGCAGCCGGTGGTCCGGCCTGCCCTGCCCCTGCCGGGTTGGTTACACCGGGAATAATCCGGTTCCCGAGGTCTCGCTGGAGTTCCAAGAGGAAAGAAATGAAAGCGGAGCGAGGAGGAGCTGGGAGAGGCGCTGCTGCCCCGGGCAGCGCGGAGGGACGCGGGGTGGGAATCCCAGGATACCCGGGGAACGATCCGAGCTCCCTCACCGCCCCCAGCCCCGCAGCTCCCTCAGCCCCATCGGCCCGGACTGGGCCAGGGGAGCCGGGGCACCCCTGAGGGCACGGGGGGAGCGCCCGAAGGGACGGGAGCATCTCCCACTCCTGCGGGGTATCCCCCACTCCTCCCGGGTATCCCTCACTCCTCTGGGGTGTTCTTTGCTCTTTCAGGGTATCTTTCACTCCCCTGGTGTATCCCTCACTCCTCTGGGGTATCCCTCACTTTTCTGGGGTATCTCTCACTTCTCTAGGGTATCCTTCGCTCCTCCAGGATCTCTTTCACTCCTCCAGGATATCCCTCACTCCTCTGGGGTATCCTTTGCTCCTCTGGGGTATCTCTCGACCCCTCCAGGGTATCCCTCACTGCTCTGGGAAAACCCTCACTCCCCTGGCGTATCCCTCACTCCTCTGGGGTATCCCTTACCCCTCCAGGATATCTCCCACTCTTCTGGGGTACCCCTCACTCCTCTGGGGTATCCCTCACTTGTTTGGGGTGTCCCTCACTCCTCCGGGGTATCCCCCCACTCCTCTGCGGTATCCTTTGCTCCTCTGGGGTATCTTTCACTCCTCTGGGGTATCCGTCACTCCTCCAGGATATCCCCCACTCCTCTGGGGTATCCCTCACTCCTCTGGGGTATCCTTTCTCCTCTGGGGTATCCCTCACCCCTCCAAGGCATCCCTCACCTCTCCAGGGTCTCTCTCACCCCTTCTTCAGATGGCAGAGGAGCTGGGGTGGCACAGGGCAGGGGCTGCCACCCTCTGTGCCAACCCGGACCATCCCCGCCCTGGCCACGGGCACCACCCAGCCCCGAGGGGCTGCAGAGGGATCGGGGCCGGGGGGGGGGTGGGAGAAGCCCCCGTCTGGCTCCCACATGTGCCGAGGCTGTTAGGAAGATTTATAGGGCCGAGCGCGGGGCTTTTTTTTTTTTTTTTTTTTTTCCTCTCTTCGGCTTTATAATAATACATCAGGGCTTTTAACCTCTGACCGGCTGCGCTGCCGAGGGGATGATCCGGGCGGCACCGGGCGGCTCCGGGCCCGCGGGGAAGGGCCGGGCCGCGGGCACGGAGGGGTTAAGGCGGCGCGGAGGAATGTGAGAGTTTAAGCGAGAGGCGTCGGCTGTCTTGAGGTCACCTGTGAGGGATTAGCCGGGCAGGCAGACAGTTGTTGTTTGAGGACTGTCTGAGGCCGGGGAAGGGGCGGAGAGGGGGGCTGCGTGGCCCCCGCGGGTGGGATCTGCCCCGTCCTGGAACCCGGCCGTGCTTTCTGCCCGGGGAATAAATCCATCTGTCCGTCCGTCTGTCCGTCCGTCCGTCCGTCTGTCCGTCCCCCTCCTCGGGGAGGAGAAGCTGCGGTGGGTGTCCCCCCTCTCCCCAGCCGCGCTGTGCCAGAGCCCAGGTGGGCGGCAGAGAGGCTGAGGAGGAATTGAAACGTTCCAGGATCCATCAGGGCTGTCCACCACCCATCCACCAGGGCTCTCCACATCTGTGCCACAGAGCCCCCTCCGGTGAGGGACCCTCAGCCCAGCCCGGGGGTTTCCCTGGCCCTGAGGGGGCTCCCCTACCAAAGCCCCTTCTCCCTGCGCTGGGCTGAGCCCTCGGTGCCCGTGGTCAGCCTGTGGGAGCACAGGAGGGGATGGGCAGGGGCCTCGATGGACCAACAGGGTCAGGAGGTTGGGGTGGGAACTGCCCCGTCCATCCACGGCTGCTCTGTGGGGCTTCCTGAGCCTTTCAGGCCCAAACCTGCAGGAATTTCTCCTGTGTTCCCACTCCTGGATTCCCTGAGCCTTTCAGACCCAAACCTGCAGGAATTTCTCCTGGATTCCCTGAGCCTTTCAGACCCAAACCTGCAGGAATTTCTCCTGGATTCCCTGAGCCTTTCAGATCCAAACCTGCAGGAATTTTTCATGAATTCCCACTCCTGGATTCCCCGAGCCTTTCAGACCCAAACCTGCAGGAATTTCTCCTGGATTCCCATTCCTGGATTCCCTGAGCCTTTCAGACCCAAACCTGCAGGAATTTTTCATGAATTCCCACTCCTGGATTCCCTGAGCCTTTCAGACCCAAACCTGCAGGAATTTCTCCTGGATTCCCACTCCTGGATTCCCTGAGCCTTTCAGACCCAAACCTGCAGGAATTTCTCCTGGATTCCCTGAGCCTTTCAGACCCAAACCTGCAGGAATTTCTCCTGGATTCCCTGAGCCTTTCAGACCCAAACCTGCAGGAATTTTTCGTGGATTCCCTGAGCCTTTCAGACCCAAACCTGCAGGAATTTCTCCCACTCCTGTGTTCCCCCTCCTGGGTTCCCTGCCGGGCTCTCAGGGCTCACAGGACACCTGTGGCTGTGTGGGGCAGAGGAGGAATCTCTGCCTGGAGCTCCAAGCAGGACCCAACCGGGTTTTTTACACCTTCACATCATCAAAACAAATTCAAAGGCTCGGATTTGATTGTGGGACCTCATTCCTGCCTCAATATCTGTCACACCACGGGGTTCTCTGCCCTCTCTGGAGCCAGATCAGGGAAATCAAACCAACAATTCCAATTTCCTGGGATTCAAACCAACCCATAACTTCCCCCTGCACCTCTGGCTCCGAGATCCTGCAGATGAAAGGTGTTAGATGAGGATAAATTCTCAATCATCACAATAATCAATCATTCTTTACTTATAATTTAGTGGAAATTAATCCAGCAGATGAGCAGAGGGCCAAATGCTAATCTGTGTCCTGGGTGTCTTTATTGACTGGGGAAGGAGAGAATCTTCCCTGGAAATGAAGAGGAGAGGCTTGAAAAAGTGCACCCAGAAGTTTTGCATTTGGGAAGGGGGCAGAGGCAAAAAAAAGAAAAAACCTCACAGAAACTCTCAAAATCGGCACTTTAAGAAGTGTAAAAGCTTTTAAAACTGCACTTTAGAAACCTCCACACTTCAAAACTTTTATACTTAAAAAAAACCAAAAACTCTTCATTTTTTTGAGTCAGTCCCTGGGTTGGGGCTGGACGTGACTCAGGGAGGGTTTGGAGCTGCCAGGAGCAGGGAACAGCCAGGGCTCACCTGCAGGAGCTTTATCCCTCTGGTTTATTGGGATAAAGGAGCCCGGGCTGCACCTCAGGGCTTCTAGCTGCCCTCACACCTGGGGTGAGCATCAAGGAGAGCTCCCTGGGGAGCAGCTTTGGGATGGAGATTTGGGATGGAGCAGGTTTGGGATGGAGATTTGGGATGGAGATTTGGGATGGAGATTTGGGATGGAGCAGCTTTGGGATGGAGATTTGGGATGGAGCAGGTTTGGGATGGAGATTTGGGATGGAGATTTGGGATGGAGATTTGGGATGGAGCAGGTTTGGGATACAGCAGGTTTGGGATGAGGCAGGTTTGGGATGGAGATTTGGGTTGGAGCAGGTTTGGGATGCAGCAGGTTTGAGATGGAGATTTGGGATAGAGCAGGAGCTCACCTCCTGCCCAATTCCAAACCTTCCCCTGCAGGGAGAGGCTCCCTGGGGCTTTTATTGCCCCAGCACCGTAATAAAAACACAAAACAAAGCCACTTTATTGAAATTAAAACCTAAAACGGGAGATTTGTCTCCCAGCCCATCCCTGCCTGCAGCTGGGTCCGTGGGAGAGATCATTCCTGGGGGGTTGGTGAGCTGGGCCAGGACAGGACACAGGGATCACCCAGATCTCTCTGCTGGGGGAATGTTTGGAGCACTCGGCTTCCATCTCCTGATGCTCCCCCTGTCATCGAAGGATTTTCCATCCCAAGGGGATGCAGAGCACCCCAGGGAGCAGGAGAGGGGTGACAGGGCGGCTCTGGGGTGACAGCAATTCCAGCCAGGACAGCCAGAGCAGCTCCCAACTCCTCAGCTCTGCCCCAAGGACACAGCCCCGAGCAGGGGACGGTCCCCTCCAAGTCCCTGTGTCCCAGCCTCAAGCTGCACCAAGGGAAATCCAGGTTGGATATCAGGAAAAAGTTTTTCACAGCAAGAGTGATAAAGTTCTGGAATGTTCTGCCTGGGGAGGTGGTGGAGTCACCATCCCTGGAGGTGTTTAACACAAGCCTGGGTGTGGCACTTGGTGCCGTGGTCTGGTTGAGGTCTTGGAGCTGGGTTGGACTGGATGATCTTGGAGGTCTCTTCCAACCTGGAAATTCTGTGATTCTGTGAATTCTGTGATTCTGTGATTCTGTGATTCTGTGATTCTGTGACTCTGTGATTCTGTGATTCTGTGATTCTGTGTGATTCTGTGACTCTGTGATTCTGTGACTCTGTGACTCTGTGATTCTGTGACTCTGTGATTCTGTGATTCCGTGATTCTGTGAATTCTGTGAATTCTGTGATTCCGTGATTCTGTGAATTCTGTGATTCTGTGACTCTGTGATTCTGTGATTCTGTGATTCTGTGACTCTGTGATTCTGTGATTCCGTGATTCTGTGAATTCTGTGAATTCTGTGATTCCGTGATTCTGTGAATTCTGTGATTCTGTGATTCTGTGAATTCTGTGATTCTGTGACTCTGTGACTCTGTGATTCTGTGATTCCGTGATTCTGTGACTCTGTGATTCTGTGATTCTGTGACTCTGTGATTCTGTGATTCTGTGATTCTGTGACTCTGTGAATTCTGTGAATTCTGTGAATTCCGTGATTCTGTGATTCTGTGACTCACCGAGGGATGCTCAGAGAGGCTTCGGGGCCATCCCCTGGGAACCCTCAGGGCCTCGGGGAAGGGTCGGGTGGCAGCAGGGACCGCGCCCAGCGCCGTCCCCGAGGAGCAGCCACCCCCTGGCAGAGCTGTCCCTGCCCAAATCCGTCCCAGCTGCGGCCCAAGGAAACGCTCCCCGAGCCGGCCCGGGGGTTTCTGGTAGCGGCCGAGGGAGGGGATAATAAAACAGGAAAAAATTAACATGTAAGAAAACAGAGCTGCACCTGAAGCAACAGAGGCAGAGAGAGAGAGCCCGGGCAGCTGCCCTGAGTGCCAGAAAGGAACTGCGAGGGGGGGACCCTCCCCTCCCTCCTGCCCTCGCTCCGATTTCAAAGGCGCACAAACAACGCCCGGCACTGTGTGGCATCTCCACTCCTAAATCTTCCTGTCCTCGGGTTTGTGTAACGTGAGCCGAGGGCAGGATCTGACCCTCCCGGGGCACAGCCGAGAGAAATCCCCGCCCGGGATCCCCCAGAGCCCCGGGACAGGGCGGGATGTGCCCTCCCGGGGAGGCGGCAGCCGCGGATCCCAAAGGCTCTGCTGGGTTTGGGTTCAGCTCCTGGCACCTGCAGGGCACGGGAGCAGCCCCGAACCGCCTCGCGTTTTCCAGCCCTCCCGGCTGTGCTCGGTCTGTGCTCACACGCGGCCTGAATTCCCAAATATTTGGGCCCCGCCGTTGGATTTGGGGGAGAAGTGGGCAAAGCCGGACCTGGGTGTCCATCCTGGGGGGTTCATCCTGGCTCCGGAGGATCAGCCCAGCAGCCCCAGCACATCTCAGTTTGGTCTCCTGGCTTCTGTCACCCCCGAAATGGGCTTGGGGAGGGCTCAGTGAGCACCCACCTGCTCAGACATCCCCAGGCTCACGGGGTGGTCCCAGAGGGTGACACGGCACAGCCCCCACTGCCCTCCCTGCCCCCGGCCCCGCCTGCCCGGGGCTGTTCTGGCTCGGAAAGGGAGTGGGAGCTGGGCTGGGGACGGAGCAGAGCTGGGGCTCGCTGGGAAAGCATCTCCTGCTGCTCTGGGGGAGCGTTTGTGTGGGGTCTGCCTCTGGGGGATGGGGTGGGGACACTCACAGGTTGGACTCACTGAGCTTGGAGGCCTTTTCTGACCTCAATGATTCTGAGATTTTATTGTGTCTTTCTTTCTTTCTTTCTTTCTTTCTTTCTTTCTTTCTTTCTTTCTTTCTTTCTTTCTTTCTTTCTTTCTTTCTTTCTTTCTTTCTTTCTTTCTTTCTTTCTTTCTTTCTTTCTTTCTTTCTTTCCTTCCTTCCTTCCTTCCTTCCTTCCTTCCTTCCTTCCTTCCTTCCTTCCTTCCTTCCTTCCTTCTTTCCTTCTTTCCTTCCTTCTTTTCTTTCTTTTCTTTCTTTTCTTTCTTTTCTTCCTCCCTTCCTCCCTTCCTCTCTTTCTTTCCTTCCTTCCCCTCTTTTCCCTCTTTCCTTTTTCTCTCATTGCCTCTTTGCCTTTCCCTCTTTTTTCCCCTTTTCCTCTTTCCCTCTTTTTCTCTTTCCCCTTTTCCCCCTTTCTCTCTCTTCCCTCCTCTCTCTCTCTTTCTTTCTCGGAAGGCGCCGTCTCTCCCCGTTCCCTCTCTCTCCGAGAGCCGATGCGGTTAATTGGAGCTCCTTGTACGCGAACATTAACGCCGCCAGAGCCAAGGCGACGACGTCTTGGCAGCAAAATATCATTATCAGCTCTTGAGCTCCAGCCAAAATCCCCTCGCGGTCAAAACACAATTCTTTAAACTAAACAATTAAAGATTTTGCGCGAGCGTTGCTGCCACGAGTTATCAAGGGCGGGGAGGGGCCGGTGGCGGCACGGGGGGACAGCCCCCGCAGCCTGGCGGGGACACAGGTGACACGGGCCAGCACCGGCCGGGGGGAAAGGCTCTGCACGCCCGCAGCTTTATCCCAGCCAGGTAAAAAAAAATAAAAATAAAATAAATAAAAAATTAAAAAAAAATAAAAATAAGAAAAAATAAAATAAAAAAAAAAATTAAAAATAAAAATAAAAATCTCATTTTTCTGTTCTGCTCTGCCTGCCCGGGGCCGGTCCCGTGCCACCTGTTCCTATGGAGAAGGGGGTTTTTTTATCACAAACACTTGGTAAACAGCTGCCGCCGGAGCCCCTTTTCCTGCCCGCCCCGCGTTTATTCGGAGAGAGTCAATAAGGAAAAACAAACATTCCTCGTCCTTGTGCACACACGGCCCCGGGGCCGCCGGCGCTGGCCGGCTGTGCCTGGCAGACCGGAGGCTCCCAGATGGTGCCCGGAGCCGGGGCCGGCGGGCACAGCCCCAAGCCCGGCTGTGGGGCAGCTGGGAAGCCAAGGAGGACACAAAAACCGCTGCAAAGGGATTTCCCCTTTTCCCTTTCTTTCCCCTTTTCCCTTTTTTCCCTCTTTTCCCTTTTTTCCCTCTTTTCCCCTTTTTTCCCCTTTTCCCTTTTTTCCCTCTTTTCCCTTTTTTCCCTCTTTTCCCCTTTTTTCCCCTTTTCCCTTTTTTCCCTTTTTTCCCCTTTTTTCCACTTTTCCCTTTTTTCCCTTTCTTTCCTCTTTTCCCCTTTTCCCCCTTTTCCCATTTTTTCCCTTTTCCCTTTTTCTCCTTCTCCCTTTTTTCCCCTTTTCCCTTTCATTCCCCTTTTCCCTTTTTCCCCTTTCCCTTTTTTCCCTTTTCCCTTTTTTCCTTTTTCCCTTTTTCCCCCTTCCCCCTTTTTTCCCCTTTTCCCTTTCTTTCCCCTTTCCCCTTTTTCCCCCTTCCCCCTTTTTCCCTTTCCCCTTTTTCCCCCTTTCCCCCTTTTTTCCCCTTTTCCCTCCCCCCAGCCCAAACCCAGCCGGGGCCAGACCCGAAACTCAAACTCAGTCCTTCACCTCCCGAGCCCAGCAGGCCCTGAGGGTGCAAAATTGAATTTTGGATCCCCCCCCTTTGCCTCCTCCCCACTCCCAGGGGAGCTTCCCGAGGAGGGGCAGAGGGCAGAGAGGATCCCTGGCCCCAACAGGCGAGGAATGAACGTGCTCAGGCTGTAATTAGAGCTTCAGCACCCTGACACCTGCACCAGGGTCTTTATTTCAGAGCAGGTAAATCGGAGCCTTCCAGGCTGGCAGGGAAGGGATCAAGCAGGGGGGAATTGGTTTTTTAGTGGTTTTTTTTCTGTGACAAGGGGGATCAGGGTGATGGGTGGGAGATGCAGGACTCGAAGGAAGTTTCTGGTCTGGTGGGAGGTGCCCCTGGCCGTGGTGGGGTTCAGAACCAGGTGAGATTGCAGGGCCTTTCCGACCCGAACCGTTCCACGCTGCCATGGCTGGGCCCAGGGGTGTGTTTGTGTAGCTCCTACATTTGTCTCTTGGACTGAGAGGGAAAGGGGGTGAAGCCCCGTGGGTCTGAACCCCACATTGCCCTCAGCCCCGTGGGTCTGAGCCCCCCATCGTGCTCACCCCATCTCCTGCCCCGTTTCACCCTCCTGCTCCCAGCAGCAGCTCGGCCTCTGCCTTCTCCAGCAGGAACCAGACTGGGTGACCCTGCTGGGAGGGGACCCCCAGGCAGGGCTGGGGCAGGAATGGGACAGGGACAGGGACGGGAATGGGGAAGGAATGGGGCAGGGACAGAGCCTGGAGCAGGAGTGGGAGAGGGACAGGGACAGGGACTAGAGCAGGAATGGGGCAGGAATGGGGCAGGGACAGGGATGGGAGCAGAATGGGACCGGGATAGAATCTGGAGCAGGAATGGGGCAGGAACAGGGACTAGAGCAGGAATGGGCTAGGGCCTGAAGCAGGAATGGGACAGGAATGGAGCAGGAACGGGGCAGGGGCTGGATCAGGAATGGGGCAGGAATGGGACAGTGACAGGGACAGGGACAGGGACAGAGCCTCCTGCCCATCACTGCCCTGAGCCAGGGCATCCCTCCCTCTCTTCTCCCTCTCCAAACCTTCCAGCCCAGCTGCTTCCAGCACCAACTTCAGCGTTCGGATCAAGCCGATAACAGCAGAAGCCTCAAAGTTCAGGATATTCAGATCTAGACCAATCTCGAGCCTTTTTTTTTTTTTCTTTTCTTCCTTTTTTTTTTTTTTTCTGACAGCTGCTGCCTCTACTTTAGGCAAGGACATTAGCGCCGGGAGG
The DNA here is from genome assembly GCA_017589585.1 of Phylloscopus whistleri. Taxonomy (NCBI): domain Eukaryota; kingdom Metazoa; phylum Chordata; class Aves; order Passeriformes; family Phylloscopidae; genus Phylloscopus; species Phylloscopus whistleri. Next base: position 22,828 of record JADMLD010000343.1, read on the forward strand.
AAGAAGAAAAAAAAAAAAATTTGATTTTAATGCAAGCCCCAGTAATCAGCTATTTGTGATGGAATTTTATCTGTCCTGGTCTCTAAGGGATGAGAAGCAAGCAGAGAGGAAAGAAGGGTCAGAAATTAGTATGCAGAAATATCTGATCAGCCAAAGTAATTTTCTTTAATAATCGTATTCATACTGGCTGCTCTCCGCTCACTAGAAGAATTAAGTATTTAATAGTAATATATTTCATCTGGCAGCAGTTCCGTTTCGTTAGGAGCTGCGATGCCGAGCCCGGGGGTGGGGGGTGGGCAGGGGGAGGCAGCCCCGGCTCGGGGGCGACCCGGCGGGGACACGGAGCTGCCACCGGCGGGGACACAAAAGCCAAGGAGGACACAAAAACCGCTGCAAAGGGATTTCCCCTTTTCCCTTGCTTTCCCCTTTCCCCTTTTTTCCCCTTTTCCCCCTTTTCCCCTTTCTCCTTTTTTCCCCTTTTCCCTTTTTCCCCTTTCCCCTTTTTTCCCCTTTCTCCTTTTTTCCCCCTTTCCCTTTTTTTTCTTTCCCTTTTTTTCCCTTTCCCTTTTTTTTCCCTTTCCCTTTTTTTCCCCTTTCCCCTTTTTCCCCTTTTTCCCCCTTTTCCCCCTTTTCCCCTTTCCCCTTTTTTCCATTTCCCCTTTTTTCCCCTTTCCCCTTTTTTCCCCTTTCTCCTTTTTTCCCCTTTTCCCTTTTTTTTCCTTTCCCTTTTTTTTCCCCTTTCCCCTTTTTTCCCCTTTCCCCTTGCTGCCACCGCCGTGTCCCCGCAGCCTCGGGTGCCTCCATCCCTCCCCGCTGCCCGCAGCTCATTAGGGAGCTCCTAATTAACCGGGGGACGCGCTCGTCTGGCAGGGGTTGGGGGAGGGAAGGACCCGCGTGGTTCCCGTCGGGAATCCTGGGGCTGCAGCCCCGAGGTGGCACCGGGGGAGAGCGAGGGGGTTTCACCCGCGGCCTTGAATCCGCGGCTCGGTAATTGCCGGGAGAGGCGCTAATTATTGTTATTGGCGGGGGTTTCAGGGGTTGCTTCACTTCAGCGTGTCCAGGAGTCCCGGTGAGTCTAATGGGGCTCAAACGGGTTCCCAAATGCTGACGGGAATGCTGATGTTTTCCCGAAAAAAAAAAAAAAAAAACAAACCCTGATGTTTGCCCAAAAATCCTGATGTTTGCCCAAAAATCCTGATGTTTCCCAAAAACCCTGATGTTTCCCAAAAAACCTGATGTTTTCCCAAAAAACCTCTGATATTTTCCCAAAAATCCTGGTGTTTTCCCAAAAAACCTGATGTTTCCCAAAAATTGTGATGTTTCCCAAAAAAATCCTGATATTTTCCCAAAAATCCTGATGTTTTCCCAAAAAAACCCTGATATTTTCCCAAAAATCCTGATGCTTTCCCGAAAAAAACCCTGCTGTTTTCCAAAAAAATCCTGTTTTCCCGAAAAAACTCTGATGGTTCCCCCAAAAACCCCCTGCTGTTTTCCCAAATCGGCGATTATTCCCAACAATCCCCCAGTTAAACGAGACCCTCAGCCGGGCTCTGGGGTCACCCCGGGATCAGCAGCTCCTCCCTGCCCTTCCCAGCCCCAGAGGAGAGGGGAACCGGGACAGTTTTTGTGAGGGGCAGGATCGTCCTTCCAAGGGCAGGAGGGGGAAAACACCCCCTGCTCCTCAGCCCCACCTCCCTCGGGGCTCCATCCACACCGAGGGAACGGGATTTGCACACCCGGGGTGAGAAATTCCGCGGAGAAATCCATCCCGAGAGGAGACAGAGGGAGAGAAACTCAGCTCTGAGCTGGGAGCCTCTCTGGCCTTTCCAAAGCTGCTGATGGGAGGGCGGGGCCCTCCATGGTCTGGGCTGGAATAGCAGGGGTTAAATGGGTTAAAAAATGGGTTAAATGGGTTAAATGGGTTAAATGGGTGAAATGGCAGCTCCGAGGGCAGGGGCAAGGAGACAGCCAAGGATTTCGGGGTGCCTGGGTGGAATTTGGGGGTGAGCGGCCTTGGAGCGGTGGGGAATGTGCCCTCACTGCCTCGGGAAGGTGGGAAATGAACTCTGCCTGCTCTGGAGAGGTGGGGAATGGGTCCCTGTGGGGCCAGACCCCTCCAGAAACACCAGAAATGAACCAGTGCAACAAACCCTCGTGCTGTTATTCCCTTCTGGAACAATTCTCAATGGCAAGGAGCACCTGGATTGACTGATTCAAGCTGCTCACAGGGGACAGATCCACTCTCTTCTTCTTCTTTCTTTCTTTCTTTCTTTCTTTCTTTCTTTCTTTCTTTCTTTCTTTCTTTCTTTCTTTCTTTCTTTCTTTCTTTCTTTCTTTCTTTCTTCCTTCCTTCCTTCCTTCCTTCCTTCCTTCCTTCCTTCCTTCCTTCCTTCCTTCCTTCCTTCCTTCCTTCCTTCCTTCCTTCCTTCCTCCTTTCCTTTCCTTTCCTTTCCTTTCCTTTCCTTTCCTTTCCTTTCCTTTCCTTTCCTTTCCTTTCCTTTCCTTTCCTTTCCTTTCCTTTCCTTTCCTTTCCTTCTCTCTTCTCTTCTCTTCTCTTCTCTTCTCTTCTCTTCTCTTCTCTTCTCTTCTCTTCTCTTCTCTTCTCTTCTCTTCTCTTCTCTTCTCTTCTCTTCTCTTCTCTTCTCTTCTCTTCTCTTCTCTTCTCTTCTCTTCTCTTCTCTTCTCTTCTCTTCTCTTCTCTTCTCTTCTCTTCTCTTCTCTTCTCTTCTCTTCTCTTTTCTCTTCTTCTCTTCTCCTTTCTTTTCTTCCTTTTTTTCCCTCCCAAAGTTTTCCACCTCATTTCCCCAACCCTGCCAAGCTGCAGGAAGCTGCACCCCTTCCCCTCTGCCCGGCTCCATCCCCCCCAGCCCGGGGGCTGTGCAGCAGCTCCAGGAGCTGAGGTGCAGGACAGGAACGGCTCAATCCAACCTGCAAACGCCAGCAAAGGCTGTGGGGGAGCTGGGGTTCAGTGAGGGATGGACCCTGGGGTGGGAATGGGGAGTAAATAATCAGGGAAACAGGGAATGTGTGGGGGGTGAGAGCCCTAGAGTGGTGGGGAACTGGGTAAAACTGGTGCTGGGCTCTGGGTAAAGGCAGGCTGGGGCTGCAGAGCTGCTGTGGTTGTGCACCTGGGGATGTGCCCAGGACACAAACTGAGGGGCAGGGAACGACCAGGAAACCTCCCTGGGGTTCAGCTGCTCCTCGAGGCTCACCTGGCCAAACCTCGGCCTCTTCTCCTCCCTCCCCAGACCAGACCCCGTGTGTGGGTGGGGGAGGGAGCGACGTCTGTCTGCACCCCCGTCTGTCTGTCTGTGCCCGTCCCTGTGTCCCTGGTGACGGTGACACACCCAGGGGCAGCACCACGGCTCGGGGTGAGCAGGAACAGGTGGGGTGCAGGACCAAGCCTCACATTCCCTGTTTTCCGCAGCACCCCGGGGTGCCCCTCAGTGTATAGAGCAGGAGGGATACAGGATCAAGGGATACAGGATCGAGGGATGCAGGATCAAGCCCTGCATTCCCTGTTTTCCATGGCACCCTGAGGTGCCCCTCAGTGAGCAGAGGGTGCACAGAGCAGGTGGGGTGCAGGATCAGGGCCTGCATTCCCTGTTTTCCACAGCACCCTGAGGTGCCCAGGATCAAGGCTGCATTCCCTGTTTTCCACAGCACCCCTGGGTGCCCCTCAGTGGGTGCACAGAGCACGAGGGTTGCAGGATCAAGGGATGCAGGATCAAGGGATGCAGGATCAAGGCTGCATTCCCTGTTTTCCATGGCACCCTGGGGTGCCCCTCAGTGAGCAGAGGGTGCACAGAGCACGAGGGGTGCAGGATCAAGGGATGCAGGATCAAGGCTGCATTCCCTGTTTTCCACAGCACCCCAGGGTGCCCCTCAGTGAGCAGAGGGTGCTGCCTCCTCTCCCCTCTCCCCCAGCTCCTCCAGCAGCCCTGGAGCTCCCTGGCCATGCAGGAAGAGCCCCGTCCCGTCCTGGATCGGTGACCCCGGCCCACCCGTCCCGTGCACATCCCGTCCCCTTTCCTTCCTCCCCCGGTTCCCCGTCCTCCTCCTCCTCCTCCTCCTCCCCGAAGCACGCGTGTTTGTGAGCTCACAGGGAACGGCGGGACACGGGCCTTTCTCTCAGCTCTAATGAAACCCTTTAATCATATTCAAATAGGTTACTGTTCAGGGGGAAAATAGAAATATGGATTTGATAGCAATAAATTTCCCTGGCTGGCTAAGCCCAGTTCTTAATTGTCCTGTCCCAGGGCTCGCACATTTCATTGTTCGTTAGGTGCTTAAGTCCCTGCTCTCATTTTGTGGCGGTGACATTACCGCTGATGGCTCTAATACTCTCATAATTTGAAAGGGGATTTGCATGATAGAACGCAGAGTATTAAAAGAAAAAGAAAAAAAGGAGAGTTAAAAAAAAAGAAAAAAAAAAAGGAGGGAGGGGGTGAAGAAGGAGTGGGGAGGGGGGGGCAGGGGAGCGGATTCCGCTTTCACTTTAAAAAAAAAAAAGTCACTTTCTTCAAAGTCAAATCATTGTTTTCATTAAAGTGAGGGGGAGAGAAAAAAAAAAAAAAAAAAAGTGTCTCTTCTGCACAGTCAGTCCGGCCTGGCGCTGGTATTATCCTTATTGTTGCTAATGGTTATTAATTATTATTATCCTGCTACGCGGAGCACTGCGGACGTGATGTCCCCAATGTCCTTGGGACAAAGAGAAAAAAAAAAAAGAAAAAAAAAAAGGCGGCGGGTGTCCGAGCCGGGGCGGCTCCGGCGGCGGCGGGGGAAGCCGGAGGGGTTTGCCATTGTCTCGCTTCTCCGGGGTTTTTTTGGCAGCAGCTCTGGCAGGGATGCGCTGCCAGCCGGGATCCGCTGGGCTTTGCTCCCGCGGTGCCCCCCGAGCGCCCGGGGCACGGGGGTTACCTGGGGAGAAAATTCAGATTTAAACCAGCCCCGGGTTAAACCGGCCCTGCCGCCTTTCTCCCCGAACCTCGGCGGAAGTTTAGAGCCCAAAGGGTGGCGGAATGTCCTGAGCTGAGGAGAGCAAAAAAGAATCACGGAGGATGAAGGCAAATCGCTGTTCCTCGGTGTGCAGAGAGAGCCGGACCCGAGCACAGCTCCCAGTGCTCCCGGTGCTCCCAGTGCTCCCAGTGCTCCCAGTGCTCCCAGAGCTCCCGGTGCTCCCGGTGCTCCCGGTGCTCCCGGTGCTCCCGGTGCTCCCAGAGCTCCCGGCGCTCCCAGTGCTCCCAGTGCTCCCAGTGCTCCCGGTGCTCCCAGTGCTCCCAGTGCCCCCAGTGCTCCCGGTGCTCCCAGTGCTCCCAGTGCTCCCGGTGCTCCCGGTGCTCCCAGTGCTCCCGGTGCTCCCGGTGCTCCCAGTGCTCCCAGAGCTCCCGGTGCTCCCGGTGCTCCCAGTGCTCCCAGTGCTCCCAGTGCTCCCGGTGCTCCCAGCGCTCCCAGTGCTCCCGGTGCTCCCAGTGCTCCCAGTGCTCCCGGTGCTCCCGGTGCTCCCAGAGCTCCCGGTGCCTCCCAGTGCTCCCAGTGCTCCCGGTGTTCCCAGCGCTCCCAGTGCTCCCGGTGCTCCCGGTGCTCCCGGTGCTCCCCGTGCTCCCAGTGCCTCCCAGTGCTCCCGGTGCTCCCAGAGCTCCCAGTGCTCCCAGTGCTCCCGGTGCTCCCGGTGCTCCCGGTGCTCCCAGTGCTCCCAGTGCTCCCGGTGCTCCCAGTGCTCCCGGTGCTCCCGGTGCTCCCAGAGCTCCCGGTGCTCCCGGTGCTCCCGGTGCTCCCAGTGCCCCCAGTGCTCCCAGTGCCCCCAGTGGTCCCGGTGCTCCCAGAGCTCCCAGTGCTCCCTGTGCTCCCAGTGCTCCCTGTGCTCCCAGAGCTCCCAGTGCTCCCAGTGCTCCCAGTGCCCCCAGTGCTCCCAGTGCCCCCAGTGGTCCCGGTGCTCCCAGAGCTCCCACTGCTCCCCGTGCTCCCGGTGCTCCCGGTGCTCTCAGTGCTCCCAGTGCTCCCGGTGCTCCCAGTGCTCCCAGTGCTCCCAATGCTCCCAGTGCTCCCAGTGCTCCCAGTGCTCCCAGCAGAGCCGGGTCAGGTCCTCACTGCACCCCCTGAGGGGGGAAACCACACCTGATCCAGAGCTGAGTGTTCCCAATCACCGGAAAAGTGATTTTTTTTGTTCAGAGCTGGGAAAAGAACCATCAGGACCCTCTGAGCCCAGAGCATCTGAGGCCTCAGAAACCCTGAGGAGAATTTCATCGTGGCAAACCCGTCACGATAAAATCCAGCGGGGCACCAGCCCCTAGGCTGTTGTTTTGGGGGCATAAAGCTCGTGGGGAGCGCAAAGAAATTCATCCCAATCCCTTTTTTCCCCCCTCTTTACAGGATATCCCAATTCCATCCCGTTCTGGGCCTGCTGAGCAGCCCCTGGCTGCGGTGCTCCCGTGCCCCAGGGCACAGCACTCTCTCTTTCTCCACCAGCTGTTTATTTCCCTGCAATGAAGTGGCAGTCAGGGATGTATTAATTAGGGCTGTGGTGTCTGAAGCTCGGGCAGGATTGGTATTTTGGCTGCTGTTCTCTCTCATGAGGTGATTTTAGCACCATTCAAGGTGAGCAGGGCCCAGGGAGCAGACCTGGCCTGGTTTCGCTCCCAGCAGGGCTGCAGTCGCTGCTGTCACACTTCCCCATCCCTTTTTTTTTCCTGTCATTCCATCCCACAGACACCAGCAAAGCCCCGGGCCGTGGATTCAGAGGCTTCCCTGATTTCTCCCCATTTTTTTGTGGGCTCTTTCCAGGCTTGTTTGGGTGGGAAGGATTCCCTGGCAGCTCCTGGAGGTGATTTTAACCCCAGAGCTACACACAGAACTCCCAAGAGAAGGGAAATCGCCGTGCTCAGCTTGGCCCAGCTCACCCAGGGCTCCCATCCCGGGAAGGAGCATTGCTCTTTGTGCCCATCCACCACCCACTCCTGGGAATTTCTCCATCCCTGATGCCCGTGGGGAGAGCCCCAGAGCAGAGCAGAGGGGTTTTTGTGCAGCTGCCACCACAGATATCCCAGCCAGGCTCGGCCCCCAGTGCCCAAACTCAGGCGGAATTCCAGCCCCATTCCCGAGCTCCTTGCCCTGCCCTCGCTTCCAACAGATCCGGTGGCAAAAGCAGGGCCAGGATTGCTCACCGGGCTCACC
>JADMLD010000343.1:32500-57452 GCA_017589585.1 Phylloscopus whistleri
TCCCCAGCACCCCCAAATCATCCCCACCACTCCTAAACCATCCCCACCACCCCTAAATCATCCCCACCACCCCCAAACCATCCCCACCACCCCTAAATCATCCCCACCACCCCTAAATCATCCCCACCACCCCCAAACCCTCCCCAGCACCCCCAAATCGCCCCCTGTGCTGCAGGGCAGTGTCCCCACTGCTCTCAGGTGGACACTGGGACACGTCCCCAGCTCACCCCCAGCCCCGAGAAGGCACCGGAGCCAAAGTGGAGCTCAAATATTTTTGTTCTCTCCTTCACTTGGGGGGTTGGGGGGGAAGGAAGGAAAAGGGGGGGAGAAGGCAGAAGAAGGGGAGGGGGACAAAGGGGGTTTAATAGGCTCCGGTGACAGCACAATGTCCACATTGGGAAAAGATTAATGACGAAAATTAATCGCATGACCTTTCTTTCGAGGAGCTGGAGGTGAGGCGAGCCATTAAAGCCTCTTATGTTGTAATTAACGTTTGAGGGGAGAAAAGACTGGCTTTGGAATGGATGCGATCATTTAATTAGGGTTATGCGTCAGTGCCACAACAGGTTCAGAGAAGTCATAATTTAACTATGGCTTTAAATTACCCAGTCAGAGCGCGGCTGGCAGGGCTTTAATGGCAGGGAAACGCCGCCGCCAGGAGCGGGGACAACAATTCAATAAACACCTCGGCACGGCAGGGGGACAGGGGACACTGCCCCGGGGGCCGGGAGGGTGTCCTGGGCAGGGCACTCGGGGTTGGTGGGGTGGGGATGGTGTGAAATCAGAGCCTGAGCTGCCTCCAGGCGGATTTGCACCTCGTGTGTTCTCCCTGAGCGAGGATGCCCAGCTCAGAATTCACCCAAAAACTCTGATTTCTCCTTTTTTCACCTTGCTGGACACAGGTTGTGACTCGACACGTGTTGGGCACAGAGATCCAAGGGGTTGGCTCAGCAGAAACTCATTTTTGGCGCTTCTGGGCAGGGCACTCGGGGTTGGTGGGGTGGGGATGGTGTGAAATCAGAGCCTGAGCTGCCTCCAGGCAGATTTGCACCTCGTGTGTTCTCCCTGAGCGAGGATGCCCAGCTCAGAATTCACCCAACAACTCTGATTTCTCCTTTTTTCACCCCTCTGGGCACAGGTTGTGACCCAAATCGTGTCAGGCACAATGAACCAGGGTGGTGGCTCGGCAGAAACTCATTTTTGGTGCTTCTGGGCAGGAAACTCAGGGTGGTTTGAGTGGGGATCAGAGTAGAATCAGAGCAGGACAGACCCTTTGAACCAGATTTGCACCATCCCGAATCCTCCCTGAACAAGATTCCCCAGCTCAGAATTCACCCAGCAGCCCTGATTTCCCTTTCCCCACCCCTCTGGGCACAGGTTGTGACCCAAATCGTGTCAGGCACAATGAACCAGGGTGGTGGCTCGGCAGAAACTCATTTTTGGTGCTTCTGGGCAGGGCACTCGGGGTTGGTGGGGTGGGGATGGTGTGAAATCACAGCCTGAGCTGCCTCCAGGCGGATTTGCACCTCGTGTGTTCTCCCTGAGCGAGGATGCCCAGCTCAGAATTCACCCCAAAACTCTGATTTCTCCTTTTTTCACCTTGCTGGGCACAGGTTGTGACCCAAATCACGTCGGGCACAATGAACCAGGGTAGTGGCTCAGCAAAAACTCATTTTTGGTGCTTCTGAGCATCACCTGCAACCACACCAAGGAGCAAACCCAAGGTGCCTTTACACGTAAGAGTTCAGAAAAAGAAGCCAGGAATTATTTTTTCCCTTTCCAGAGGAAGAATTCACCAAAAAAAATCCATTTAAACACCAGATTTCCCCTTCCTCTGAGCAGAAGCCTCCCCTTGGTGTGAGCTTTGTCACTTTGGGTGGTGACAAAAACCTGGTTTTTTTGGGGGGGAGGTTGATTCCAGAGGGAAAAGTTGGGTTCTGTTTGACTTTGGCACAGGGAAGAGGTTTGGAAATAAAAAAAAGCCACGTGAGAAATGAGTGTCCCCATCAAGAGCTGCACGTTGGATGGATTATTAAGGTTCAGAATTAAAACATATACAATGCTGCCCATGCCAAGAGCTCTCTAATCATAAATCAGCTCCCCTGACCCCTTCATAATCATGAGATTGCCCTAAAGAGCAGGAGATTTTACATAATAATAAATGGGAGAGGGGTTTTTTGCCTTTTTTTTTTTTTTTTTTTTTTTAATTGGCCTGCTGGTTTTCTGAGCCTGCAGTGGTTCCGTTCCCAAAGTTGTCTTGGCCAGTGAAAGGGTTTTGTTTGGTTTGGGTGGGATTGGTTTGGTTTTGCTTTGGGGAATTGTTCTTTAGGGAAAAAAATAGAATGGGAGAAAAAAAAAAAAAGAAAAAAAAAAAGAAAAAAAAGAAAACAAGAAAAAAGGAAAAAAAAAGGTAAAAAAAAAAGGGAAAAAAAGGGAAAAGGAGGAAAAAAAAAGAAAAAAAAATATAGTCCCTTCTTTGGCAGCACAACCCAGAGGTGAGGAGCTGGAACTCTCAGGTCAGGGCAAATCACAAACGACTCTGCTGCCCCAGATCAGCACAATATTCCTGATAAAGGCAAGGAATTCTCACCTTCCCCTTTCCTGTCCTCACTCCCTGTGCTTCCCCTCTTGCTGTGGCTTCCCTCTGTCCCCGTCCTGATGTAAAATTGTGGATTTTCCAGCCTCTCTGCAAGCACAGCCACGCTCCTGCTCCACCTGGCTCAGCTGCCCAGGAGGGTCTCAGCCCTGTCACCTGCTCCATGGCAGTGTCACAGCCTCATTTCCCCCTAAACACCTCTCTCCCTGCAGGAAAATTTGGGATTTGGGAAGATCCAAGCACCAGGAAACAGCATCAGACAAACTCCAAACTGGTTTTATTGGAAGCCCCATCCTTGGGGACACCCCGGGGCTCTGTGACCCCAGTCCTGGGACCCCAGTGACCCCCTGGCCAGGGCTCTGCCCTCCCAGTGGACGTGGTGGCCACGGGGCTCATCAATCCCAGCTCCTGAGTGCCCCATAAACCCCAGTGCCCCGGGAAGAGAGGGGAAAATGGAAACGACTCCTCTCCTTCACGGAGGTCTCGTGGCCTTAAAACTTAATAGTCTCTCAAATGCCATAATGCAAGAGGGGACTTTTATGGACTCGGCCAGGGATAATATTATGAAGGTGTGTTATGATATTAATTCCAATATTTCACGGCGTGGGGGCGGGGGGGAGAGGAGGGAAGGATGAAACCTTTCCCCGGGGGGCTCTGGGGTGGGTTATCCCTCCCCAGGGATGCTCAGAGCGGCCACAGAGGCTGACGGGGCAGCACAAGGCCTGGCCAAGCTGGGTGGTTTTCCACAGGGAAAATGTCCAGGGATTGATTTCCCTGTGCAGTCCCACAGGCAATCCCAGAGATCTCCATGCCCTCAACTCCTTTTTTTCCCCCAAACAAGTGCCACACCGTTGTTCCCTTGCCCAACCCCACCTTTTCCTCCTGCCTTCCCTATTTCCATTCTCCCTTCTTTTTTCCCCTCTTTCTCCTTCTCTTCCCCAGCCAAGCCCAAGCTCCTGCCGGGATTTTGGAGCCCAGCCACTGCCCGGCTCTCACCGTGTGTGGGCAAACCCCAAACAAACAGCGTGTAAATAAAACTCCACCCCCCACCCCACCCCATCCCATCCCGCACACATTTTCCCCATTCCCTCCCCTAACGCTGCCTTTCTCCCCTCTTGAGCTCAATGTTGGTTTTTGTCTCTCCCAAACCCCCTCCTCCTCCTCCTCCTCCTCCTCCTCCCCCCTGCAATTTATTCCAGCTGTGCAAACCCGGCCGCCGTGCCCGGGCGGGGTGGGTGAGCGAGGGGCAGCGGGAGAAGCCCCTCGGAGCTGCTGTGGATAATCGATCCCACATGCGGCGCTCGGAGCCCGGCCCCGCGGCTCCGGCGGGATCAGCCCGGCCCTTCCCGGGATCCCGGGATGCCCCTGGGGCTGCTCTGCGCCTCACCCTGCTCCCTTTGAGGGCAGAAGGGTGAGGGGGAAGCCTGCGAGGGGGACGAGCTGTGAGCGCATCCCGATATCCACTGATCCCGACAGGAAACACTTCCCACCCCGAAATCCAGGTGTAATCCAGGTGTGCGGGGATCCAGCCTGTGACAGGGACTGTTGGAGCCCTGGAGGATGAGAATTCCAGGCTTTCTGTGCCTGTGAGGGGCATTGGCAGCCTGGTTTGAGGCTGATTTGACCTCAGGCCGTGGAACCGAAATTGAGTGATGGCGCCGGGGTTGTGGGTGTGGAGTTTGAATGAAAGTGTGTGATCCCACAGGGTAAAAAACTTAGATTTAGGGTTTTGGTATATGGTGATATACAAGGGGCAAGATGGGGGATTTAGGGCGTTCTCTGAGTCCTCCTTCTTCACCTTCTTCTTCCCCTTCTTCCCCTTCTTCTTCCTTCTTCTTCCTTCTTCTTCACATTCTTCTTTCTTCATGATTTCGGGTGATTCTCCTCATTGAATGAAAAGGTCCTCATTGCAGGCCTTGGGTGGTCAATTATTGGGTCAAAATTATAAATAATCAAGGTGTCACCTCGTTATTGGGTAATTATCGCTTAGAAGACCTTGCAAAGAGTTGGAGGCATCGCCATTTCCTACCCTGTTAGCTGGAGCTCACAACTCCTGAGATGGTACTGCAGGTAAGAATGAATAAACACCTGAGTCCCATAAATAAACAAAACAAAAAATAAATAAACATTAAAACTGCGTCCCATGCATTAATCCCTGCTCTGACAGGAAGGAAAGAATCCTCACAAGGGACCGTCCTCCCCGTGGGCTGTGGGGGGTGACTTGTCCCAGATCCCACCTGAGCCATCCCCAGGGAGAGCTTGGCTTCTGCAGGACCTGTGGTGTGCAGGGACTCACAGGACAGTCCCCAGGCCGTGCTGGGTGCTGTCACTGTCCCCACACCATGCTGGGTGCTGTCCCTGTCCCCAGGCCGTGCTGGGTGCTGTCACTGCCCCCAGGCCGTGCTGGGTGCTGTCCCTGTCCCCAGGCCGTGCTGGGTGCTGTCACTGCCCCCAGGCCGTGCTGGGTGCTGTCACTGTCCCCAGGCCATGCTGGGTGCTGTCAGTGTCCCCAGGCTGTGCTGGGTGCTGTCACTGCCCCCAGGCCGTGCTGGGTGCTGTCACTGTCCCCAGGCCGTGCTGGGTGCTGTCAGTGTCCCCAGGCCCTGCTGGGTGCTGTCACTGTCCCCAGGCCGTGCTGGGTGCTGTCAGTGTCCCCAGGCCCTGCTGGGTGCTGTCACTGTCCCCAGGCCGTGCTGGGTGCTGTCACTGCCCTCAGGCCGTGCTGGGTGCTGTCACTGCCCCCAGGCCGTGCTGGGTGCTGTCAGTGTCCCCAGGCCATGCTGGGTGCTGTCCCTGTCCCCAGGCCATGCTGGGTGCTGTCCCTGTCCCCAGGCTGTGCTGGGTGCTGTCACTGTCCCCAGGCCGTGCTGGGTGCTGTCCCTGTCCCCAGGCCGTGCTGGGTGCTGTCACTGCCCCCGTCCTGATGTTAAATTGGGGATTTTCCACCCTCTCTGCACCTCTGCAAGCACAGCCACGCTCCTGCTCCACCCGACTCAGCTGCCCAGGAGGGTCTCAGCCCTGTCACCTGCTCCATGGCAGTGTCACAGCCTCATTTCCCCCTAAATACCTCTCTCCCTGCAGGAAAATTTGGGATGTGGGAAGATCTCAGCCCCCTCAGCTGTCCCACCCCACACCCCTACGCTCAAAGCCACCACCCCTGAGCACCCCTCTGCGGGAAAACTTGGGATTCACCCCCTGCCCGAGCTGGGAGAGGCACCCAGGAGCCCTCAGATCCCAGCTGGATGCTCTCAGCAGCTCAGACCCAACGTTTTGGGATCCCTGGGCGGCTGCTGCAGACAAACCCAGCCTAAACCCCCTGCATTATCCCCGTCCCACGGCACTGCATTATCCCTAACCCATCCCTGTGCCGAAGCATAAAGAGCTCAGAGCACCAAATCCTCCCATCTCGCTGTTGTTTTATTTCCCTTTTTCTTTTTTTTTTTTTCTTTTTTAATAAATACTCATCCAGCTTTCTGCCAAACCCAGCGGGGCTGCGAGTTTGGGGCTGGGCAGGGCTCGGTGTGTCTGTCACCCCCAGTGACACCCAGGGGACAGCACGGCCCCAGCCCTGGGGAGGGGGGGGAAGAGCCTCACTAAACCCTTAAAGACCACTTGATTCAGCTGAGGGCTTTAGCTAAGCACGGGCTCCTGCTGGGCTGTTTTTCCTGGTTTCCCTGTGGTCTCAAACAGAGGAATTCCCGTCGGGAATTCTTGTCAGAGCCCGGGGAAGTGGCGGAGAGAGGTGGATTCGTGGCTTTCAGGGGGTTTGAGGCACAAGTGGGACATTGTCGTTGTCCCTTTGTGCCCTTTGTCACCCTCAGTGTGGCCTCAGGGCTCCCTGGGGGTCACATCTGTCTGACCACATGGCCTGGCCCGGTTTTAGCCTGATGAGGGTCTCCATATGCCACTTTTCCCCACTTTTTCCCACTTTTCCCCACTTTTCCCCACTTTTCCCCACTTTTCCCACCCCCAGGCAGTTTCTCCTTGCTCAGGCTGTGTCACCACCCACACCTGGGAGCAGGAAAGGTCTGGAGGAGGCCACGTCCTCCTGGTGACACCGGCTTGGCCTGGAGACCTGGAGAAATAAGCCCAGCTGAGGGTGCCCACCCAAAATCGATGCCCACTGGCTCTTCAACCTCCTGGAAAATCCAAATCCAAGTGCAGGCAGCATTCCGTGACATCCACACAGCTCTGTCACCCTCAGAGCTCTGCCCAAAAATGAAATTTGGGTCATCAATCAGCCCAAACCCCGGTAATGTCCTCTGTCTCTCACCTTCTGTCAGGGCTGCAAATAAAAAGAAAAACCCCAAAGGGTTGGAGGAGCAGAGTGTGGGTGAGCTCCACCCCACCACGAGGAGCTGGCGAGCCTCTGCTTTTAAATACTGACTTCAGAAGAGTTTTCAAACAAACAAATGGGAGCTGCTGTCCTGTCCCTGAGGCAGAGCAGAGGGCTGGGACTGCTGCATTCCCTAAAGGAACGATCAGAGAGGTCCTGGCTCATCCAGAGGGAACATCTGCTCCATCAGTGTCTCCCCACTTGATGGAATCTGCTGGGAAAGGTGTGGATTTGTTCCAGATGGGGAGCCCTGGTCTGAATGAACCCACAGATCTGAGCTCTGAGCCCTGCTGTGGGATCCTCTCCCTGCTGTGGGATCCTCTCCCTGCTGTGGGATCATCTCCCTGCTGTGGGATCCTCTTCCTGCTGTGGGATCCTCTTCCTGCTGTGGGATCCTCTCCCTGCTGTGGGATCCCCTTCCTGCTGTGGGATCCCCTTCCTGCTGTGGGATCCTCTCCCTGCTGTGGGATCCTCTCCCTGCTGTGGGATCCCCTTCCTGCTGTGGGATCCTCTCCCTGCTGTGGGATCCTCTCCCTGCTGTGGGATCATCTCCCTGCTATGGGATCATCTCCCTGCTATGGGATCATGTCCCTGCTGTGGGATCATCTCCCTGCTGTGGGATCATCTTCCCACTGTGGGATCCTCTTCCTGCTATGGGATCCTCTCCCTGCTGTGGGATCCTCTTCCTTCTATGGGATCCTCTCCCCGCTGTGGGATCCTCTCCCTGCTGTGGGATCCTCTCCCTGCTGTGGGATCCTCTCCCTGCTGTGGGATCCTCTTCCTGCTACGGGATCCTCTCCCTGCTGTGGGATCCTCTCCCTGCTGTGGGATCCTCTCCCTGCTGTGGGATCCTCTTCCTGCTGTGGGATCCTCTCCCTGCTGTGGGATCCTCTCCCTGCTGTGAGATCCCCACCCTGCTGCTTCCCAGCAGGAGGCAATGCCAAAACTCAGAGTGCCAGGGGAAGGTGCAGGGGTGAAGCTCCAGCTCCTGCTCCCTCCCTGCCTCCTGCGCCTCTTCCCTGCTCTCCTCACCCTCACCCCTCTCCTGCTCTGTAAAACCGGGATGGGGGAGCTGAGATCCCGTCCTGGGGCATTCCTGGTCCTCCCAAAGGGTGGAAATCCCTCTGCCCAGAGAGCAGCTCGGGCTAAACCCCGGGGTTTGGGAGCCGGGGGACAAGGACAGGACACGGGGATGGAGCAGGGCAGGAACGCCGGGCTGGGAGCGGGGCTGCCCGCTAATTCCCGAGCTGTGTCCTTGTGGGACACAAAGGTGGGGAGAAGAAAAGGGGAGGAACGGCGCTGGATTTCCCCCAGATGTGCGGCGGGCCCGGGATGATTGATGGCATCTGTCTCCGGCTTTATTAAACCCGCGCAGCCCTGCTCAGCCGGGGATTTGCAAGCGGCTTAATGAGCATTAGGGAGGAATCTCCTGGCAGGACGGGCAGATTTCGGGAGGTTTGCCGAGCCACCGGCAGGAAATGTCCTGCAGGGCAGGGGCAGGGGCAGCGACAGCTCGGGGCTGTGCCCGCAGGGCGCGGTGCTGGCGTTGTCGCATTGTCACCTCCTCCCGGCACCGCTGCTGGGGGGACACAGGGGGTGGCAGCAGGGTGCTGGGTGAGCAGAGCACAGCTCTGAGCACGGCCGGGCGGGGATTTGGGTGTCGGCAGGCTCTGTGCGCTGTCTGCAGGCTCACAGCTCCGATGGGAACATCCCGAGTGACAGATCAGATCGCCGGCGCGCTCGGGGACAAGGCTGACAGCCCCTCCCTGTGGGGACCAAAGGCTTTTTGAGACACAACCCAGAACCCTGGGTATGTCCTGGCCTCTCCTGTGCAGCCTTTTCTCCCCCTTTTCCCCTTGGAGCAGGAATTCCAGGCTGCCAGACACCTGCTATTCCAGTGTGGCAAACAGAATCCTAAATATAACAACATAAATATTGACGGGAATAGAAAAGCAATCCCAAATATAGCTGATATTTGTGTGGGCAGGCTGGCAGGCAGCTTTTCACCAAAGATTTGCAACTTCAAGTCCCGATGGAACAGAAAAGTTTCTCAGCTGCAGGAGAACGGCCGTGCCTTCCCTGCTGGTGAGGCCTGGCCCGGGAAAACAGGATATTCCCCGGTGGATTCACCACAGAACCTCGGTGTGAGGCAGAACCTGCGTGGGCTGTGCTTGGGAAGGGCCCAGGTGAAGGGAAAGGCAGGGAAAGGTTCCCTTTCCTCTGCCCCCAGCGCCGGGAACACGCAGTGCCTGGTTCCTCCCAGCCCCGCAGGTCACATTCCCTTCACCCACAGCCTTTCCCTGCATCACTTCAAAGCCTTTTTCTTAATTTTTTTTTTTTTGTGATGGAAGACACCCCTGGATGAGCCACAGGAAGGAGTTTGCCTTCCCCTCTGCCAATCTCTGCTCTAATCCCTCACCTACGTCACTCCCGGGCTGCATCCACACCCTCCACCCTGGGCACGTCACCAGCACAAGTCCCTGCACAAACTGCGGCCTCTGACGCACCAGCAGCAGCTTCAGATGGGAGAATTTGGGTTTCTTTGCATTCAAATCCCGATTTTTCACTTCACAGAGTTTGGAGTTATTGGGGTTTTTTTAAAACCCTCAGCCAGGCCAGCTCAAGGCTTTGGGTTGTGTTTGTGTTTTGCAGCCACAGGGCTCGGGCTGAAGGGTTCCCAGACAGCTTTAAAATGATAAAGAAAGGAGATTTGGGGAGAGAGTGGAGGTGGAGCAGCAGGATCCCCGTGAATCCTGCCTGGGGCTGCCCAGGGGGGTGATTCCCTCCAGCAAGGCCAGACCCAAAGGAGCAAAGCCCAGAGTTCCAGCCCAGCCCCAGTTGGGAATGTTCCCTCTGGCCTCCCATCCCTCCTTCCCCCGAGCCTCCCCTCCTCTCCTGCCTCCTCTGCAAGCTCTCCGCTTGTTTTTCTTATTTTAATTTTTTTTTTTTGGCAGGGATTTTTTTTTCTCTCTCTTTTTTATTTTTTTCCCCCCTTTTTTTTTTATTTTTCGGTGCCTCTCTTTGTCAGAATTAGTCAGGGCTGAACTGCCCGCGCTCCCCAAGGAGACCCCATTTCACCCTGCCTAAAGTTCACCGCCTTGTCAAACCGAGCTAATCTCCTGCCGGGGAAGGAAAAAGGGCTCATTTCAAACTGCTGCGCGTTCGGGGAGCGGCTGGGGGAGGGAGGAGGTCTTCCTGGCTCCAGCCTGAAAAGACCCCGGACAATAATACCCCTTTTGTTCTAGGACAGTGGGAGGGGGCTCTCGGCGGTAGGAATGAAAGATGGGGGGGATATTAAAGGAGCAGGTGAAAGACATGAGGCTTCAACAGGGCCCAGATAAGAGCCGACCCCCTTCTAATCTGGCTGGGAGCTTATTATCTCCCTGCCACAGTCATTATCATTAATATTAAATATGAAAAAAAAAAAAGAAAGAAAGAAAAAAAAGGAAAAAGAAAACTGCACCAGACAACAACCCCAAAGAGGAGGCTGGGAGGGACAGACAGAGCAGCCAGACCCACAGCCAGGCTCAGGAGGGGAGGCCTGGGATCCTCAGGGATCTGTGAGTGTCCCTTTGATGCGCAGGAGTGGCTGAGCCAGAGGCTCTTCCTGCTCTTTTTTTGAGTAAAAAGCGGCAAAAATCGGGGATCTGGAGAAGTGCAGAGCCTGCACAGCCCAGCCCGGCGAGGGAAAGGGGTGCAGGGAAAAGCTGGCACGGGGAAACACTCGCTGCCTTCCCCCTGCACCTCACCGAGGGCTGCCAGTCCCCGCCTGGCCACGGCAAGGTGGCCCCGAGCCCACCTGGGCTCAGCCCCTGAGTGTCCCCCCGGCTCTGTCCCTGCCACAGGTGGCCTTGGGGAGAGTTCTTTGGTGGCTCTTTGTCCCCTCCGTCTGTCTGTGAAGGTTTCCTTTGTTCCGGGAGCTCTCCGGGCGGGCGGGGATGATGCTCGGAGCTGTTTGCTCAGCGCTCGCCCCAGCAGCCCCTCGGCCTCGGTAAATACCAGGCAGCCCCGCTCCCTGCAGCCGTGCCGGGTGAGCAGCGGAGGAGCAAATTCCCTTCCCAGCACGGACACAGGAGCTTCCAGCTGAGCACGGGGCTTGGAGTTTGACAGACCCCGCTGCTGGTGCCCTTTGTCCGTGCAGGGAAAGGGGGTGGATTTGGGATTTGGGATGTGGGATTTGGGATTTGGGGGTTCCCCGATGCCAGCTGAGCATCCCTCGTGCCCCAGCCCATGGAGTGAGGCACCCAGACTTCCTCAGGGACTGAGCTGCTCTTGGGCAGTGCCAAATTCCCTCCCCAAAGCCCCCAGGGGCTCAGCCCCACTTCCAAAGGGGCTCAGCCCCACTTCCGAAGGGGCTCAGCCCCACTTCCAGAAGGGGCTCAGCCCCACTTCCAGAAGGGGCTCAGCCCCATTTCCAGAAGGGGCTCAGCCCCACTTCCAGAAGGGGCTCAGCCCCACTTCCAGAAGGGGCTCAGCCCCACTTCCAAAGGGTCTCAGCCCCACTTCCCGAAGGGGCTCAGCCCCACTTCCCGAAGGGGCTCAGCCCCACTTCCAGAGGGGCTCTTTGTGTGGCAGCCGGAGCCGGAGCCGGCTGGCAGGGCCGGGATGTTTGCTGTGTTTGCTCTCCCTCTGACCTCTCCGGCCACCTCCGGCCCTCCCTGGCAGCTCCTCCCGGGCTCGGCGGGGATGGGCAGCGCCTCCTGCCAGATGTGCGGGGCTTTCCCTGCCCGGGAAGCTCCGGGGCCCTCCCGGGGAAGGGGAGGCTGAGGCTGGGCAGCAGCGCTGGGCTCCCGGAGCTGGTTGGGGCTTTATTAACCACCATGGGGCAGGGGGGATTGAGGGGGAAAAAAGCCCCCCAGGGAGAGGGATTGACCCATATTTGGGGAGGGGGCACAACCCCCTGATGGTGCAGTGTGAAAGGATTGGGGTCAAGCTCCCCTCTGGAGAGACCCAGGAAGGCGCTGGTGTGGCCAGGCTGATCCCAAATCCCCCCAAACCTCAGTGCCCTAAAAGAGCCCCCGAAAGGGCCAGCAAGGCCCCGTCCCCTGTGGCTGCACCTGCAGCGGGGCCGGGCGCCGCTCCCAGCGGGAGAGCTCCGGGCTGGCTGAGGCAGGAATGTTTGGGAAGGTTTGGGAAGGTTTGGGGAGTGTTTGGGAATGTTGGGAAGGTTTGGGAAGGTTTGGGAATGTTTGCCGGGGCCCCCGTGCCTGCAGGAAACGTGAACAGGGATGGGGATGGGGATGGGGGTGGGGATGGGAATGGGAATGGAAATGGAAATGGAAATGGAAATGGAAATGGGAACAGGAATGGGAAAGGGAATGGGAATGGGAATGGGAATGGGAATGGGAATGGGAATGGGGATGGGAATGGGAAAGGGAATGGGAATGGGGATGGGAATGGGAATGGGAATGGGAATGGGGATGGGGATGGGAATGGGAATGGGAATGGGAATGGGGATGGGAATGGGGATGGGAATGGGAATGGGAATGGGGATGGGAACAGGAATAGGAACATTCAGGAATGGGAATGGGAACAGGAATAGGAACATTTGGGAGTGGGAATGTGAAAGGGAATGAGAACAGGAATGGGAGTAGGAACAGGAATGAGAATGGGAATGGGAATGGGAATGGGAATGGGAATGGGAATGGGAATGGGAATGGGAGCAGGGGCTGCTCCAGGCAGCTCGCACTGCAGCCGGCCCCAGAGCCCAGCAGGAGAAGGTAATGGGATTATTTATCGTTGGCAGCTGCTGGGATGGGATGGGTTGGGGTTGGAAAGGGGATTTGCTCCTTGGTGTGGTGTTTTCATGGAATTCACCCCCGGGATGGAGGTATCACCCACCCTGGCAATTTCCCAATCCCATTTTTCCAAGCTCCATTCATTCTTTTTTCTGCCAGGCCAGCCTGGATTAGATTAGATCAGATAAAATAAGATTAGATAAGGAGCTCCTTATCTGATCTGGGATCGATGTGGGTGCTAGACAAGGAATGACACCGGGCATTCCAGGAGAAACCAGGAACCCTTTGGGCATTTCCCACCTCCCAGGGCTTTTTTTTCTCCGCTGATCTCCAAACCCTCGGCTCGTTATTTATTTAATTCCCTTTTAAAACCCGGTTTTAAGTCTTGAGACAAGCCTTTGACACACACACAAAAACAAAAAAACCCACATCAAGTGCAGGGAACCAGACAGCCCCAAAAATAACCCCAATTCCCAGGGCTGCTTCCAGAGGCCAGGCAGTTCCGGAGACGTTGCTTATTTCCAGCCTTAACAAATATTAATTAAACCTCCGAGGAGGGATGTTTGTTGTCTCTTTTTTGCTCTTGACACAACAAAAATAAGCTGAAGGGCGAGCTCCGAGAGCGGCCTGGCTAAATATGGGCAAACCCCCTGCTCCAGCTGGGTTTTCTGGGAGGTTTTTTCCCTCCTCTCCCCGTCACAGAGATGGAAATTTCAAAAGAAAGAAAAAATGGGGGTTTGCACCTTAATTTGAAATAAAATCAGGCTGGGACAACCCAGCTTTCTCATGGGAGTTTCTCTCGGGGTTTTTTGGGAGGTTTTTCCCTCCTCTCCCCGTCACAGCAGTGGAAATTTCAACAGGAAAAAAAAAAATGGGGTTTACACCTTAATTTTAAATAAAATCAGGCTGGGACAACCCAGCTATCTCATGGGAGTTTCTCTTGGGGTTTTCTGGGAGGTTTTTCCCTCTTCTCCCGTCACAGGGGTGGAAATTTCAACAGAAAAAAAAAAAAAAAAAAAAAAAAAGGGGGGGTTTGCACCTTAATTTTAAATAAAATCGGGGGAACAACTGGGACAACCCAGCCTCCTCATGGAAATTCCTCGGGGGTTTTTGGGAGGTTTTTCCCTCTTCTCCTGTCACAGAGATGGAAATTTCAACAGAAAAAATGGGGGTTTGCACCTTAATTTTAAGTAAAATCGGGCTGGGACAACCCAGCTTTCTCATGGAAATTCCTGGGGGGTTTTTTGGGGGGTGAAACAGCTCCAGCGGCCAAAATTTTCCTGTTTGGGCCGATGAATCCCTGGGGATGCTGAGGATCCTGGAGCTCCTGGGGATGGGATGAGCTGCGGTTCGGGGTTTTATCATCACCGGGCCCCGCGGGTGCTCCGGAGCTCGGTGGGAAGGAAGAGCCCTCGCCCCAAGGACGGGGAAAAATCCGCCTCTGGAATTCGCGGTGGGAATTCCGGGCGGCGCATTTGCACCGCAATGGGGGCAGGAAATGGGGGTTTCTCTGCTGGAAATGCGAGTTTTTCCTCCTGGGGAAATGAGGGAGCAGCCCCGGGGCTCCTCTAAAATAAACCCGGATCACTCCCGGATTTCCCTTTTTTTTTTTTTTTTGGAAGTGAAGGGCACGGCCAGCTCTGGTGTGGTTTGGTTTTCCACGGAAAAAAATTGAGTTATTCCCTGAGAAAAAGGCACGGGAATGTGTTGGGGAGGAAGGGAAGGGATGTAAATCCCACCAGCACTGGAGTTTTTCTGCGATTTGGGGCAGGTTGGGTGAAAACTGGGAAAAAATTTAGGGTGTTCTCCTCCATGGGGTTGTGGGCACCCAGGGGTGCTGGGCCACCAGATTTTCCAAAATGAAAAATAAAATAAAATAAAATAAAAAGAAAAAAAGAAAAAAGGAAAAAAAGGGGAAAAAAAGGGAAAAAAAAGAAAAAAGAAAAGAAAAAAAGAAAAAAAATGGGATGAGGGGGGAAATCAGGAGGGAAAATGAAATTAATAAAAGAACAGGATTTTAAAAAAAATAATAAAGGAGAAGAAACTTTTCTTGAAACAGAGCAAAAAGAGAAAGAGCTTCACAAAGTGACACTTAATTCCGAGCTTTCCCTTTGGCTTTTCCACCTCGGAAGCATGAAAGCAGCTAAATTAGCAAAACAGAAGTAACCTGTTGACTGCTTCATTGCAGGATTAAGTGTGATAAATGGAGGTTTTGTTCAGCCTCTGTCCAGATGTTGTGTCTACGCTGGGTGTTTTTTCTTCCTTTTTTTTTTTTTTTTTTTTTTCCTTCTTCTCCTCCTTTTTTTCTAATTTTTTTTTTTTTTTTACATTCTTGGCCCCAGTCCCATATATATTTTGGATACTGCAGGGAGTATATAATATCATTGGAAAATGATGTGGTCTGGTAACTTTTTAAATAACATTTCCTCCCTCCTCTCTTTTCTAATAGTTTGTTTTTCTTTCCATGTTTGCCTTTTATTGGGGGGAGAATTTCGCTTGGAAATGAATGAGGCCAAGGTTTGAAAACAAACCGAACAAACAACCCCCAAAAAAACAAAAAAAAACCCAAACCCCACTATTTTCCCTCTCCATTTAGGGGGGAAAAAAAGAGTTAAGGGACTTGTAAGGGCCCAGGCCAAGGATGTGTTTGGGACTTTTTTTCCCCTCTGTCTAGAAAACCTTCCTGATTATTTTTTAACATTCCCAGCACACTGGGCTTGGGGCAGCACTTTCAGTTCCTTGCTCTGTTTGTGTTGTCGGAGCAGCTCCCCCGACCCCAAAAGCAAAATTTTTTTGGCCTTGTTTTCCGTGGATCAGAAGTACCTGTCGCTCCTGGAAGTGCTGGAATGGCCTTTCCTGGATTTTTTCAGGGGAATTCAGACCCCCGGGTTTGGGGACAGCGGAGGGGACGAGGTGCCCAACCCTTTCCCCACAGCCAGGCAGCATTCCCTGGGATTTTATCACCTCCTCCAAAAATAGAAAACCGTTTTTAAAATTATTTTTTGCATCCCCAACGTTTTGGAAACGGCCAGGGGTGCAGGTTCGGTGCTCCAGCTCTGTGCTTCCCTCATCCCTGCCGTGCTCCTCATCGAGCTCTGGGTTTTTAGTTTTGTTTTTTGGGGTTTTTTTGTGTTTTTTTTTTTCCAGAGTCTACCTTAAAATCCCATCCCGGCGGCGACTGTGCCTCCCTTGGCTCGGCAGCTTCGGGAGAGGAGCCCGGCCCAGGCTAAAATTGCTCTGTTGAGTCACCGAGGCCGGCGGAGGCAGGGCCGGCACCGCCGGCGGGGCGGGGGCTGGGGAATTCGGGGTCTGACCCCCCTGCAGGGTGGGGAGAGGAGAATTTGGGGTCTGACCCCCCTGCAGGGTGAGGAGAAAAAAATTTGGGGTCTGACCTCTGGCAGGGTGGGGGCTGGAGGATTTGGGGTCTGACCCCCTTTGCAGGGTGAGGAGAAAAAAATTTGGGTTCTGACCCCCCTTGCAGGGTGAGGAGAAAAGAATTTGGGGTCTGACCCCCCTGCAGGGTGAGGAGAAGAGAATTTGGGATCTGACCCCCCTGCAGGGTGAGGAGAAAAGAATTTGGGGTCTGACCCCCCTGCAGGGTGAGGAGAAAAGAATTTGGGATCTGACCCCCCTTGCAGGGTGAGGAGAAAAGAATTTGGGATCTGACCCCCCTTGCAGGGTGAGGAGAAAAAAATTTGGGGTCTGACCCCCCTTGCAGGGTGAGGAGAAAAAAATTTGGGGTCTGACCTCCCTGCAGGGTGAGGAGAAAAGAATTTGGGGTCTGACCCCCCTGCAGGGTGAGGAGAAAAAAATTTGGGGTCTGACCCCCCTGCAAGGTGGGGAGAGCAGAATTTGGGGTCTGACCCCCTTGCAGGGTGAGGAGAAAAGAATTTGGGATCTCAGCCCTTGGCAGGGCAGGGAAAGGAGAGTTTGGGGTCTCATCCCTCTGCAGGATGGGGAGAGGAGAATTTGGGGTCTCTCCCCACAGCTGGGTGAGGAAAGGAGAGTTTGGGGTCTGGCAGGGTGAGTAGAGGAGTGTTTGGGGTCTCATCCTATGGTACAGTGAGGAGAGTTTGGTGTCTCATCTCCCTGAAGGGTGGGGAGAGGAGAATTTGGGGTCTCACCCCACAGCTGGGTGAGGAAAGGAGCGTTTGGGGTCTGGCAGGGTGGGTAGAAGAGAATTTGGGGTCTCAGCCCCTGGCACAGGGACCCCCTGGGATAACCAGCAAGGGCACAGCGGGGAGGCCTCTCCTGGGTGCTCTGTGGGAGGAGCAGGGATGGTGATGAGGGGTCCCAAAAGGGCCGATTTAACCCTTTTGGGGTGGGTTTGCTGCTGGGGGAGCTGGGGCAGGAGAAAATGAAGGGATCCCACCCAGGTTTGGGGTTTCCCCTCAGCACCAACATTCCTTAGGACTGCATTTACAGGGATTTTAACTTTTAGAGTGTCCCACTCTGCCAGCACGGGGTGAACCCCTGGATCCCTGATCGGTGTGGGTGTGGTGACTGTGAAAACCTCTGGGAAGGGATGGGGGAACATCCCAGTGGAAATGCCCTGGGAATGGCCAGTGTGGGTGGGGAATATCCCTGTGGAAATGCCTTGGGAATGGCCAGCATGGATGGGGAATATCCCAATGGAAATGCCATGGGAATATCCCAATGGAAATGCTACGGGAATGCCCAGAGTGGATGGGGAATATCCCTGTGGAAATGCCATGGGAATATCCCAATGGAAATGCCATGGGAATGGTCAGTGTGGATGGGGAATATCCCAATGGAAATGCCATGGGCATGATCAGTGTGGAATATCCCAATGGAAATGCCACAGGAATGGCCAGAGTGAATAAGGAATATCCCAATGGAAATGCCATAGGAATGGCCAGGGTGAGTGGGGAATATCCCAATGGAAATGCCATGGGAATATCCCAATGGAAATGCCATGGGAATGGCCAGCGTGGATAAGGAATATCCCAATGGAAATGCCACAGGAATGGCCAGTGTGGATGGGGAATATCCCAATGGAAATGCCATAGGAATGGCCAGAGTGGATGGGGAATATCCCAATGGAAATGCCCTGGGAATGGTCAGTGTGGATGGGGAATATCCCAATGGAAATGCCATGGGCATGATCAGTGTGGAATATCCCAATGGAAATGCCACAGGAATGGCCAGCGTGAATGGGGAATATCCCAATGGAAATGCCATGGGAATGCCCAGAGTGGGTGAGGAATATCCCAATGGAAATGCCATGGGAATATCCCAATGGAAATGCCACAGGAATGGCCAGAGTGAATGGGGAATATCCCAATGGAAATGCCATGGGAATATCCCAATGGAAATGCCACAGGAATGCCCAGAGTGGATGGGGAATATCCGAATGGAAATGCCATGGGAATGGTCAGTGTGGATGGGGAATATCCCAATGGAAATGCCCTGGGAATGGTCAGCATGGATGGGCAATATCCCAATGGAAATGCCACGGGAATGTGTGCAAACCCTCCATGGATGCTGCCCCTGCTTGAGGAGCACCCCTGGGTGCCCCCAGCGCCGCTGGGCTCTCCTGGCCCTGCTGACCCCAGCAATCCCCACCCTGGCACATCCCCCATGTCCTGAATGCTTCATCCTTTTCCACAAGGACACCAACCCAACCCAACCCCCCGAAGAAACCCAGCAGAAAACCAGGTGAGAATTCCAGCAGATAAATCCTCGGCGCGGCCGCCGCTCCCGGCCGTAAACACCTCGGGAAGTCGCCGGCAATTCCTCTCCCCGCCATCACCTCCCTGCCTCCCCTCCTCTCCCTCTCCTTCCCCCCCTCTCCCCCTCTCTCTCTCTCTTAAGGTAGCAGCGTGGGAGCTCTGCCAAAACGCCGCGGTCCCGTGGGGAAGCTCCGCTCTCACTGAAAGAGCCCCTGCGCCTGCCAGCCCAATTAAAACAACGTGCGAGGAGAGCGGCATCTGGAATTGCGCTGCTCTCACAGCCAAGTCACAATTGTTTAGTCTGAAAGTCGGCTCGGGGAGAGCGGGGCCGGCGGGGAGCGCCGTGGCCCCCACATCTGGAGCTGCGGCCAGACGGCCTCCTTGGCTGCCGGCCGGCGTGCATGTGCATTTTTAACTTTAGGATATGCTGACAAGTTAAGAAGTCAGAGAGTCAGCCACAGCAACAGCCTCGGCGGCCCCTTCCTCCCTCCCCTCCCCTCCCGCCCCTTTCTAACACACACACACACGCGGTTGACTAAATACAATTTTCTGACAATCCTTTCATCTGGAGAGAGTTTCTTCCCGTTCCAGCCCTGCAGCCCGGGGTCCCCGATGAGTTATTCGAGCCGAGCCAGCACATGTGAACAAAAAGGCTTCTCTCTTCGCTCCGAGCTCCGGGGGCCCGGCGGGGCTGCCCCCGCTCCGCCCGCCCCGGGGCTGCCACCGCCCGCGGGGACAGGGACAGGGACAGGGACAGGGGACAGGGACAGGGACAGGGACAGGGGATGGGGGACAGGGACAGGGACAGGGGACAGGGACAGGGACAGGGACAGGGACAGGGGACAGGGGATAGGGGACAGGGGATAGGGACAGGGACAGGGGATGGGGGACAGGGGACAAGGGACAGGGGACAGGGGAAAGAAATCCAAGCTCTGAAAAGCCTGAGGGCGACGCTCCAAGGTTTTCTCCCTGGGACAGCAACACTTTGCTTTTCTCCCCTGGTTTACACCTGGAACTGAGCTTGTCCTGCCTCTCAGACCTTTGCTCGGCCTTTGCTCAGCCCAGATGCCAGGAATGGGACTCCTCCCTGTGCTGGGGGGGATTCCTGGGAATGACCCGGAGCCCGCCGGGGTGGGAGCTGGGATGTGATGTTCTGGTGGGATGTGGTGCTCTGGTGGGATGTGGTGCTCTGGTGGGATCTGTGCCCTGGTGGGATCTGTGCCCTGGTGGGATGTGGTGCCTGGTGGGATCTGTGCCCTGGTGGGATGTGGTGCCTGGTGGGATGTGGTGCCTGGTGGGATGCTGTGCTCTGGTGGGATCTGTGCCCTGGTGGGATGTGGTGCCTGGTGGGATCTGTGCCCTGGTGGGATGTGGTGCCTGGTGGGATGTGGTGCTCTGGTGGGATGTGGTGCCTGGTGGGATCTGTGCCCAGGTGGGATCTGTGCTCTGGTGGGATGTGGTGCCCTGGTGGGATGTGGTGCCTGGTGGGATCTGTGCCCAGGTGGGATGTGGTGCTCTGGTGGGATGTGGTGCCCTGGTGGGATGCTGTGCCCTGGTGGGATGTGGTGCTCTGGTGGGATCTGTGCCCTGGTGGGATCTGTGCTCTGGTGGGATGTGGTGCCTGGTGGGATCTGTGCTCTGGTGGGATCTGTGCTCTGGTGGGATCTGTGCTCTGGTGGGATGTGGTGCCCTGGTGGGATCTGTGCTCTGGTGGGATCTGTGCTCTGGTGGGATCTGTGCCCTGGTGGGCTGTGGTGCTCTGGTGGGATCTGTGCCCTGGTGGGATGCTCTGCCCTGGTGGGCTGTGGTGCTCTGGTGGGATCTGTGCCCTGGTGGGCTGTGGTGCTCTGGCTCCCGCTGCCTCTCCCGGTGTCCCTGCTCCTGCCCAGCCTGTGCAGGGGTGTCGCCACCAAACTGGTTTAGCAGCTCTGTGAGTTCTGTTCTTTCGAAAGGCTCCCAAATCCGTGTTGTTCGCCGAGTTCTCCTGGATAAATAAACTCTGGCATTTCTGCCCCGACCTTTGCTCTCCGGCCGGGTTTCTCCTAAATGCAGAGCACACAAAACCCCACAGGAGCCTGAGCAGCCCCAATTCCATCTGGGAACCCTCCTCCCCATCCTCCTCCTCCTCCCAGAGCTTCACCAGAGACCCAGAACCTTCTGAGCTTCTCCCTCCCGGAGCGGAGGGGCCGGGGGAAGGGATGGAAGAGCTGTGCCATCAATGCCAGCATTCACAAATCCCATGAGGGGCCTCCAGCTCCTTCCAAACCGCTGCAAAGCCAGGCCACCATGCCGCGGTGGCTCTCCAGGGTGAAAATCTGTTGGGGTTTTCTCCGTGGGCCTCTCACCCTGCAGGGCAGCAAGGTCACACACCTCCTTTTGCAATTGTGTCACGAGCCTGCTGGTGGCTGCTGTTTACTCTGAAACCTGTCCCGTGGCTTTGCTCCTGCTAAAACCCTGGGAGATCAGGCAGCCCCCAGAGGAGAAAAAAAATATCCACACGGCAGTAAAAAAGGAAATAAAAATTCGGGAGCCCTGAGTGCAAACTTCTGCAGAGCCCCAAGCGGAGCTCGCTGATTTTTTGGTGATGGGAGAGCAGCCCCTCGTCCTCTGGCTGAGGGAGGGAGCCCGAGGGGGTTGGATTTGGGAAGTCAGACCTGGAAGTGAGGCCCTGGAATCGGCAGCTCCCTGATTGAGGGCTGGGTAAACTCGCCTTGTTTACCGACGTGGGTGTCACGGTGACAACAAACAGCTCCCTGCCTGAGTGTGTCATCAGCCGGGGAGGACAGTAAACAAGGAATGACACGTAAGGCTGCAGCAGGGAGCAGATTCCTGCTCGGAGCACCTCAAGGGCTCAGTGGTTGTTTGGGAAAACACTGGAAAAGCGGCGTGGAAAAAGGGATATTCTGCCCTGTGTCTGGATTCAGGGTGTTTGGGGCGGGGAATGTCTTTATTCCGAGTTCTCCTGGCAGTTGTGGCAGGGCTGCCAAGAGAGCTCCGTGTGGGCACAGCCTGGGGCAGGGCAGAGAGCCCCAGGCAAAGCTCAAAGGAGTCACCCCACGGGTGATTTCCAAGCAAATGTTCTTCCCGCTGCATGGCTCAGTTCCTGCACGAGCACTTTCAGTCTGTTCCTGCGTTTCTCCAGCTGATTCTGCAGTCAGCAGCAGCTTCCTCGAAGTGGGATCATCTTGCACTTAAACTCTGGTCCAGTTCCTCCCATTTGCTTCCCAAATGTCCCTGAGCTCATCATTTTCCTCTGCCTCGGGCTCCCAACCTGTGAAATGGGGCTGAAAATGCACTGAGACGGGAAAAAGTGCCTGGGCTGTGTGTCCTCATTTCATCCTCATTCTCATCTTCATCCTCATCCTCATCCTCATCCTCATCCTCATCCTCATCCTCATCCTCATCCTCATCCTCATTCTCATCCTCATCCTCATTCTCATCCTCATCCTCATCTTCATCTCATTCTCATCCTTATCTCGTTCTCATCTCATTCTCATCCTCATCCCATTCTCATCCTTATCTCATCCTCATCCTCATCCTCATCCTCATCCTCATCTTCATATCATTCTCATCCTTATCTCTTTCTCATTTCATTCTCATCCTCATCCTCTCCTCATCCTCATCTCATTCTCATTCTCATTCTCATTCTCATTCTCATTCTCATTCTCATTCTCATTCTCATTCTCATTCTCATCCTCATCCTCACCCTCATCCTCATCCTCATTTCATCCTCATCTCATCTTCACCCTCATCCTCATCCTCCCCCTGATCCTCCCCCTCCCTGCTGTGCAGTCTCTCTGATGTCCCTCGGTGTCCCCGGTGTTTGATGGCAGCTGCTGTGACCCAGCTGCAGTGACAGTAACAGTGACAGGTCCCTGGGATGCTGAGCTGGCTCTCAGTCAGGGCTGAGGAAAAACACGGAATTTCAGGTGGCCCCACCTGATCACTGGGATGAAAAATCCCTTGGGAATAACGTAGGTGGTGGGATAAGAACTGGGAACACCAGAACCACAGAGCAGATGTGCTGAGCAGGGAGCCTCAGGTGGAATTTCTCCATGGAGAGGGAGCTCAGGCTTTGGAAGAGGCTGCCCAGGGAGGTTTGGAGTCACCATCCCAAGGTGTGAATGACTGGGCGTGCCCTGAGGTGGGGATGGGCACAGCCTGGGGGGCTCGCTGATCCCGGAGGGCTTTCCCACCCTTTCCAGCTCTTCTGGGATTCTGCGACCCTGCCAAGGACAGAACTCCTCCTCCTCCTCCTCCTCCCCTCCGCCCGTGCCACACGCACACCCCGGCTCGGCGAGTTTATTTTATATTTTCCCCTCGTAAAGATTTGTGTCCGTGCTGCTCTCCTATCAAAGCCGGCAGTGGCCCCTCGGATAAACACGCGGTCAGGAGACAGAAAACTCCAGGCTCAAACACCGCCCGGTTCACCCGGAGCTGCATAAACTGAGAGGCTTTTAAGAAGGGTGAATGGTTTTCAGTAAATCTCTCATATCAGCAGAAACCTTTGAAAGGAGTTTGTTTAAAGGCTGTGGAGATAAACAGCCCGGCCAAGTGTTTGTTTAAGATGTATGTACTCTGTGTCGACTGGTAGGCTGGTATTTATATCCAGGGAGGGGGGAAAGGAGGGCTGCCAGCTTTTTTGACCCTTTGCTGGCTCTGCCTGCCTGGGCTGGGGCGGTTTTTGGGAGGGTTTGGGTGCCTGGGGCACCGCTGGGGACAAAGCCCGGCGGGGCTGGCCCGGGGGTGGTTCGGGGGAGTGGAGGTGTTTGCCTGCAGGGGAGGGTGGGGAGGTGGGACGGCCGTGCCAGGTACGGGGAGATGAACGGGAGATAAACGGGAAATAAACGGGAAATGGATGGGAGATAAACGGGAAATAAACGGGAGATAAACGGGAGATAAACGGGAGATGAACGGGAGATAAATGGGAAATGGATGGGAGATAAACGGGAAATAAACGGGAGATAAACGGGAAATAAATGGGAAATGGATGGGAGATAAACGGGAAATGGATGGGAGATAAACGGGAGATAAACAGGAGATGAACGGGAGATAAACGGGAGATAAACGGGAGGTGGGCGGGAGATAAACCGGAGATAAACCGGAGATAAACGGGAGATGATAAATGGGAAATAAACGGGAGATGGATGCGAGATAAACGGGAAATAAACGGGAGATAAACGGGTGATAAACGGGAGATGGATGCGAGATAAACGGGAGATAACCAGTCGGTGCATGGGAGATAAACGGGAAATAAATGGGAGATAAACAGGAGATGGATGGGAGATAAACGGGAGATAAACGGGAGATAAACGGGAGATAAGTGGCTCTGAGGGATCCCCCGCTGTGGTGGGACACCAGCTCCCCAAGCAGACCCGTGCGGAGCTGCCCCTCATTTCTCAGCTCTGCGGCGCTCCCAGCCTGCTCCTCACTCCCTTCTGAAGATCCTCAAGCCGAGCTGCTTTAGAAATGGGTCAGCTCGGCCAAACCCAGCGGGGTTTTTTTGTTGGATTTACCCTCGTTACTCCCTGAGCTGCCCCTTCAGCACCCCTGGCTGTTGGAGCATCCGGAAATTGTGGAAATTCCCGTTTTAGCCCTGCCATTTCACACGGGTTTGGGGATGCCCGGGGGGTCGGGCGGCACTGCCACCTCCCTCTAACACCTCCCGGAAGGTGCTGATCGCTCTCGGGCGCTCCAAACCGAGCCGTTCCCACCCCAAAACTGCAGGGGAAGGCCTTCCCCGCTCCTCCCGTGCTGGGAATGCGGCAGCAGCCGATCCCTGCGCTCGCCTTTTGTGCAGCGGAGCCCTTCTCACCCGGGGCAGACCCAGCACTGCCCAGCCCTTCCTGGGGCTTCTCCAAACCTCTGATCATCGGCTTTGAACCCCCCGAGGTGGCTGGTGGCCCTTGGGTGGGTGACAGGCAGGGCTGGCAGAGCCCCACAGCCCCGCTCTGGCCTCCCACACCTCGTTAGGAGCTCACCCCGACTGCTCCTCACCCCGACCTCGTGCTCAAACACGGTTATCCCTGTTGCACCGAGGCTTTTCCAAAGAAAAATAAGTTATATATAAGTTATATATAAGTTATATACCAACGGATCTGAGAGTTCCCCCTGGTCCGTGAGAGGGAAATGCAGGGATTTCTCCATTTGAGGAGGAAATTTGGCCCTTCAGCCTTGGATCTGGGTGAGTTCCTGGGGGCGAGCACAGAGCTTGTGGTGGCTCTGGGTCCTGCAGAGGGACAGGGAGGTGCAAGGCCACCTCCCTCCTGCTCTTCCCCATCCCCAATCCCGATCCACGTCCTTTCCTCAGCGGGAATTTGGAGCTTCTCTGCTCCTTTTCCAGCCCTTTCCCTTCCTCTGTGCCAAGGGGAGCCCCATGTGAACCACAGAGTGAAGCCACCACTTTTCCCTTCACACCTCAGCATTTCACATCCAACTCAGAAGGGAGGGAGGAAAGGAAAGGAAAGGAAAGGAAAGGAAAGGAAAGGAAAGGAAAGAAAGGAAAGGAAAGGAAAGGAAAGGAAAGGAAAGGAAAGGAAAGGAAAGGAAAGGAAAGGAAAGGAAAGGAAAGGAAAGGAAAGGAAAGGAA
>JADMLD010000342.1:0-57427 GCA_017589585.1 Phylloscopus whistleri
TTTTTCACTGTTATATGGGGACCTTTGTCTTACCAGTTTAGATTACACCATTTCTTCCCATGTTTATTGATAAGGAACGAGAGAATATACTTATGACATTCAGGCAGATATAAAGCATTGATGTTTGATACGGGCAAAGTGGGGGTGCCTCTTGTTTTGGGTTTTTTCCCCTCTTACCCTGTGGCAATAAGCCATTATGGACAAAATTGCACCCATCCCAGCTTTCCACAAGGGCAGAATCACAAGAACACCCTGCATATCCAACAGAAAATAGCATTCTTGTAAACGCTTTTTTTTTTTCTTTTGAAATAGTAATGCACAAATTCATTTTTGGAAATATGCAAATATGCATTATTTAACACTTGCTATACAGTGATACATAATGAAACAGAATACTTTGTGATATTTAACTACCAACTAAATTTGCTGTGTTGTAGATCTTGCCATCGTTTTCCAAGATTTCATGGAACTTAAGCTGACAAGAAGCAATGGTTTCATAATCTATGCCGTATGCACGATGAACCTCAAGTGTGATGCTGTTTTCCTGTATATAGTGAAAGAAGCTGTCATCAGACTGCACAAGAAACTGAGAAGTGAAGTCGTATGATGGGGTGTTCCCATGAACTACTGGGGTTATCTGAAGTTCAAAGTCATAAAATGCGTAAGTACAAAAGGTTGCAGGTTCCCAGTCACCAAAACTGTGCACAGCTTCAGAAGAGAAGATCACTTTGCTGATATGAATTTCAAACAGGTTCTCTCCTCTTTCTAAATGAACAGTTTCAACAAATCCACCCACTGGATCACTTGGCAATACTTCTGGTCTGGACTTAAGTGGTTTTGTATCATAGACAACGTCTCTTAGCTGGGCTGCAACAGATAAAACAGAGCTATAATATGATTCTCTTTTTAAAAAATCAAATACAATTGATGACTGAGAACAAAGGATAAAAGCATAATTCAATTACATTAATAGTGTTATTTCATAAAGGCATTACCAAAAAGAATTCATACACTGAATGCCCGCTGAGCACACTGACAACAATCAAGGGTATTTCCTCAATGAGCCACCTCATTATACAGAGACACAGGCCCCTAACAGTTATTATCAGGTTATAAGGGAGTTAAAAAGCAAAAATTCAGAAGTCTTATGCAATATTCAAAGTAAGTATCGTTATGCAAACATAACAGAGATTTAAGATGCATATTTTTGTACAGTTGATCTAAATTTGCCAGAGAAAGAAATAATACATCTGACTTTTAACATCTGTTTTATCTTGAGTGGCTAGAACTATCAGCAAAGACCTTCACATGTTTCCCACCCTCAGGTGGTAAGTGGTTAGTAAGTGGTTAACATAGGCTGGATGGGGCTCAGAGTAGCCTTCTAGTGGAAGGTGTCCTGCCCCTGGCAGGGATTTGGAACGAGATGGGTTCCAACCCAAGCTATTCTGGGATTGTATGATTCTAAGAAATCAAAATATATGCTTACAGAATCAGGACATAAACCATGATGCAGTAGATTTGGAGACAAAATGTGAAAATTGTTTCAACGTCAGTGTTTGTAAAATATCCTATTTGAGGCTTCCTATGCACCTTTTACACAGCGAAGCCACTAAAAAATACTTGAAATTGATCCTGTTTAAATACTATGTCAGTATATTATAACAAGACTTGAGGGATTTTAGTAGAACAAAGTAATTCTGTAATGATAGTACTGCAAAGTAAAAGGCTGACCATAAAAGTATGATTTATTTAAAAAAACCCCAAGTTTGATAATTTTATTCTTATTCAGCAATAGCTGCAGTATAAAAACACTTTGTTGGATTTGTCATTTAAGTCAATGAAAATTAACTGGAATAGATACCTTTCCATGAAAGAACTGACCTTTCTACCAGTTTTAGGAATGGGAAAGTGTTTCAACTGGAGAACAAATTTACAAAAGTAATTTGAAAGAAATAAAATATATATTAAAAAAATAGAATATAATTTAAAGATACCTTCTAGTTTTCTGATACGTGCAGCTCTAATATCAAGAAGATTGGTATATTGTTCCAGTTTTAACTCGTAGTCTTTCTGCAGACTTTCTATCTTTCTTGTCATGGTTTCTACTTCAATCTGAAAAAAATTGCATGTAAAAAGAACTTCTTCTGATGATTGTCTGTACTGATGTTGCACATGCTTTTGGCTACAAGTTAAAATACAGTTAGATTAGAGAAAATAACATTTAGAGAATGCAAAAATAGCAGCAGCTTTTCATTTATCAATACAACAAATCAGTTCTAATTTCAGCAAAATCTAAAAACATCATGAGGAAAAACAGAGTATCTTTGGTTTTAGGACAATATACCTAACCGTTTCTTTAATGATTTTGTTATTTTAAGTGCTAATTAAATGAATGGAAAGTCAAAATATGATCTGCAATACTCCAACAGTGGAAGTAGAAAGAAGACAGTGAAAGCAGAGTGGTATGGAAAAGGAAGCTTATTTGTTAAGCACATTTACTATCTTACCTGTGAAGACCTGGTAGGAGATCAGAGATAATAAAAACCCAAGAGGGCACAGTTTAAGGGTTAAGGGCAGGATGAGCTAAAAGACTACAATTTACAGTCACTTGGATCACACGTTTTTTTAAACAATACCTTTAGCAACAGCAGGTTTTATGTTTGGTTCCCTATGCACAGACTGGCTTTGTTGTTGAATTTGCAAGTCTTAATTATTACAACTGTCAGAGCTACAAAGGTTAAAATGTTATTATCAGGTTATTTTCTACTGTGAGTAGAGTTCAGTACCTGGTAATCTTTGCTAATTTTGTGCTGTACAAGTAACAAATTCCTTGTCTTTTCAAGTTCTTGCACTGTTTCCGCGTGTGTTAACTGCAGCTCCTGCATGGAGTATTTTAAATCTTTATGGATATCATCTTCAACCTTTTCCAAGAACAGAAGGTCCACATTCTTTTGTTGCTTTTGATCCTGGAGCACATTTGAAAAATTGCTAGAAAAGACTTTTGCAAAAGATTTGCATGTATTTGTGCCTGGCTAAATGCAACACTGGCACATCCTTTTGGTACAACAGTAAGCAGAACTTTATAAACTTTAAGCACATGGAATGAGATAGACTAGAATGTGTCAGGATTGTTTTCAGCAATGTAATCTCAGGATTATCAGGAACTAACTAAAATGTATCAGATATTCAGAAGCAATCACTCCTGTCTAACCAGTGAAAACACAAACAGATATACTTGCCTTTCTCATAATTAATAATCTTGCCTCCATAAATGTAAAAACCCCAAATTGTTATTCTCAAGTCTACATTCCTTCTGTTATTAATAATGGGGAGTTAATCTTCATTGAGGTTTTCTGTATCTTTTTCTTTTTTTTTCATTATCATTATATAATCATCATTACAGTAAACACTTCCTCAAGAAAATTAAACCTAAGTTAACCGAACAGTGGAAACATTGCACAATTATTTGTTCACTGATTTCTTCCTCTCACTCCATTTTTAATTTGTGCAAGAGAAAAAAGAATACAGTATTTTCTGAGTATTTTTGTTTTTCTGTTTTAATAAACAAAAGAGAAGTTGCTAAGCATTGCTATACAACATATTGGAACTTCCATGCTTATGTTATACTTGCATCAATTATAGAATCAATAAACAAAATTGGTTTTAGTAAACATTATAGGGATAACAAGATGTCATGATAAGTCCATTAAATGAGAAAAACTAACTTTTTTAATGGCTGTGAATTTGATTTAATTAACTTTTGATGTTATAATTAATTATTTACATAAATTAAGACTTAATTCTGGCATTTTTTTCATCTTCCATTCTGATTAACTGTAACTAAAAAACAACAAAAGCACACATTTGAGCTTGAGGCATTACAACTACTAAAATATGCTGAAATAATTCAGCCCTTGAAAATTCCAGGTGTGTAGAAAGCATGTAATGGTCAGCCAAGGGTTTAACAAAAGAAGAAAGAACCCGACAAAACCAACAAATCAACAAAAACCCCTTGCACAAACAAGAAAATAAGAGAATGCAAAATACAGAATTCTAGAATGGTTTGGGTTGAAAGGGATCCTATCATCTAGTTCCAACCCCTCATTCTTTTTAAGTTACCTTTACAAGGAAGAGGGTTTCATTAAGTTCTGTCACACCAACATCACTTTCCTGAAACTTAATGGAAAGGTGTTATCAGATGTGAATTTTAGAAATACACTCAGAAGAACAAGATACATTCTCACTAGACACGATATTTTGCTTGATAGCATGAATAAATAAACACTTATTTTTCTATGTTCTTTGACTTTCAAGAAGTATCTGCACTATGCATAAAACATAGAGGGGTTTTTTCTCATATTTGAAACAAAAATATAGTTCACCTTGGTCAAAAACTTTACTTGATTTTTCAGATCATCTAGTTGTTCCTTTTGTTCCAGGTAGCGTAACTGCAGGTCTTTGTTGTCTTGCATCAGCTTTTCCTTCTGGTCTTGATATAGAAGAACAAAATACTATAGTTAATTAAACATAGTTTAAAAAAACTACAAACTTGATTTTTTCACATTAACATATGCATGAAAATTTCATTGCAAAATGCAGAAACTAATGTATTTTGTATGTGGAAATCTTCATGTCCCTATTCTGGTTAGGACAGGGTAATTTTTGCAACACGTCATCTTTCACTGACACAATAAATACTTCTCTAGTAAGACAACCATAAAAAAAATTGTACTTAGTAAATAGTGTACTCTGTAAAACAGGACTATAAGAACAACAAGTGCAGCAATGCATGTGATTTTATTCATGTAAAATAAAAAGCATTTTGACATAACTAAGTAAATACATACACTGTATCAATTTATGAGTGACAACAATCCTTGCTATAGGAATTGTTTCAAATTAGATTTTGTATTAGCTTATCTCAGGCTTTTAAAACCTGCATGAAACACTACTGTTAGTAAACTTCAATGAAAATGAACCAAACAGCTATTGGAATTTATGGCTCAGAAGCTGGGAGATACTGGTAAGACAAGAAACACGAGAATAAATGTCTAAGGGAAATGAGGCTGGTCGAAGGGTGATATAGCTTTTGCAAGTACTGTATTAAGAAAAAAAAAGGAAAACATAGTTAGAGTGTTACTCTACACTCCGTCTAAATACATTTCTTTTAAGTATTACAAAGCACATTATAATACTATGGCCAGAAAAATACTACTAAAACATTCAGATCAAATTACAGGGTCATTCTAAAAGGGAAATACAGAAGGAGGACATGGAAAATGTCAAGATGATGTTGGTGTCCCGTAGCATTAAGAATTTTCAAAGCTTCATTTATCTTCCCATCTTTCTTAGACCCGGAAAAGAGGTTTGCGAAAAAGATTCACATGCCAAACTACAAAGAGGACAAGACATTATTTCTACACTAGTTGTAGGCAGTATGTTAAGACAAGCGTTAATTTCAATTCTCCTACTGAACTTCAAACAGGAATGTGCAGCAAAGTCAGATACTCTGAAATACATGACTGAAGAAAGTTACACTGCCTACATTTGTGAAAGACAGAGCTGTAATCAAATCCTAGATACAGAGGCCTAGAAGGACATTAGAACATCTACTCCAGCTGCAGTAAGTCAATTTACTAGAAATTGGAAGTGTAGTACACTGGGGTTTCAGTTTAGGAGTACAAGCTACCTGGGGAAGGGATGGTAAACACTTGACAGTTAAACATAATGCCCACAGGAAGGAAAGAAGATGGAGTGCCAGTTTTTTCATAATCATGCTAACAACTGTCAGTATGTCATAATTTCAAAATAATGTAGCTTAAGGCATCTTTATTTTAGTATGACTTAAGGCAAATTTTGCAAACACTTGCTGTGGTCAAACAAAATGTTTAAATATTCAGTCTGGTATTTGAAGTCAGCAGAGCCACTGAGAATCCTAATGGTGAGCACATGCTGAACTCAAGCCATAATCATAAGAATTATTCACAACAAGTTGGCCCACTTCATTCCATTAAATTGTTCACAGAAATACACCTCTTAAAAATACACATTTGAAGAATCAACTCTAAACGAAGTATTTTCACTTTCTGCCTGTGCTTGTCTTTTGTAAACTTCATATTGCTACAGTAATCAGTGTTGAGATAAAGACTGCAAGGTCAGTATTCACTAAGAGGTTGTCCTACAGCATGAAGAAAACACAATTAAAAAAATCTGTTCATTAGACTAAAAGATAACTGTGTTATTTTAAATGTACAATGCTGTAAATAAAAATTAGTATATACTGAAAATACAAAAAAAATCTGAATTCATGAAATTGAAAGACAAAAATCACCAAGGGCCTATATGGGCTTCATGCAGCTTTGTACAGTGAACAGAATGGTGGTTTATAATTTGAGAGAGATTGTCAGAGGAGTCTCTTTTCCACAAGTACTTTCAGTGTAGATAAGAGAAGAAATACTGAATAAAGAGTAAATACGAGCCCAACAGATGAAGAATGAATGCAGCTGAGATTATACAAGCCTCATTCAGCCCATATTCTGTATTGGGCCAATTTTTGCACTTAATAGATAGTCATAACTTAAGTGTATTTAGCAAATGTGCACTTAAAACGCAGCTTTGAAAACACCAGCAAGATAGACTATACTTTTCTGGGCAGTATAGCCCAACTCCAACATGGTTATAATCTCACACATTGAGCAAATACTAGTTTTTTGAGAAATATACCTCTTTCTACTTTGGTCTTGTCAAGGATTTCATTTTTGTCTGCTAAATCAGTTTTGATAGCTGTCTCTAGTTTAGCAATTTGCAGTTTCAGTTGCTGTTCCTTTGATTTCCATTGCTGTTCATGGGGCAGACTGAAGACACTGCAATAAAACATATGTTATATGAAAAGCTTAGAAATCAGCTTCAGCAGAAAATAATCAAGAAAAAAAGCAACACAGAGACCACTGTCATCATGGCTGAGGCATTATGTAAACTATGTTGGTCTGCTGCTCTTGAAACCAAGGTGGCTCTCTCAGGCTGCATGCAGTTAAAAAACATGAAAGATTTGTGGGATGAGCAAAGAAACTGGCCTTAATTTAGAGCTCCAGAGTTAAAACAAGTTGGTAGCATGCAACATTTGTGGGACTAGGAAATTAATTCAGATACATATCCCAGAGTAATCCACAACTGCAAACTTCAGCAAGTGACAACTACAAAACTGTGGGGGGTTTTTGTATACAAACCTTCTTAATGTAGAGAACTGGGATCATCCACCTGATTTCTTTTAAATTTCTGAGACATGCAGAACCTAAAGTCAGCTGCCTGGTCAAAGAAATGTTGACCACAAAGTGACAACAGTTTTCTCATATTCTAAAACAACAATTCTGTTACTGATTAAGAAGCACATATAAAGTAACCTTTCTTCTACTCAAAGAAATAAAAAAGGGGGAAATTAGAATAACTATTTTGCCTTTAACATTATTTGCTTGTAAACTGCCAATCTCCTTGCAAGGACTGTATGGGTACAGAATCAGAACTGCTGAAACCACAACAAAATGTGTAACTTAGACTGAAATAAAAGTAATTATATTATATAATTTACAGTATAATTCCTTGCAGGTAAAAATAAAACACTGTAAGTTATAAGAAGGAACACTGTAATGTTCCTTCTTATAACTTAGACAGTGAGAACTATGCTTTTCATATTACTGTTGTTAAATTTTTGCATTCTTATTGACTGGCAAAATGTCCATCTTAACAAATCATAAACCAGTTTATTCACTTATATATTCTGTGAAAAAAATCATAAAACTGTGGGGTTTTTTTTTAAATAAAGGAGTCAGTTCCTCAACTCTTCCCTTTGCTGAAGCTCACCAGTTAACAATTATTAGATTTTATATATATATATATATATATATACAAATGTATTAAAAATTTTCTGGAATCTATTTTGCAGCCTCTCTCAGAGATCTATATAACAAACCTCAACCTAAAAAAAAAAAACAAAACAAAGGAGAATAAAGAAGTATTGCAGAAGGCACAGCCCACAGAGCTTTGTAGACTATACCTAAGGATCCAATGAGAACGGCCTGCTCTCAGGGGTCACTACATGCAGTAGTTCTGAGTACTTTTAAGTGAAGTTACATCAAAAATACTTGAAGAATGACCTTAAGGTTAAAGAAAAAAACTATTACAGCATGAACTGTAGACTCTGAAGGATATGGCAAGGGTTTATATTCCAGATTTATGCTCTTCTTAAAAATGGTTTTATTTCCCTGTATTTTGTTGTTTCCTCATAGTATACCTAACCTATTTAATACATTTCTCCAGGCACAGAGCATCTTACACTTTGACAGTTTGTTTTTTTACGGCATGCATGAACTTGAGGAATGCTTTTAAGTCCTGCAGTAAAATATTATATATTTTACTTTCCTATGATTTTGAAGGTAATATGCAGGGAATATAATGCACTGCACCTACTATCATTCCATAGTACTGCCCAGGTGCAGAAAATACACACTGTGTTCTCTAACTGCCTAAAGTCTCCTTGGTCCCTTAAGGAAAGAACAAATCATATCAAAAAAGTTATCAAATACTCCTAGTTTTCATACTTCTAAAAGTGTTTTCACGTTTTAATGACAACTATTACGTGCATTTATTAGCTTTAGGTACAATAACTTCACATAAAGATGTAGCTACATCATTTTTTCTGAAGACTATACTGTCAGAGAAACCATTGAATACAACAATGTAGTAACAATGATAGCAGTTCAAGATTTCAGTGTTTAAATGAAGAACATTTCAGAAGACAGGTGTCATCCAAGCCTATGTATTGCTAATGTTTATGTTGGTTGGTTTGAACTGAGTCCACTTGTGTTGCTTTCTTAATTTGATTTTTAAGATTCATGTGGAATCTTTCACATCTACTGTTTCATCGGAGTTGAAGCCATGTGGATAAACTATAATGGTCAACCACCTTGGGCCTGTTTCTTTTGGAAGAATTTAAGCATTGTCAGATTTGCATTACATGGTCATATGAAAACCACTCCTCCAAACCTTTTATCAAAATGTACTGTTTTATTGGACAAAGAGTAAATAATAAGAGTCAACTGACAAATTCATACCTGTTCTTTGCAAACTCTTCAGGTGCAGGTCTGCACCAAGATGGAAGGACTTGGCAAAATTGCTATCAACTTCCCAAAAATAACATCAGCAAAGGATGGGTTTGTGCCTCTTTTCCTCTATTAAAAACATTTATTAATTATCTAGCATCTATGGACACTTAGTACCCACCACTAGCAACAAGTAAGCTGCAGTAGAGTTGCATTGTAAAAATGGGAAACTTAAAAAGCTAGCCATTAAACAGTGGTTATAATGAAATTATCCATTTCTTCTTGTTACTCGATCTGCTGGTTTTGGCTGAGGGAGAGGTAATTTTTTTTTCTAGTGGTTGGTATGGGGCTGTGTTTTGGATTTGTGCTGAACACAGTGATGATAATACAGAGATCTTTTTGTTACTGCTGAGGAGGGCTTGGGGATAACCAAGGCCATTTCTGGTTTTCGTACTGCCATCCTGGGCAGAGGGCTGAGGATGGGGTGGAAAACTGGGAGGGGACACAGCTGGGAGAGCAGATCAAAGGAATATTTTCTAGTACATAAAGTGAGAGGAAGGAGGAGAAAGGGAGGACATTTGGAGTGATGGTGTTTGTCCTCCCAAGTCACTGTTATGTGTGATCGTGTCCTGGAGGTACGAAACACCTGCCTGCCCCTGGGAAGCCAGGAATTAATTCCTTGTTTCGCCTTTCCTTGTGTGCATGGCTTTTGCTTTCCCTATTAAAATGTCTTTATCTCACTGCACAGTTTTTCTAGGTTTTACCCTTTCAATTCTCTCCCCAGTCTGCTGGTGAGAGAGTGAGCAAGGGCTGTGAGGGGCTTGGGGGATGGCTGTGGTTAAACCACAATATGGAATGATGAAATGTGAATCAACATTTAAACGGGACTACAAGAAAAGGCAGATCATTTTATATAAAAGAACAGCCATATTGTAGGTTACTGCATAGTAACAGAAACATATTTAATTTTACTTAAACATCTTAAGTTCTCTATGATTTAAGTAGAACAGAAATATTATAACTTGATTTGTCAGTAAGTGTTACTTTTCTGCATAATG
Organism: Phylloscopus whistleri; assembly: GCA_017589585.1. NCBI lineage: Eukaryota > Metazoa > Chordata > Aves > Passeriformes > Phylloscopidae > Phylloscopus > Phylloscopus whistleri. The sequence goes on from JADMLD010000342.1 coordinate 10,154, forward strand.
ATAAAAGATAAAAAGAAATCATAATCAGAAATATTTATAACATAATCAAATTTTGGAGAAATCTGCAACAATGAACTTAAGTTACAGACAACTGATCAACTGCCCCTGTACAAAACTCTGAGTATTGTGATTATATAACTGTTACAGCTCATAAAAAACTGTTCTAAGTTATTTGTACTCACCATTTTTCACTTCCGTAATTTTTAATTTCACCACAAACAGTACAAGAAGTATTGTAAGAATACTATAAACAAAATTTGGTATCACTCGCATTGTGTTTAGTCATTGGTATTTTTTGACAGACATCCCACTGACAAGCCAAACACTTTAAGAGGAGAAATAATTTCAATACAAGAAAAAATGTCAAGCATTTTACCTACTTTCTGAGGCAATTATTAATTCTAAGACATGTCTTATTATCTAATCCTCTTTAGTGCAAAAAAATCACAATTTCACAATCAAGGAAAAGCTCATTTGAAGGTCACTTTTTTTCTTTCATATGCTTGTGGCAATTGGCTAAAATTACTTATTTTCTATATCAGCAGAAGTGAAATTATAGCTATTACAAACGAAACAAACCACATCTCAAAAATAATTAGTCGAAAAGCTGTCAAATATCGGACTTTATATAGGTTCACTGTGAAGTGCTGGAAGAACTTAAGACAGAAATTTAAACACCCCTCTGTTAAAAAAAACCAAAAAAACAAACCAACAAAAACCAATCCCAAAACCCCAAATAAACCCAAATTAATATTTATCTACCTAGATGCATTCTTCTTTCAACAATAACTCTGAAGAAAATAATGAGACATTCAAATAAGAACTTCTTTCATTTATGTTCAAAATAAAGTGACTCCTACTTCTTTTTAATTACATTTTTTAAAGTAGTAGCCTACTATTTCAAGAGTATTAGAACAAGTTGATCCATTTCAACAGGACAGATGAAATATATAGGCAGAGTACCATTAATGTTTTAATATACACTTATTGATATGATAAACTGGAGCGTGAACATATTTACGTGTGTGCACAAACACTCAATGTGCACATTCCAGCACGAAGGGTATGAAGACCTATTCAACAGGACAGGAACCTAATTTTTTATATACCAAAACCACAACTTACCTGTTATGCAGCTTATCATAGTTTTCCTTCAGGAGTTCATTCTCTTTTTCTAGATCATTTATTCTTTCCTGTAACTAAAATGAAGAAGGAAGCTTCATTTGATGCACAGCACAAAAGGAAATTACTATGAATGTGTGAAGACAAATAATTAATTATTTGTAGGCATTGTCAAGCTATTTGTTCTTTTTACACAAAATCAGAATCACAGAACATCCTGTGTTGGAAAGGATCCACAAGGATCACCAAGTCCAACTTTTAAGTGAATGGCCCATTTGGGGACAAAACCCACAACCTTGACACTATTAGCACCCTGCTCTAACCAACAGAGCCAATCTCAGAGTATACATGCAAAATAATGTAAAAAATCTAAAAGTCTAAGTGCATTACTGACATTATAAACAACACATCCTTGTTTTCAAAATATTCACTAAAGCAAGACGTAAGTTTAAAGCTATGAGATACCAAGAAGATACCTATATGCATTACAGTAGTTTAAAGGTTTGGAGGAGTATCTATGAGATAATCTTGGTTCATGCAAAATACATTTAAAATAGGTATACTAGGTAGTAAAACTAAATTTACTACAAAATATAACAGAAAAACAAGTAAGCTGGCAGACTCTTACTCCTCATGCATTGAAGAGAATGAGGAATAAACCACTTGATTTTTAGCCTTAAGTGTGGATGACATTAATCTGAGAGCCTCTAGACAAAGAAACAGAAGTAACTGACTTGAACTGCTAAATCAGATACAACACTATACAGTACTGGAATTAAATCAGGTTTTAAGAATACTAAAAAATCTATTATCAATAAACCAAGTATGATTTTCTTGCAGTTAACAAACCACTTGTTATCAGAATTGTTATGAAATCCTATGCTTTAACCTCAAATATTGTCCAAATACTGGTGCAGTGACTATGTGGCACAGGGATCAGGTGCGATCAGTATTCTATCAAATGCAAGCAGCAGCCACTGTTCTTTTCTTTTCATGGGGTAAAAGCATATATATCTATAGTACATATATCACTGAGTCAGTCTTCTAAATATGTTTGAAACATCTATTCACATTTCCACGTTAAAAGGTATCCCCCATCATTCGCTCTTCCCTTATCTATACGTAGCTCAAGCAGATTCAAGAGCTCTTGAACACAATCTCACCTCTTCTGTCCTTCTGTTCGAAATAGTTACCGACTGTAATTCTTTTTGAAGATGGAAGGACTTTAACCGCTCCTCTTTAAGCTGAACATTCAGTTCATCACCTTTTGCTAATAAAGCATCATGGTTGGTCCTCAAGTTCTTCAGGTTCTGTGAAAAGGAAGGAAGGAATATCAAAATCAGACTTAGTAGAATGTTCCCACACAGTGTATTTCAACAGGGGGCTCTCGAGGAGCTATTGAGTGGATGTCCTCAATGTGATCAACAGGACATTCTTGAACTAAGCAACTGAAAGTAACTTGCAGTTCCCATGGTCAGCAGAAGGTGACCTGGTTGCCCCCATGAACATTAAATTAAACCCTCAGTTTACTCATGATGAAAATGACAAAGAAATAAATCTGTAAAGCAATTAAAAGATTTTGCAGTGGTTACAGGGGTTGGACATGCTAACCAAAAACCACTGCAGCAGCAAGCAGAAATCAGTGTTGTCCACACCTATGCTAATCACGAGCTTGCCACAGCTCTCTTAACCCTTATATTTATATATACATACACACACACATATAAATCTTTATACCTACAGTTATATATATACACACAATTGTAGATATATAATTCCTTCACAACTCTCACGCCTTCAGCTCTATTTCCCAGCTGGAAGAACTTCAATAAGGGACTTCTGATCTCCTTTACATTTTCGTTTACTTTGATAGATTATAGTAAGGCACATTGAACCAATTTTACAATGAAATGGAGGATGCTGATAGAGCCTCTATTTCCAGAATATTAGTTAATATTATACTGACTACATTTCACAATCCTGTGATTAAGCCTCACTCATTAAAAATTCAAATGCAAATCACATTCAAATGATGATTTGAGACAAAATAGTCAAAAACCCAATCTCCTGCTTCATAAAATGACTGGAAGATAATTTATGCCAAATACATATGTGAATACAGTTAATGTTAAATCTTTTAGACAGAAAGAAGTTAGCTTCATTTTTTCTGTACAATATTCCTACAAAGTAGTTAAATGGAGAAGCTAAATGTTAATCCTGTAAAAATTGATTCACATGCAGTCTGAACAGACTGGAAATGAATAAAAAACCCATGAAAAATCAGTCACCAACTTGATCTTCAGCCTTTCGTACCTCATTTCTCAGAAGATAAAAATCAGGGAGAATAAACAACATTAGCAGTCAGTCTAAGAAAAAGAAATTATTTTTATAGCTGTTTTTATAACTAGTTATTTATAGTTATAGAGATAATTTAACTCTAAATTCTAGAGTTAAACTATTAATAGACAGAAGTAAGAGTTTATAAGGATACTCAGTGCTTCCACTTCATAAGGCTGGATACTTTAGAAAGCTCTACAGCAGTGAGGATTCCTACTTAAAGGAACTCTCCCATTTCAAGGTATTATCACACCACCTCTGTATGCACATGCAGTTCTCCAAATACATACAGGAAAAAGCAGAAAAAAGCTTTATCATTAAAACCTATAGATAATCTACCATGGAATTGCATGTTCTGGAGATATTTTCAGAAAAATAAAATTATTAAAAGGAAAATTATTAAAGTAGTCCTCTAAAATAATTTCCACGAACATATGAGCAGAGGTTAAATCCTAATGTCAGAACAGAAGAGCCAAACTGCCTAAGCTTCAGCAGAGAGTAATAAGGTGGAGGGGGCTTGGTACTCCTTTTTGGTAAAATCAGTACATCTAAGCCAAAGTCCTCTCTTTAAATGATCAGGGAGCTCTTTCCATAGCCAGACAACTCAGTTCATTCTTCATAATCTGCTTGGTATGACTTTGCAGATGAAATCACTAAGACCTGCTGAAAAAAAGAGATTAATACTAAAAATCCCTACACCATCTGGAGTAGTTTGAGTGTAACGTAGGATGTGGCTCATTTTAATGTACTCAGTATTGACTTAGAATCAAGACCTGTGTATAGTTTTTCCTCTGTTTAGCATGCTTATGTGAGAAGAGTACAGAAATGTTACTGATCAAATTGCTATTACCTCTTGAAGCTGGAGAAATTTTCCTTCCATTGCTGAAAGAGCATTGCTTTTCTCAGCCAGCTGTTTACGGACCTTGATCATTTCCACATTGTCCTGAATGCTTAGCCTTCAAAATTAAAAAGAAATGCATCATAAACACATACTTCAAAGAAGATGTAGTGTATAATACCCAAATTAATTTGCTCTTCTATAATTCACACTAGAGAGTTTAGGTAAATAAACATTCTACTGTTTGATGACACAGCAACTTCAATCAATACATACACATCTTTGTTTATTGTATAAAAATGACAGAAAAAGAAAACAATCCTATGCCTAAAGAGATTGTTTTCCCTCTCTCCCACCACTCAAAGTATTCAGTGCCAGTAGAATACCATTTTGTGAAGTTTCCACTTATCAAATACTGTAAATAAAATGTGAGTTAGCAACTTAGACTATAACATCTTAAGTCTGGTATTCAAACAAGCTGCAGGTGTGTCTGAATTACATGAAACTCATTTAGTATCTATGCAGATATTCTTACAATTCTAAGATTAATTGGAGCCTGTACTGTCTATTAGAAAGAATGTTAAAATAATTCAAAATTTAAAAAAAATATTTACTTAGTGTTTTCTTACTTCAAATGGTGCAACTAAACCCCATTACTTCCACAAGTATGAGAGGAGGAACTAATTGGGATTTTTATTAACATATATTATGATAAAATCAGGATAAACTTTCAATATCTGAAAAGGCAATTTCTCTTTCAGTATTTGTGCATTTTAGACATGCTGGACAAATTGTCACAATGCCATGCTGGAGCAAGTGAAGGGGCTACAAAGCTTAGTTAGACATCTGAAAACCAGCTGAGTATGTGAATAAAATAATGTTCCTCTCTAATATTAAAACAGTGTTAGAGACTTTAATGTCTCAGCATTTTCTGCAACGGCAGGGACAGTATCTTTCTACTATTTGTAGACTCCTAATTACTGAGTAGTAGTGAACATTAAATTGTTCACTATGAACCTACACCTAAAATTTTTTAAGAATTAAAGTGAAGGAAAAATGGGTGATTAAAATTTTATGACTTGAACTTCAATTGAACCTGTATCAGCCAGAAAAGAATTCTCTAAAATGGTAATTATGAACTTCTTTGTTTATTTATGAAAAAACATCATAACTTCTTATTGTAACTATTTCCTTGCTTAGAATTATCCATGCTGTTTGGCAAAACATTTTATGACTTGGTTTCATCAATCGGACAAAAATTAATAAGCCCCACATTTCTTTATAGAAACAGCAACTTCCACAGCTACCTAGAGACATAGCTCTTCTAATGCTTCCACCACGGAGATTTTTTCACAATACCTTTGGCTTGCTGTACCCTGCTCTTTCAGCCGTAGGGTGGATTCTTCAATTTCCTTCTCTTTCCTTCTTAGTTGACTCCCAAGAATCTCTCTGGCATGGTCTAGTTCCTCAATTTGTTTCTTTTGGGACTCAATGACAGTCTCCCTGCAAGTACAAGCATTCTTGCATTCCAAAACCAGCTATGTATTTTTTCAAAGGAAAAAAAAAAAAAAAGAGTACTCAAGTAAGCCAAACTTTTAAGCGTTCAGCAAAATCTGTATTTCTTATTAACATACATTACAAGAGAGGCTTATGAGTTTAAATTGCTATGAAAACGCAACACAAACTCTCAAAATAAATGTTTCTGTGGACTGAACAATATTTAGCAGAACCTCACTAAAACACTGTTCACGGTTTCTTATACTCTATATTAGTAGTATCCTCCTTGTAATCCATTAGCACCAATGGTTTCTCAAAAGCAAAACACCATTACTAGCTATCACAAGATTAGATCTTCAACGGATTTTTAAACTTTTATTCTGAGATGGGAAAAATCTAAACCCTTCCCTCCAAAAAAATCAAAAAAGAAAACAAAAATCAAAAAACCCCAGTGGAATTCATCCAGTAAATGCAATTTAAAAAGTTATTTATAGGAATATTTCTGTACAATTGTTTCCTATGATTCCAGATAATCTTTGTGTTTATTTCAAGCACAAAATAAATGACTGCACATTAACCCATCTATTTCTAAACTTAGCTTGCCCATTAATTGGAAATTTAGCATTGTCAGAGAATGTAATCAACGATCCGATTTAAGTAAATCACTATGGAAATAAACAAACAGCTTTTAGAAAACCCAGGTTCTAAACACACAATTCAGAGAAGAAAAATATTCTAATCAGACCTCAATATCTTTAAATTAGACGTTTACTACCTTTTCTATATAACACCTCTCTATTTTCATGCAATCTCTACATCAAGGATGTTGTAAGGGTTTCCTAAGCCTCAATTCCAGTTAAAATGTGGAATTGGATTACAAACCACACTTCAAAATGCAAAAGTGAATCAGAATCATTTTACATAACTATCCCAATACTGTGCTTTTTGCACTTACCCATAAAATCTGTCTGCCTCTAGAAACGAAACTTAAATGCATAAGCAAAACACATTCACACAGTCACCGCCTGAATGGTGGTGCACATTTTAGGTGCACTTTTCACTTCGGTAAAAATTTTGCCAATGTAAGACAACATAAGGTTCCTTCTTCTTTTGTCAGCTTTGACCCATAACAATTTACAAGGCAGGCATTGCATCCTAGCAAAGACAGCCTCACTGCTGGAGACCAGTTTTAACTTGTAGCCAAATTCTTATGTAACTACATTTTGCATTCTAAATTGCTGACTCCCTGTTTTCCTTATCATAAAATATTTCTGCATTGTTATCAGTGTTATTCTTGTCAGAACCAGCTATTTTATTTTCTGAAGTGAAAACTTCTTAAAAGATCTACTTTTTTTCTTCATGAAAACCCTAAGTTCCAAGAATGATAATGACAAAAAAATAAATAATACGAAAATCATACAAATTTCTGATTTCAGCCTTTGAATCCTCGAGCAGACCCTGTCCATATTTGGGAAGCACAAGGTCAGATGATCTCACTTCTAAACTCTGAAATCTCATTCCTGAAAACAAACAAAAAAAAAGATAAAATTTTGACTTGTTGAATGAAAAAGCTTTTAACAAAGTTTTAACTTTTAACTGTATCTTCATACAGTACAAACAATTGCAATTTCTATATAGATGTCATAAAAGGTATTTTTACATCAAAATCATACGAATCATAGTATGCACAACATAAGTTGCTGTAAGATCTGAAGGATGGCCAATGCAGAATGGTGTTAAAGCAAACTGTTAAAAACATGTCCTGAAAGGTTTTTACAAGATTTTACTTTCAACGGCAGAAAACAGAGATCGTGTCTTCAAAAAAAGAGAAACATCAGTATTATTAGACAAGAACATGGACTTATAATCACTTTCTCAGCATTTTCTTTGTAAAATCCCAAGTGTCATTCACCCAGACACGCAATTATTAGGACTATATTGTACTAGCAGTGCAGATAATTTCCTTGTGTTGTTTAGAAGCATCCTAAGCCCATGGTTAAGAATAGAAGTGAGAAATTAATTAAGAAAGAATTGTTACTTTAGGAGTAAATGCAATGGTTTCTCCACATTTTTCTCCTACTCTTAGCAAGATGAAATTAACCACATTTTGAGGTTGGACCAAATACATTTCATTTCAAAGACAGCATTAGCACAGCCATCCCTCAGTCCCCAGAACTGCATCATTTCGGTTCAAGGTACGATGATACCAGCAGTTCAAAATGCCTGAAAAAAACTCACCTACTTTGCGGCATTAACTTGACCTTTTTTGAATTTTCATCTTTCAGTGTTATTTTAAGATACTGTTAATTATGATACATATACGTATATATAGAGAGAGATACATACATATATATGTGCGTGTATGCATATGTGCGTATATATATGCCTAGAATATAGATTTTTATTTTTGTTGAAATCAAGCTATTTCTTAGATGGTTGCACTCAATAAAGAAAGCAAGCAACAGAGTTTACAAAATGGAACAGAACATTCATATCTGATTAGGACTTTTGGATGAGTTTTCTGTGGTATTTTTAAATCAGCCAAACAAAAAGCAGATACAGGAAGCTATAATTATTATTTGTATCTCTTAATACCTTAGAGACAGCTAAACTATCCTTATTTTTTCCAGGCATTTTATTTTTCGATAATTGCTCTGCATATTTTCTGATCTGCACTAAAAATGTTTTGAAATTCAGGCTCATGGTTTCAAGAGCAATCAAAGAGTTCGCTGTTTTTAATAAATGTGAATTATACCCTTCTTGGTGTGCTCTGGCATGCCAGTAGCCGCACTCTCTTTCTTGAGACCAGTGTTGACACGAGATTGAACGGAGTTGTACAGACAAGGCCTATGGCCTTGAATCTGGAGCTGCTGTTTAGTTGAAATGAGTTTGTTGCGGAGGCTCTCATTTTGTTTCTCAAGCTCACAAACTCTTTCTCGCAAATGCTCAATCATTTCTTCCAGCTCCAGAGCCTGACCCAGCTGCTTGGGTCCATAGCCAGTCTGGTCACATTTTCTTTTATCATTAACAAGCCGTATTAGCTTGGTGGTCATTCTGGGGAAAACAATAAAAAAGTGAAAAGTCATCATAAAAATTATTCTGTTGAAAGGAACATGATCACTGTGAAGACTTCAGCATAGAATCTTGATAATAAATTTCATGTTTTGATACACCTGTTGTTGCCTATGATGAACTCCTTGAAGATAACTGAAACCACTGAGCAGCAATCTGCTTTATAGCACCTCGTGTAAATGGATGATGAGTGATATTTCCTGTGCACAGAAACACAGGAACTGCCATTTGAAATAACGAAACAATTAATTTAATCTACAATCTTGTATTTGACAACATTCTGACAGAAAAGATGGAAATTCTGTAAAGGTGGTGAACTGGACTGTGGCTCACCGAATACCAAGTCAAAAGAAAACAATGTTTCGGCCTTTAAAGTATGAAACAGGCAATATTTTCAACTACCCTTTGATGAATTCATTAGCGCCTCGCCAGAAACTGGCTTAGATGCAGAAAGACTTTCTTAACAATTAGCACAATGTGAATACAGAGTCACAGCATTCAGCGCTCCTACTACATCCTAATACTACAAACAGTTCTTCACAGTGCAGATTGGTTTGCTGCCACACTAAGTCCCAGCAAAGCACACAAATGTTAGCATACTAAGTTTAATAATCAGCCTAAAGTTGCTTGTATATTTGTGGGCAGACTGGGTACTGTGCTCCCTGTGCTACTTGGGACTTCATCACTCAAGTTACCTATAATACTGAATAAAGGAGTGATGATTAAAAAGATATTTTATTGCTAATTCACCAATAAAAAGCTAGATGCTGTTCATCTTCTTGAAAGACAGGGACCAAAAAAGGGGCAGAATCTCTTTGAATAGACCATTTTGATTCTAGAATGAAATGCCTGATGAACAGTTAGGCTTCCACAGCCTGCTCTCCAATTCCCAGAACACTCCACCAGCACACCTGGGAATCCAAAGTATCATCTCTGATGTACCTCCATACATGGAGATCTAATAGGGGTCACTGCAGAAACCATTTCACATACTCAGAGACAACTAGAAATCGATACAAAAACTACGTCCAGTAGGTAATTTTTGCTACTGCATTAAAAAGTGCTCTGAGAGAAATCAGCGTTTTTAATTTGTTGATGATGCTGTAAAGGGCCAAAAAGGTACTGTGAGTTAAAATAAAAATATTAAACCCCATACCTTTTAATTTTCTCCTCTTGCTTATTTGCATACTGTTTGAGTAGGATGTGATCATCACGTAGATGAAGAAACCTATCTTCCAGTTCCTCTCGACTGATTCGTGATATGACTTGTCGAGCTTTTACATTCTGTGTAGATGACGATTCTACCCAAACCAAGGCAATTTTAAATTACCTTCAATACATTCAACAACATATAATTCAAAGTCTAACTCACTTTGAAAATCTAGAAAAAAATTAACAAAAATTTTTAAGTAATATGATATTTTACACTTGTTTCAGTCTATTGAGTAATTTCCTCAGACTTTTTGGCAGGTTAATCACTTCCTTTTTCCTTCCTCTTAGAGACTAAAAATAACGTAGTTCAAATGATGCAGCAAACTGATTATCTATCAGGCAATGCAAAGATAACAGTTTAGCAAGAAACCAGGAATAGTCAGACATACTAATTAAAAAACAGGATGAAAAAACAGCATTACCATTGAGATGCTTTCTAATCTGTTTCAAAGTGAACATACTCTCTTCAAGCTTGAAAGAATTAACTCACAGTTGTGAAAATGAACTCAAATACAAGACTAAGCCCAGCAGTTCCATTCTAATAGCAGCTGAGTAACATGAAGAACTGCACAGTACTTTTGGTTCCCATTTTAAATGGATCTGACCTTGTTCAGCAAAATTCAGCAAAAAAGCCTTCTCCTTCCTTCTGGAAGGATGAACATTATAGCTCAATGAGTTTTCCAGTTTTTAGCATCTCACAGCAACTTCTCTCTTATAACAACCTAGTTGAACATAGAATGAGTCACAATACCTTTCAAAACTTAGCCCAGATTTTGAACTTCATTTTGTGAAACATTTTTAGAACGAAACTAAAGAAGCCACTGATCAAAGTCTGTAATTGCAATAAACAGCATCTGGTACAAACCTTGTAATCCTTCAATTCCAGCTGGAGTTAGGACTGTATCTCTCACAGCCAGGTTCCCCACAGCTTCATCAGCAGAAACAGGCATGGCTTACCTACGAATAACAAAATTCAAGTGCTTTTCCACCTGCAATTTAAACTGTGAGACTAGAATGAACTACGAAACATCGTATAAAATGATGGCAAAAGCAATGACAGATTCACTGGAATGACAGACTCATGCATTACTGCAACTGCTCCTATCCCGACTGAATTCCTCAGAGGACAATCAAAACCTTCAAGTTTAACATCATGCCATTTTTAGTCTATGCACAAAATATGGCTTATTTGGTTATGCAGTAGCTCCAGTTGTATTTAATGCATGCAGAATGTACTAGCTTTTAAAATTCTAGTTCTATTGTCTTCAGCAATCTTTGGGCTAAGGCAAAGTTGGCTTAGCAAAGGCCACCCTTACCTCACTCCTAATTCAAGATTTCATTTGAAACAGTAGCTAGGTAGTAGGTCTCAGCCAACAGTGCTAAAATCCCACTTTCCTGCCCATCCAGCGAGTAACCCATGTTAGAAGGCACACTCATTTTAGTGACCAAGGTGGCGCTCTGCTCGATGACTACCTTGCTGGCAAACAGAGTAGAAATTTCCTTATGGCAAATGATACTATTTTTTCCAAAGGCTTTTTTAAAGACATCCAAAAACTTACACTGAAAATACTAAGGATGTGAGGTCATTCAAAAAACTTCATATAGTATTGTCAGCTCCGCCTCTCAACACTTCTTTAATCCTTGTTGCACATTCTTAATTTAAGCAGATTCCTGAAACACTACACTGTACAGATGATACAACAGGCAAATAAGGCTACAGTAGACTTTTCTGTGAACTGATGGGGGCCAGTCCCACACAAAGTCTCATAAGCAGTAACAGAGTAATCACTTCCAATTTACTACACAGTAATAGATAATCGTCTCATAAATGGAGATCTGAAGTCTGTCGAGGACCTGTATCTTAACTTGGCCTTTGTCCAGCATGCGTACTTAGGAGAGTTCCAGTGACATTCAGATCAGGATACACATTTTTTTTCCAATGGAGAGTAAACAACACCGATAGATACTGGCTTGATTATGACAGATCACAACTTCTGATTAAGAACATTCTTTTAGAGCGGACTTGAAACTGGCATTTAACTCACCCATTTAACTGTTGGAATATATTTATGGCCATCAAAAAGGGTGGGCCCATGAGCATGAAAGAAATATACTCCATAAATCACACTGCCTTGCCTTTGGCACATTTTCTAGTCAGCAGATGCAGTACTTATGAACATTTATTCATGTATTTGCATAAAAGCTAAGTTACAGAATTAATGTCAGTAAATATAATATTTCACACTGGCAACATTACACTTTTAAAAATGTATATTCATATTCTGAAAAAGCCTTTGAGTGCTGTGGGGAAAGAGTAAGGGGGAAGGCACCTATCCATTACAGGGTTTCATACTGTGTGAGTCTACGCAGACTAACACAAACTGGCTTTAAGGGGAGTTAAATGCCAGTTTAAAGAATGCCTTTGAGAATCCTACTTAATACCTTTTCCATCGTGCTACTAAAATAGATTCTTTTTAAAAACTTATTGAAAAACACATATCCTCTTTGTTTTTAAGATTAGATTTTGGTATTTGCTGACCTAATAATAATTAAAGGCCTGTTAATGAAGTTATTGAGTTTTTGGCATAACTAGACTCTCAGACTTGAGAGTACAAGATCAGAAACTACTAAAACCAAAATAATCTACTGAAGAAAGGAAATCAAAATAGCTCAGATTTGCCATGCATAGCGTAAGTGCTTATATACCATTTATTTAATCAAAAGGAGTAAGTACAGCTACTTAATATAAAGGTGACACTTCTAAACCCCAATTTGTCCTTGAAATATGCAAATGTTTCAAGCTCAATGCTGTAATTAAAATCTGATTAAGTCTGAGTATATGCAGGTACACTTTGTTTGGCTGCAAGAGGTATTCATTTAGTTCAACAAAAATGCTTACCATTCAATACTTGAAGCAAAATCAGTTGTCTACCTATGTTATACCAACAGATTTGAGCATTCCATTAACTAGGATCCCCTTTCCTCTTTTTCATATTACTTACCATATTTCATTCCCAGTGAACAGAGCTTAGCAGAGTATCTTCAGTGAAATTGCAAAATAAGGACAGAACAGAATCCTCCCCAAATCAGCTTAATTAATCTTTCCACAATACTGTCAGGTTATCACAGAGCATCTGCTACAATTTACTGCTCAAAACAAAGCTGTAGTGGTATTGTGCATGTCTTTGGTCAAATAAAATCTTAGATTTAAGGGCTCAATTATTTAAAAAATAAGCAAGGTGGAGTAATAAAGAAGAAAAAGCCCAAAGGTTGGTATCTTTGCTCAATGCTACACAAAACAGGGCATTGTTTTGTTAGTACCCTATATCACTCAGAGAGGTATTAGAGACTGCAGAGTCACAGAGTCTCCTCCAAGGCCTACAAGAAAAGGGCAATAGGCAAGCTTTACTACCTGCAACAAGTTAAATTTCAGTTTATAAATAGTTATTGAACACAGGAACTAATTTCAGATAGCCTATGGAATCCCTATCCTGAGAGACTTTTAATACTCGACTGAACAAAACCTTGGCCAATCAGCACTAACTTTGCTCACTCTGTTTGGATTGATAACAGTGTTATTACCTGATGAGTTTCAGTAAAACGTTGTCATCAGGGAATTATGTACTACAGCCCAGAGATAAACTGGGATGTAGTACATAAGATACTGAGGTAAATCATTATGACAACGGGCCACTAAGACAGGAAAGTAACATTACAATTGATCCTACTTTGTTTAATTTTAAGATATAGTACCACATTCTTTTTGGTTCTGATTTAAGAGGTATGTTTTAATGTCATGTACGCTTTGGATTTTGCATACATACATCAACAGTCCCATCTTTACTGGACACAGAGTATGTAATCCTAACCACAACATTCATTCCTACCATCAAGGATCTTTTTTCCCCTCCTGTTTATAAGAAAAAAAACAGCATGCTTTTGAATAAGGCTCTCAGTGCCCTCTGGGTTTGGTGTGTTTTGTTTTTTGTTTTTTGGGTTTTTTTTTGGTTTGGTTTTTTTTTGGTTTTTTGTTTTGTTTTGTTTTGGTTTGGTTTTGGTTTTTGTTTGTTCGGTTGGTTGGTTTGGTGTTTTTTGTGGTTTTTTTGGTCCAAACTTTACTACTCTTTACAAGGAATTTTCATTGCATAAAAACCTTATGCTTCTAGTTTTTCTAATGTTCTGTGAAAGAAGCAGTATCTTCTCTCTCATTAAAAAGCCATTTTTCAACAAACCTCACATTAAGCTCACAAGGATTCCTAAAGCAGGCAGAAAATCAGTCTTACTCATGAAAGTTTTTATACAAATGCCCCTTCTCAAACACTAATGTTTATCTGCAGAACTCTCCAAAATGACACTATTGACAAGAGCATAGGAATTCCAAGTAATGTTAGAAAGATTAGCAGCCATCCTGGAAGTTGGTACGAGAGGTCAATGACTACCAAAACCAGACGGGATGATATCCTTCCTCTTCAAATGCCAAAAGCATTTATAATGTCTTCAGATCCAGTTCCTTGCTTGTTTATAGATAAACAGCTAAGCAGTTGTACAGTTTCACATCATCAGGAAGCGAATTTTAGTATTATATAGTGCACTGGTGGAAATGCCAGGACAGAGCTGTAGATTTTTTTATTATTACTTTTTCCTTACGTGCATTTTTTCTTTAGTTCCCATACAAGTAGACAGACTGAATCGTACCTAACATTGAACAAAACCCTGAGCTGAAGAGCCATTGTTTGATCTTTAAAGTTAGTATTCAGCCACATCTTTGCACTGAAAAGTGGTCATATTATGATCTGATGAACAAATAAAACAGAGTAACTAGCTGAGGAGCACACGGTCATGCATTTATGTCATGCAATTGGAGAAGATCGGCTATGAAAGTGTGATCAATACAATGTGTTTTCTTACCGGTAAATGCCACACCACATTCATCCAGTGAATGACCCTCTGCTACAGTACATCCCAGTGTGGGAAGTTATATTCTGGTACACTGCAGTCAGAAGTTTACATTCTTGGGCCCTGTCAAAATTATTAGGAGAAAAGTTACTAGTAATTGTCTCTGGGCATAGAGTAGCTTCTCTTTTCAAAGTCCAGTCATTACTTTTTAGGATACCTACAGTCACTGAAAGTTCAAAGAGCTACAAAGCCTTACCTATTCCTGAGCTTTCATCAGTATGAAAACTTGTTAGATTCTCATACAGATGAAGCCTATAAGTAAAAGTGTACAAACAATAACACGATAATCACAGCACACTATGGAAGGAACACAAGAAAAGAGCATACAAAACTTAAGCCTGATATCATTAATCCTCGTGAAGAATAAAATTGATGTGAGCTTTGTTTTTTGGGTTTGTTTTTTTTTTTTTTTTGAAAGTAGATTTATGGCAGACAATATGCTCAGACAAATGCCTGCATCCAGTCAGGACCAAAAGTTACTTATCACTTGTCTCCACCTCATACTATCTACCTCAGTGTATGATCTGTCTGCAAAACACGACTTAGGAACTATAATCTTTTGATGAACACAGCTATCTGAAAAAGTCCACAAATTCTTCTGTCCTTTGAAGAGATCATTCTCCAAAGGTTTACCTTCAACTGTCTCCTTTCATTGTCTTTGTTTTACTTTAACCCTACCCAATTCTAACCAAGCCAGCTCACCCAAACTCTGTTTCAGGGCACCTGCTACACTGCAGAGCACAGAGGTTGAACTTAGAGATTATTAAACAAGAGATTGTTGCAAAGGAGGTGCTTCCTTTCTTGAGACCAAAATGCCCCTAACAGAATGTCCAGATAAGTTTTCGGTTTTGCTACTCTCCAGCAACAGGTATAGAAGCTGACATATCAATCTAATCGAATACTGAAGGCTAAATTGCTTACCCCAGAAGCTATGACCAAACCTCAAACAAACAATGCCCAACAGTGATTTGCATTATATCTGCACCGGGCACAGAACAGATACAGCTAAGAAATCCTATTTCATCATCAGTCTTTCAAAATAATGTGAACACTTTGCTCAGAACTTCAGGAAGAAGAATACTTTAGTACTAGTGACAGAGAGAATTAAAAACCAAAGGCAGATATGCACACACAAGGATACTTGCACTCTATCCCCCATCTTAGGAGAAACATCTTTTAATGGTCCAAGTACTCCCCAAAAGCCTAATAGCATTAGATACCATGATACATACCGAGGCCAGGTCAAAAGACTAAAAATCCTTCATGAGATTGAAGGCAAGGTAATTTTGTTTCACTATTCAAAAACCAACTTATTGATAACTGTAAATTTAAAAGGTCACCAATTAAGTCTTATTAAAGTAACAGGATACATCTGAAATATACCTCCCATTTATATGATGCACAAAATAATTCCATTTGCCTTCGCTCAACTAAATGCAGCATACAAAAATCAGAGTGAGTGGAAATACATTCCACAGCCGATTTAAATCAGTAGCAGTTAAATTATTTTACAATTGCTTCTTTCCCAATATGCTACAACTAGAAACATCTATAGATCTAGCTGGGGGGAAGGGGGAGAAACAAATGAAAAAAACTACATAGGCAGGCTGCCCCAGCATTGAGGTTAGATATTCTTCACCACCTTCTTATACCCTTGGCATAAAGGAAACTATTCCTCCCCTGCCATTCTCCTCTGGTTGTTGTTTTTTTGTTTGTTTGTTTGGTTTTTTTTGTTTGTTTGTTTTGTTTTTGTTTGTTTTTTAATTTTTCTAATGATTCAAACAAGTCAGAAAAATATTTAAGATATTTCTAAACACTCAAAAAGCTTGAACATGAAACACAGAAGATGCTGTATCGTACAGTCGTTTAAGATCACCTTTTCAAGAGAGACTCATTTAAATGCAGGAGCTGAAGCAGCCTGTAGTGTCCAAGACCTTTTCACATGCTACAAATGCTTTAATTTTGCAAGCAAATATAATCAAGACACCTTTTCTTTCCCAGAGTTCTTGAAAAATAAAAACATCCCTCCCCCTTTTCTGTGAAACTGTACAACAGAGATTAATCTTTAAGGTTTTGTGATTGTGATTTCTTGTCCATCATTAATTTAAAAAACCCCACCGTGTTCAAAAGACAAGGTTCCATTGTAAAAGAGATTTGTTTCTTTCTAATTTGCATTTTGTCTCAGCTATACTTTAGGGTATACATCACCAATATAATGCAAAACCAACAACAATCCCAAACAAACAAACAAAAAACACCCCCAAAAATTGGTAACTAGGCAATACAAAACTTCCAAGTTAATAAATCCAAAGCCAGGATGAACAAGGGCCTCAAATGAACAGTTAAAAGAAACACAAAGCCACAGGCGAGCCCCAAATGCACACAAGTCATATTCCAAATAAAATCAGACTGGCAACAACACACTGTAATCACTAGAGGTACTTAAAGTGAGTCTGAATGCTGGGTTTATTTTGTCTATCACTTCCCGTATCCCACAGCCTCTGTCTTCACATGTCAGCAGTGAATCCACCAAATCCACTGGTATTAGTTAAAAAACAAAACAAAACAAACCCAAAAGAAACAGCAGCAGTAATAGAGTTGAAGGAAATTCTTTAGAACAGTCAGTTGAACAGGCCACTGCAACAGCAGTTAACAGTAAATATAACTACTGCATGCTATAATGCACGATTTTGTTTAAAAAAACAAAAGTAACAAGACTGAAATAAAACAAAAAGCCCAAATCCCCCTAAAAGCACCCACTTTTGTCTGTTTCCTCTAAACCCAAGCTTTTATTCTCTAGTTTTCGTTCATATGCTACTTGTTTCTAAGAAGCTATATTTTATATTCAGAACATACAACTTTGTTTCACGTGAAACAGAACATTTTAAGATGGAAATATTCCATGAGCAAATATTTACTTTTACAATAGTGATGACAGAATTTTAAGCGTATTGTAAGAATCCATTTTAACTGTATCACAGATACCGTATACTTGACAATGCATCCCTCACACTTTCAGATTTCCTTTTGTTTTGTCTTGTTATTCCAGTTAGAATCCAACATACTATATTCTGTTCACTTCTATCTAAAAGAGGAAGAAGATACTGAGGATTCAAATGAGTCTTAAAATGAGCTGACAAATTGAGAAGCTTCACTTTTAGAGGAAAACTTGACCATGCTCAGCAGTAAAAGCAGAAACCATAAACAGAACCAACTTTAGAATGAAAGAAAGAGCCTCACACTACATTCTAACTCATAATCACCCTCTTTATACCCCAGAAACACTAACACCTAAAGTGGCATGCGACCTCAGAGGAGAAAAAAAAAAAAATCTCATCTCCACCCCTCAACAATACAGTTTCATTACAGCTACGAAGCAGGCATGGAAATTAACCTTTCAGCTGCAGTATTTTTCACCCCTTCTCTTATTACCAGAGATAAAGAGACAAGAGAAGTCAGCTCTAAAACTTACCGAGGCTACAGGATGACCAGGAGAATGCGGATATCAAGGTCTTTGGAACCGCCTCGGTACCAGAGAAACCCAGATGAATGGCAGACAGGGCCATTCTAACCGTGGTATTTCACCCTCACCTCGCCTCTCCTCAGACTGAGAAACCATGGGTCAGACGATTCTAAAGCCAAGTCCACAGCGACTTCAGGTCTCTTTGTATTCTACGAGGAACCTCCACCCAAAATCACCATACTAAAATATGCATCACACAGCGATAAGGGAAGCCTTCAGTCCACGCATCAATTCCCTGCCACTGCCCCAGGAATGCCCCTTCAAAACTCAGTCACCACTAAAGCTACAATAGCTAGAAAGAGGTAAAGGTAGCCACATACTGCCCGGGGAATCCCCTCACGTGCAGCCCTGGGAATACTCCTCACACATACAACCCATCTACGCTCCCCTTCTCCCCGCCTCAGGAAGCCACGTTCATATTGAGGAGGGGGGCGAGAGACAGAAAAGAGCCGCTCCTCAGGGTCACCCCCAAGCTTCTCCCTTCCCCTGCAAGAGGCAGCGCTCCCTCTGCCATCCCAGTCCCACCCCAGCACTAGAAGCAGGGCAACGCGAACTGGAACTCCCCTCTCTCCAGCCACCCCCTCCCTCTAAACCCCACTCACCTGGGAAATGAGCCAAAGCTCAGCTACATCTCCATCTCCTCCGCACTCAACCCCGCACCGCCGTTTTCCTCACTGCCTGGATTCAAATCGGAACCAGAGCGCAGACACCAGTAGGTGTGAGGCATTGTGGGACCTGTAGTGCGGCTCCGCGAGGGCGTTCACAGGACCCACACCTCCTTGGCGCGGGACCTCATGGTAGTTGTAGTCCACGCCGGGCTCGCTGTCGGAGCCGTCGGGCTCAGCCTGGCGCCACATCGCTCCGGGTGTCGCCTCTGCATCGCCTCCGGTCTCAAACGGGGAGGAGGAAGCACTTGCTCAGCGCTCCTTGAGGTCACAAAATGCCGTATCTGTATCATAAGGAGCGTTTTACTGCGCCCTGGAGTTCAAAATACAGTACGGTACCGGCCCTGGGTCGGGCGGTGTCCCCCTGTTTCTGCTGAGCTCCAGCTGTGGGCCCTGATTGTATCTCCGGTCCTGTACTCAACGTTCTTAGGGAGTTACGGCAGAATTGTCGGGGTTTGGCTGATGTGGTGCTAAGATTGCTCAATCCACACTCAGGGTATTTGGGAAAATGTCTAGCTTTGACCTGGATATTTTTTGAGCTTTCTACAAGGTTTTAATCATCAACTTAGTAACAGAAAAGGGTAAAACTGAAAATACAGGGGTCTGGCAAGTAATACATACCAAAGGCAACGTTTCTTTAATAGCTGTGAGATTTATATCTTGATTTTGGGACTCTTTTTTTGCCAACTTTATTGTAAAAAGTCTTATTTTAAAATAATCTGCTTCAATAATGAATTTATGGTACAAATAGCCTCTAATGTCAGAAGGTTAAAAGCACTACCACCAACATGACACCTCTGTAAGCCTTAGAAGCAAAACTTAATTTCTCTGCTGCTAATAAGTTAGTAAAGGAATTTATCAGCTTTTGCTGCCCTTCACTGATACTCAAGTTCATTAAGAAATTGCTCTACTGTTCTAAAATAAATACAGATTTTAGACCTCCCTCATTCTCCCCAGACTAGAAACACGTGAATTGATTTTTGATCTTCTTTCTCTGGGTTTCTGTGGCTTTTTAAGCTGCCTGGAGAAGGTGTCTGTGGACGTGGCACCCAGGGAATGGTGCTGGGAAGGGCAGGATGGGAAGGAACTGCTCAGAAATCCAGAAGCAGCAGTGGACTGGGAGCTGATCCTGCTTCAGTCACTCCCTCCTGGGCAGTCTGTGTAATGATAATATTCCTTTTTTCCTTCCTGAACACAGAGTCAGAGGAGAACAGAAATCTGCATTGATGGAAAGGGGAACACCAGGGAAAAACTGCTGCTGGTGTCCTCAGAGAGCAGAGGGAAGAGCCCGAGAGAAATAATTGCCTGGCTGAGGGGCACTTGTGTCCCCTGTGGAACAGATCCCTGCGTCTCCTCAGACCTGCCGGTTTGCAGTACAGTTTGGAGACATTCTGCTGCTGCTTTGGATCTTAAGGACTGGAAATCCGTGGATTTCTGGATGGTTTCCATAGGTTCTCCTGTTTTCTAGGAGCTGCACGGTGAGGTAGGAATTTTGAGCGAGGTCCTGGCAAAGAGGAACAGGGAGCATCCGGGGGGCTTCTCCCACCTGAGTTTCTCCTGGACTGTCCTGGGTGTACTGCTGGATGTTTCAGCTGGGTTTGGGGTGTTCTCCTGCAGGCCCAGCTGTTTTTGTGTTCCTGACTTCCATTTACATCGGGGACGTGTGGCTCGGAGCGCAGGATCCGGCACTGTTACTGACCCACGTCAGATTGGTCTGAACAGACTGCGATACAATATTACTTATATAATTTTTATTATCATTTTATTATCATATTTATTATTTTGACTTTTTAAAGAACCAGAAAGACTGTTTGTGCACATGTGTGTCATTAATATCCGTCCTCTGTTCAGTATAGGATGGGGAAAAAAGGCTGCAGAACTTCCTACCATGGACTGTAAGTGCAAATAACAAGGAGCCAGGGGTTTAGTCATGATGATGTACTGTTTCTTGAAGAGCCTGGTTGATTTCATTATACCAGAGCCAGTGTGAACAGAAGACTGAACTCGGGACTCAGGATGGTCTTGTTTGGTTTAAAAAGCTTTAATGGCTTTTAAAGGCATTTGTATCAGACCTGCTTTATTTTTATTACCCTATTTTTTAATTAAAAAAAAAATCCCTGATCCATCACTGCTGCTGCGATGTGTGACAAAAGCCGTGCTGGCGTTCTCCCCGGGAACTGCGTAGCGGGCGGGGAGGGAGCACAATCGGGGGAGCGGGCTTTGAGGGGACAGCGGTGGGGCGGACCTGGTTGAGAACTGCCGCGGTCAGGTCCGAGCATGGGGGAGCGGCGGGGCGGGGCGGCCCCGCTTTCCCCGCCCGCTTTTCTCCGCTCCGTCCAATCACAGCCACCCTTTTCAATGCGGGCGTTGACTCGTAAAAATCAGCCCGCTGGCAGTCGCCGCCGCCGCTCCGGGAAAGCTGGAGCAGCCCACTGTTCATTTCCGGTACGAGGTTATCTTCGTCGCCACCATCGGGTCTGGCCCGGGCAGCTTCTTGGCGTGGAGCACATTCCCAGCGTTCAACAGGCTCCAGGAGGACCGGCTCCGAGTCCCGCTCCTGTCGGTAGGCCTGCCCGGGGCGGCCCGGCAAGAGTGGTGAAAAACGAGGCTGCAGAGTGGGGCCAGCGGACCGGGGCAGCCGGCTCAGGGCACGAGTGCTGATGGCGCTTTTGTGCGGGTGGCCCGTCAGGCACTGCTGCCTTCAGGTAGCAGCAGCTTTATGTATAACCTTGTGCCTCACATCGGGATTTGCTGGATTTTTAATGAGTCTCGTTTCACTCCCTCTCAGTGTTACCGAATCATAGCATTACTTTGATTGGAAAAAGCCCGTAAGACCAAGTCTAATCATTAACCAAACCCTACCACTTTTGCCACTAAACCATGTCCGTAAGCATGGTAGATCTGGTGGTTTGTGTGAACACATCGGTTTACTTTAATCAAATTAGTTCTGCCCCTCTCCCCTGGCCACATGGCTTGTCATGATGTGAAGTTTGCAGGGCAGCCCCTAGATTTGGAAGCAGATAGGTGCCTCCAGAAGCACATAATCTCTGCCTTGCAGTCACTTTTCTTTCTGGGATTTCACAGTGGCAGTTATTTTTCTGTCTGCCTCTGCCCTGCTATATTTGCAAGTAGCTGAAGTACACTGGACACTGGCACACAAGAATAGCAAGCCCTGACTCACAGCCAGGAATCAGTATACAGAGGCCATTTAAGAGGCATGCTGCAGTGGCAGGAGGCACAAGCCTGACCATCAGTCATCTATTTGCACTGTGTCTTACAGAAGATCCAGCACTAAGGCATGCTTTGTAGCATGCAGGGGAGACAGCTGGAATGGTGTAGGGCAGAAAAGACCTTGATGTAAACTTTCCCTCCCTGGAGGGGCATATGGGACATTGTATAACAGATAACAGTGTAGTCTTCTTGTTTGTCTCTAGGCCTCTGTCTATAAATAGTAAAGTAGCTTTTTATTGCATTCCTACCTATGCAGTTTATTTGCTTCCTTGGTATGTCCGTGCTGCAGTTGTGGAGGTCCCCTGGGGTTTTACTTTTTTGTTTTTATTTTCTAACAGAAATTCCTGTCTTTAAAAAAAATTGTTTAGACTAGAGAAGAAGACAAAAATCAAGATGGCAAAATGGATCAGTTGCATTTTAAATTGGAACTTCCACTACAACCAACAGAGCGTGTAGTTGGCGTTCAGCTGATTCTCCTCTTTTCCTACCAGCTTTACGTGAGCATTTTTTGGTTTGTTTGTTGCGATGTATAGACCCATTGTAATATTCCAATAGTGGTCATACCAAAGATGAAAAGAAACTTTCCACATTTGAAATTTCTATCTAAAATGTGTATTTTACTGAAAAAAAATTATTTTCTCCTCCTGTGCTGTGTCATTCCTAGTCTAGCTCTCTTGCATATTTTGATACACTTTGTTACGAATTTTTTGGGTTTTTTAATTTTTAAATTCTGTATTTTCTTGGGCTGTAATGCACCGTACAGGACAGAAGTGCACAACAGTGAGTATCAGTGTGGGTGGCACCTGGAAATAACTGAGAGTCTTGCAATAGGTAAAAGGATGTGCATTCCAACATACTGCCGTGTCTTGACATAACCAGTTCATTTTCAGAAGGTGGAGAGTCAGGCCGTTGCAGCAGCCTAAAACTCCTTAGATTTTGCTTAATAGCTCTTGAAGCATCGTAATCATCTGGCAGGATCTTCTGTATCTTGTAACTGGGACGAGGAAGCAAGTGTTACAGGAAGACGACAATTCCGCTGCCATTATACCTCAAGTGGCAATACGATTCATACCTAAAGCAAAGAGTAAAACACCAGTGCACAGAGAACCTAGGGATACATCTGAAAAGAGCAGTAATACAGAGCTGCGTTGGGTGCAGCCATGCAGACAAGAAATTGTTTTCCTAGGGAGATTAGGCTGTTTCTTTGGAGAGTCTTGCTGATTGCAGATGGACAAGCTCAGCAAGCATAGCTATGTGGTGTAGAAAACATTCTTAAGCCTGAGGCCCAGAATAAAGGCCTAACAGTCCTAAATTTGGGCTGAAGTATTTGGTCAGGTATTAGTATCACAGAGAGTTATGATATTCACCGCACTTTTTACTCCACTGTAAATGTGGAAATTTTCCTTCAGACTGAGTGGTTGATAAGAACTAAGGACCTACCTTCTTTATTTGGTTCTTGTTGCAGAGTACAAGTCCTTGATTTTGACTGTTGAGTTTTTAAAAGTGTGTCTCCAATGAACGTGTTTAGTCACCTTGCTGCTTATTACATGTTATGGCTAGTCAAATCTTTCAGTCATTAGCCACAGACATTGGACTTCACCGAATTTCCTGTGAAACTTTGTTGAGTTAATAAAGTTAGTTAACTATTAACTAAGGTAGTTCACTTTTTTAAAAAAATGGTATTCTTTATTTGGTGTTCCCTTGTTCAGACTAAGGTGATGGTCTGAAACTTGGGAGTCATGGAAAAGTCAATCTGTGTAGAAAAATTTGTAGATACCAAGAGGTAAAAAAGTGTTGTGTCCCTCCTCCTCCCCCTAAATTTTCCTTTTTTGTGTTCACTATTTCAGAGAATGTCAACATTTGTGATGCAGAGCATGGCTTTTCTTCAGTTTTTTTCTCCTGTGCCAGGGTCTCAGCTCTATGTGAATGGAGACTTGAAATTAAACCAGAGGCAATTACTTAACCATTGTGGACTGGGTACCAGATACAATGTGAGGAAACATTTTCCCCTTCCCCATCAATTCACCCCCCTGACCTCTTAATCCTCCTAGTAACATAGGTGACACCCAAATTATTTGTACTACTCCACAGAGTGAACTGTAAGGCTTTGGAACTGGTATTTTCTTGTTAGACTACAAGAGCGAAGAGGTTATTCTTCCAAGATGTTCAGTCTGATGTTTATGTTCATTCCTTGAAGGGCATAGTTACTTTGTGTAAGAAACTCAGTAGAATTACTGTCCTGAAAACTGGACAAATAATTGAAGCATCTCCTTGTTGTAACAGGTATCTGTGGTCAATGGCACAAGTCCTTTTGCAAGTGACTACGATCTAGCAAACATCATTGCAGCATATTGGGATAGAAATGGTAAGCCTGAATGTGTAGCTAAAGGGCAGTTTGGCAGCATATTGGCAGCTGTTTTGTGAGATACATGACGTCTGTATTAATACCTAAAAGCCCCTTAACCTGGATGTTTCCTTTCTCCATTTTAGTGACAACAGTCTTTTCAGATCCCAGCCCTGTTTGGATGACTGGAAGAGCAACAGATATGCCATTTATCATTAATGCCACCATTCATTTCCCAGTGGAAGTTATCTTATATCCTTCGAAAACTGCACAAACTGTGACATAACAGGGTTATATTATTTGAGCCTCCACCACATACAGGCCAAATGAAAACTGTTTTCTCCTAGATGTGTTGCTAAACGTTTTTTGTTTTGGTTTTTGTTTGTCTGTTTTTGTTTGTTTGTTTTTTGTTTTGTCTTTTTTTGGTTTGGTTTGTTTGTTTGTTTGTTTGTTTGTTTGTTTGTTTGTTTGTTTGTTTTGTTAGGTAAGCAAATGCTACAGTTCTGGAGCTAATGAAATACCTATTTGTCCGTTCCTTCAGATGGTTGTGCTTTCATAACCACTTTTTGCCTTTCTTTAATGGGAACCTGTGTTGCTTTTCATCTTTGCTAAAAAGGCCTTTAAAGCAGTTTGTTAGCTATTCTCAGGGAATATTCATCTTGCCTTGGTTCTGCAGTACCTGCTGTCCCTATCTGTCACAGATGCCACTTGCAAAGCATGATACTGTAGTCTGTGACCTAAAGCAAATCATTAGAAATCTCTATACAAGATCATCTCACTGAAAAATAACTTCCGCAGTGGGAGGTTGTTACATCTGTTAATGTGCAGACAGACCGGAATTTTTTTCTTTTTTTTAACAAAATAATTCTTCGTTTGTTATGTTCTTCGCTCTTTTTCTTAGACAAGAACAAGTCTGCGTTTAGAAAAATCTGTATGGAGCACACTTCTTACAAGATTTGTTTATCTGCCTGAATATTAACAATAAGTACTTCCTGATGACTCATGCAGAAAGTAGGTACTTTACCCAGCATTGGTTTAAATGTCTTCTAAGACAGACATTCTCTCCAGCTTTTATTACCTACCATGGTAGAAGGCTTTTAGGTGTTTTTGTGGTTCAGAGGCTTAGCATGTGTGACACAAACTGACATCTTAGCAAGGTTTGTGCCTTTCTACCTATGACTTTCTTTGTTTAGATATCGCAGTCGTAGCATCAGAAGCTTCTCTATTAACACTCCTTGACTTTCTTTAAATATCAGCCAGGATTTTGGGAAATCATTAAATTTGCCTGGATCCAGTATATCAGCATCCTCCTTATCTTTCTTTGGGTGTTCAATAGGATTAAGATGTTTTTGTTCCAGAATCAGGTGTTGACTACAATTCCAGTTTCGCCAGTTCTGCCTGTATCTCCAGTACTATCCTACAAACAGCACCAGTCCTGAAGACATGCCTGAGAACACTTTATAGAAATGCCATTCAAAAATAGTTACTGATTTTATTCTCTGTACACTTCTTACTTCAGAAGATCAGAATTTTGTAAGTATGTTCCAGGCACATTCTGTTTGTGCTTCCTTTTCAAAATACACATTAATTCATCTAATTTCTTCAGGATTACTGCCTTGGAGCTGGAAAATTTTATATTTTTGACAGTTAAAGAAGAGCCTTGTTATTTTTTTGCAACTGGAACATGCCTCAAAAAACATCTTGAAAACTGAAAATAATATGCTAAAAGTAACAACATTAACTGTTTTTACTTCTTGTAAATCAATTCACTGCAGTCTTAGAGTCCTCAAGCGTTATTTGTGCGTGCATTTATGTGCACTACGAAATGAAAAAATGTATGATTAAGTTAAGGTCAGAGATGCAGTTCTGTAACTGTGGCTATACATACTCAGCAATTTAATTATTAAATTGGATGATGAATAACCTCAAGGTCGATGTGAGAAACCTGGTTTTGGGTGATAGTGTGTGCAAAATTTGCACAATCATTTACTATTGGCATTATTACTGTAGCACCAGACCATTAATTGTGAATTGTGAATAGTAAAACAGAGAATCCTTGTATCTATTGAAAGAAAACTAGCAAAAAAATCTATCAGGGAAGTCTCAGAGTTTCAAAGTAAGTGAATAATTATCTTCAGAACTTTTATAGTTTAGAAAAGATAAAAATTATAATCACCTGGTAAACTTTGAAAGACTGTGTCCCTCATTCTTGATGGTGATGGTTGGAGGGAAGATTATTTTATCTTCTTTTTCTGGGCTAACCTTTTATGCCAGACAAGCTTACAAGAGAAAACAACATAATTTCCATTATGTTTTCAGTTTTGTATTAAAGAATTAATTCTAGCAAAGCAGTGTTATGGCAGGACAGAACCTAAAACAATTCTAGATGCTAGAATTCTGCAAAAAATTCCAAGTGTCTTTTGTTCTCTTGAACTCTTAAGACATGGTGCAGCTATGAACTATGAAAGCAGCTTAGCAATATGCCACCTACGGCCATCATCCTCTAGAATCCAAACCCTGGCAGTTGGGAGAGCCGCCCTTTCCAGAAATCTCAAGTTTGTTCTTGGATCTTGGAAGTCTCTGTGTGGCAGCGTAGGGCTACTGGTAAGTGGCTTCATATCAGCATCTCCAGAGTCAAAGTAACTGTCTACTTCTTTTTAGTGCTTCTAGCCACTGTGCAGCAAGAACGAAGAGGGCCGTGAGCTTGTTTTCCCCATATCTCAAGCCGATGTACATTGGGTGTGCTCTCCCTTGCAGCAGTAATGGTGCTTTGTGTGACTGCGTGAGCTAATTCAGGGAGTTCATTATGGTGAAGATGATCTTTACCAAATATATCATCACTTTTTCAGACAAGTCAGTTCCCTGACTGAACTTGGTATGTGTCTGCACAAGCATTAAGGTGGACATGAGCAAGGGGTAGAAATCTCTGGAGAGACCGTAGGACTGCAATTTAAGGGTTTGAATGTTCTACTCCCACAAAAATGAAACGTATAATAGTCTTCCTCCAAGCTGAACAGAAGTCTGTTTAAGGTAGCAACAGAAACATAGAAGAGATTAATGCTGGAAAGCCACAGTACTGGGAAGGCTCCATTAATCCATTAATTCCTCTGTCACTTTTCTCTCCTGTTGTAGCCTTTCACATTAAGTTAGAACAAGGGATGCTTCTCAGAGCAACAGTTCAGCAAATACATGTGAAATAAAAAACGGAGATTAGGTCTAGTTCCAGAAATACAGAGAAAAATATCCTTAACGTTCTCTTTTCCTTTAGATGGAGAAAACTGGAGAAAATCCTCTACAGTAATGTAAACAACTACATACATTAAAAGGAGGCAATCAAAAGATTTATTTACTTGCAGGTGGCATGTAATTGTTTAATATGACCTGAAGCCATCCCTTCATTTCTTTTCAAAGAGGCATTTCATGACTGGGACTCGTAACTGACTGCAGGGTAAATGGAGCCGTAAAGGCAGATGTTACCACAGCAGGGAAAATAACTCTGTGATACCTCTGCTGTGATCACTTCACGGATCACTTTTTATACTGACCATAGTTCTTGGTTCATAGTTCTGACTCCTTTCTCAAGCTTGAAGAGACATTCTAATTTTGTAAGTAACCAAGCAATAGAAAAAAGGCAAGATTTTATAGTTTAAGCAACAAACCGAACTACTACATGGGGAAAATATGTATCTGAGGATCCACTGCAACTAGCATTAAAAGAGTTTTAGGAAGGAAGGGTCTTTCTCAGCTATATGCAAGGAGTCTTCCTTTAGCTTCATAAGCAACACAGAAAGTCAAAACCACTACCATGCACCACAGTACTACTACACAGATCTTCTCTGTATACATATGACAGAGCAATCTAAATGCTCGTCATTGAGGAAGGACTTGGTGGCTCGCTAGAGTTAATCAAGATTCTGTAAGAAGGAAAAAAGAAGGCAGCTTTAAGTTGAAAGTCCTATGCATAAACTGATGTGGGAACATGGCCGTGTAGGAGCCATCCTTCAGGAGACTTTTAAGAGGTGGAAGTAGGATACAAAAAACCACCTCTTTGCTTCCCAGCTCACCAAGCAGTCCGTTTTGCAGGGGGCATTATGCTCTCGTTCTGGGACGCGGCCGCGCCCACCTCTCTTCGCCTGGGGCTGCTTCGCCGGGATGGAGGGAGGGGGCGGAAGCCGGGGGGAGGGGGCTGCTGCCACAGGAAGGCACGCGGGACGCGGCGGAGGAGAGGCCGCGGGGCGCTGGCTGCTGCGGTGTTGCCAGGAGCCAGTTCCGGCGAGCCAGCCGGGACCCCGCTGGCAGGACGCACGTGGCCCGCCAGGCCGGTCCCACTCGTGCTGCCCGGGGCAAGCGAGCGGGCCGCCTCTGCCGGGCTGCGCCTTTGCTCGGGGATGCTCCGGGAGCGGGGCGGATCGGCTTCTTCTCGGGCTCCTTCCGCTGCCTCGGCGCCTCGGCCACGTCTGAAAACGGCTCATTGTCTCTGTCGGCAGCTCGGAGCCATGGCGGTGACGGGAGGCGGCGACAAAGTACGGGCAGGCTGATGAGGGTGGGGGTGTGTGGTTATTCCACCGGATTGGAAGTCCCGGTCAGTCCTTTTTTTTTCCTTTTGTCAAACAACGGTGCTTTAAAGAAGATGTTTTTGAGCGGGTTACACATGTCCCTGCTTGTGGCGGCGGAGTAGCTGTAGTTGCAGCGGAGCCGATGTCGCACCGACAAAGGTAAAGCTGGGTAAAGCTGTCGAAAATCAGCCTTTTTTTTTTTTTTTTTTTTTTTTTTTTTTTTTTTTTTTTTTCCTTTTGTCTTTTCTTTTCCCCTAGAAAACATGGCTAATTGAGGTTAATGTGGTTTGGTTTGTTGGAGTTAGATGGTGAAATAAGGTGCTTTAGAGAACCCTCCCATCATTTCAGGAAATCCCTTCCCATTTTTCCGTTGCGTCCTGCCTCTTTGTAGGTGAAGGTGACATGCTGATCGGAAGCATTTGTCGGTATTTCTTAGTTGCAACGGTTGCTTCAAGTGAGGCACGCAGGGCGCACCTCAGCCCAATCGTCCTCCGACTGTTTGAATTTGAGGACGCTATTGTACCGGTGCAGACAAGAGTCTCGAGTAAGTGAATAACATCCAGTCACTGCGGGTATCTCTTTGTCGCCCCAGTTTTGCCATAGTAAAAATTCCTAACAAAAATTGCAACTAAGCAGACCTCATTTCTTGAACACCAGTAATTCTAGTAGCTGAAAACACTTTGTGCAGTGCATGGAGAAATAGGTGCTGTTGGGCTATCCTTTGACACTGCCATTTGCTTAGGCTGGACAACTTTATCCAATTCTAAAAAATATAAAAAAATCTCCCAAAGGAAACAGTACCTTTTAGGAAAAGAACTTTAATGATAATGTAATTAAATGTATGGTATGTTTCATTGTGTTAAAAAGTGTTTAAGAGTGATGATGTCCTGGAAACAATTCTTCAAATCTCATTTACCACTAGACTGTAAAAAGAAGTATATTTCCAAAAGCTAAATTAGCAGTATCACCTGAATGCTAATATAATGTTATAATTCTGAAATACTACAGTACATTTACAGTGTTTTATTATTTTAGTTGCAGTGTCACTATTAAAAAAAAATAGGCAGGCTTATGAGTTTCAACTATTTAGTATTGGAACAACTTTTAACTTTTAGGACAACCAGTGATTCTAGAACACACCCTCCAAACGAACTTTTTCTTTTCCCATTCAAATACCAATCTGCATATTGTTGTTGATATAGTAAGCTTTTGCCTTATGAAGATGTGTAATTTCTAGCTGCAGAAGAATACCGGAAAGTGATGTTTTGTCAGTGGGGTGATTTACTGCAAGAATTACAAGTAATATTGTTGTGTACTATTCTTTGACCACCTTTGTCATGTTCCAGCATTCTGCTTTTTTTGAGTAGCAAAGTGTGTTACTAATGTTAGCTCGTAGAAGCCATTTTGATGGTGATTGCATTGGTGCAATGTCTTATAGGTGAAGTATGCAGTAAGTAAATTCCATGAGGAAAAGCAGACCTTCGGGTGATTTTCGCTTTATTTATCATACCATGAATAAGCGTTTTCCTATTAATTCTATAAAATGCATGATGAGATTACCATTATCATTCTTTTTACAGTCAGTACTGCTGTATTTGGTGAATTTTAAGTACATAAGTGATACTTATATTCATCTTGTATGATTGCTCTGAAAGGTCAGCATACAGGACCATCATTTTTAGGTGACCAAAGGTTGAGCACATAATCCAGCATTAGGTATTAATTTTTCAGTGGAAGACATCAATCTGGGAAATCAACAGAATCACAGAATATTCTGAGCTGAAAGGGACCCACATTGAGTACAGTATTTGAAGTAATTTGTGTGTAGTCTTTTAAAGTTCTTTGACTTGAAAAATGCTGCACAAATTGTTTAAAATGAAAGTATGCTGGAAATTTTCTCGGACAGAAAATGGCCAGGGAAGATTTTGACAAAGACAGATAAGATTCAGTTGCTCAGAAGTCATTGTAGGGGAGCAGGTATTTGTAATTCTTTGCTCAAATGTTTTTGCTTTCATCCAGCCTGTTTTTTCAGTCTTCCCACAATAGACCCACACTTGTTTGTTCTAAGGGAGTCTTTCATCCCAGCCTTTTGTCCAAAGCTCAAAGAGAGAGCATGTTTATTGACAGCTCTAGTATGAGGCACAATATGAAGCTGTCTTTCTATAGTCCTTTTAGTATCCCAGAAAAAAAAAAGGCAGTTTAATAGGAGGGTTTTTTTAGCTATAGTTAGTTTTTGCTACTTTCTTAAGTCTCTTCAGATTGCTGTGCTGAAGAAAGTTACTAAGAAACTGTACTCCTTTCAGAGCTGACCTGAAAAGATCTGATTACTTGATTCCAACATTATATGTCTTATGTGACAAACAAATGAAAGTCCCTGGAAGCAAGAACTAAATGATCATCCAGTGGACAATTTCTTTCTTTCTTTTCTGCCTTTCTGGGTCTGAAAAGTGCTCTCCTTAGAAATGACATCTTTTGGGGATCAATAGTACCACTGACTGTAATTTTACCCTGCTAGGTAAAACTGGATAGCTTTCTGTAATGTATCTAGTTTCTTGGCAAGCAATGGCAGATACTAGTGGCCCTGCAGCTCCCAGCTCTGTTTAGTTATATCAGTGTGGCCAAAACCTCGGTTAGGCCTAGAAGAATCTTACAATAATAATGATCTACTGGTTTTGAAGAAGTGTGTGAGGTACACTTGACATTGACACCCAATGGGCACTTCCTTGAGCCAGTTAGGCTTGAAGTAAGGTTAGCAGTAGAACTCTCAATGAACTTTATTTAAAAAAAACAAACAAAAAAACCCCCAAAAAACCCACATTAAAAAAACTGTGAAAATGTTCTCAAGAAAGGCAGATGTCTTCTATGGTGGCTTTCATTGTAATCCAGAATTGTCTATTACAGAGTACACAGTCTTTCCAAAAACCACTGTAATACTTGTTAGTAGAAATAACTCAAGCAATTGATTTCATAACAAAAGTGTTGCCCACCCAGTCCAGAGGATACTTAGTTTTCTAAAAAACTTTTTGTCAACTTCCACAGCATTTATTAGACTTGGTCGTAGTAAAGTAATTCTGTCAGGCTCTGTGTGTATGATGTAATTTAAATGTTGTGGAGGGGAAAAAGTTCTTCTGTGGGTGGGTTGTGTTGGGTTGGCAGGGGGCTTCAGCTTTCCTGCTAGGGCAGTGAGGGGTTTAGCCACACTCTCAAGGAGGGTTTATGATTTTTTGCTTGTTTGTTTGTTTGGACTCCCGGACACCTTTAGGGCTAGTCTTGGGCTAAAAGGAGGCTCTTTCTACGAGTACATCTTGAATTGAGGGCAGGTGTTTGTGAGGTAAATGATGTATCTTGTGGTTATCTGAGAGATAAACTGAACCTGTGATTTTATTTCTGAAAGCCCAGCAAAGAAGAGGTGGGGAACAGGAGGTATTGAGCTCCAGTGTTCAGCCAGAAGTGTTTCTGTCTGGCAGCTGGTCCAGCTACACTGGTAGTAAATGCTGGGAGTTGTGCTCTGTGGTCCCCAGTCTGTCTTGGTCTTCCAGGTAAGCTCTGATGAAAAAGAGAATGAACAATCATAATAAATGAAAATACAGATCCCATTAGTATCCCATTTTCTATTCAGTTGATCTGTTTTTCCTTCTTCAGCCTTATCCAACAGTTTGTTCTATTAAATTCCAGGCTTGATCTTGCTGTCAATGAATGGAGTAGGTTTTCCAGCCATTTTAGTCTGTGAATTTGAAGATGCCAGCTGAGTAACTGATTATTGAGAGTTTTGTAAAAGAAGGAAGCACCAAGTACATGGTTATGGTTCCTGCTTTTGGAGTAGGTTTCAGAATCTGGTGTTAACCAAGTCCGAATCCATTACAAACAGCCTAAATATAGAGCTGTTGAAACAACCAGGAAAAGGAGGACACAGCCAGGAAAAGGAGGACAGGGACATCCCAATCCAGTAGGTCCTGGATTAGAATTTGACGTGAAAATACTTGATATAATTTTCACTCAGTTAGAATTTATGTGTAGAAGTAAATGCTGGATGAGGCCACTTAAAAAGGAGTAGGAGACTTTGTCCTGAATAGTGGCTTTTCCTGGTTTAAGGTTTCCTAATTCTTGGCAGGGAACGTGTTTGCACTTAAAAGCTTTTTAAGAACTTGCACTCAAATTTTCGTGTTCTAATGTGGAGATATCTTGGATCAGCACCTGCCTTAGGATTTGAGAAATGTTGAATGTTGTTGGACTGTAGGTGCTGCTTCGTTACGCACAGCTTTTCTGTCACCAGTATTTCACATGTGGAATGAGAAAGGAATAGAAGTTCATTCATTTGGAGAAGGATCTTCCATCTCCCAAGTTGTGTTTTCTGAATGTGTCCCTCATTTCACTTGTGTTTTTCCCAAAACCAGGGTTCTTCAGAGTGTTTTAAGTCCTTGGCCTAAGGCCTTGGAGCATTGTATTACCCAGTGAAAACTTACTGGGTATGGATAACTTAAAAGGAAGATCTGTTATGGGAAGCTCCCCTTAGACAGAAATGTCCACCAGTAATCTTACACTTCTACCAAAAAACCCTTTCAAAAATGCTCATGTAATTTTGTATCCCTTTTTCACCTTTTGTCAGGTACGTTTGGATTTGCATTGGGCAATTCCTCCATAGCAAAATCATAGGAGCTATCTTCACATGGCTGGTTTTTAGTGGTGTTGTAGTTCAATTCATCTTCAGGGCAGTGCTGTGGATGAGTAAAGATACTTTCTTTGCTCCCTTTTCCACGCTTAGGTTTGCCTTAGGGAGTTGAAATCCAAAAGAATAGGGCTGGAGGTAAGCACTGACCAGGGTGGAAGGCTCCTGGCTGATGAGCAGGGTTTGTCTCTCTCTGTGCCAGGGTGCTGGTTGCTTGCTGGGCTATAGAACTCTGCTCAGGTGTCAGATGCATTTAGGCAGAGATAAATAAAGACTTAATTGAGAAATGTTTTTATATTGTGCCTCTAGCTTGTGTCTCAAGCTGGATGGTGTAACAATAAGAGGCTGCTGATAAAGTGAAGGTGATTAGCTCACAACTCTTGACCGGAGTGTTGCAGTCTCCTCCAGGCAGGGCTTGGTTTTGACATTGCCTGTCTTCGAGAACGTTTTCCCTCTAAGCTGGCTATAATTTAAAACCAGGGAAAAGGGTGTTTTCTGTAGCGTGCTGGTTATGTTCAGTTACCAAAGAGACCGAGGTCCAGATGGTCTTAGAGGTCCTTGGTGCAAAGGGTGCTTCTGGGGCCAAAAGCACTTCTGAATGATAAAACAGAAATCAGTCTTCAGCAAATTTAATGCAGCTGGAGGCAGGCATGGCTGTCAGCCCAGAGGATTTCACACATCGTCCTGGCTGCCCTGTGCTTCGGCCACCTTCAGAGAAGGTGCACTTGCTGCAGAAGTGGAGTTGGCTTTGCTACTTTCAGCTGAAGATGAGTGTTGTTTCAGCTCTGTCACTTGAATCTGGCGTTGCAAGCTTTGTGCAGGAATACAGGTGAATGAAATTTCAGCACTGTGTGGTTAACCTGCAGTTAGCTCCTGTTCACTTGGTTCTTTTGCTCCTGTATCTTGACCATCGTATGCTTTTCGATGTGTGACTTTACTGACACAAGGCTTTTTTTGTTGTTGGTTTAAACTTTTAGGTTTTGGCTCATGTGTCCCAGTGCAGGAGTAATTACGTTACAGGAGACCTTAGTATGGCGTAAACCTGTAGTTGTGTTTTTGATGCTTGAATTAGTCCAGATAAGCACTCTGTTGAGTGAGAAAATAGAGGTGAGTTCAGTCCTGACAGATGAGGATGGGGTCTGTGTTGTGCACTGAACTCAGGCTTGTAGCTCAGAAATCCACTTAGGAAGCTTATGACAGTGGAGGGGTAAATTTATGTTCCCGGTGTTGATTTGAGACTTTTCAAGAGCAGCAGCCATCTGGGCTGACCTTCAGGTTCTTTGAAAGCTCATTTGTGCTTGGCTTTAGGGAGACAGAGTGGCTTCTAGTGCAGGCCCACACATGACGCTGACTTTATGTCCTTACTAAGTGCTTTTGTGTCCTTCAGCTTTTCTAGCTTAAGGTAGATATCTTCCACCTGCTTTGAACTGGAACTCAAAATCACCATGAGAAAAACCTCATTTGTTACTATGGTGTTGCGAGTTTTTCCTGACGGCAGAAGGGTTGTTTTTTTTTTAATTTGATTTCATACTGGAGTCATGGGGATAATTCAATAATGCCCGAGATCCAGCTTTGTATGTAGTGTAGCTGCCAGTGGTGTAGGTAAAAGAGGTGAGGTAATAGAGAAGGCTCAGGTGTTACACCTTTGATTGTCTGGCTGTAGCACAGTGAGCACAGCACAGCAGAGCACGGTCCAGGTGGTGACCACAAGATTTACACGGAGCAGAGACTGCCCTGCCTGAGCACACAGGTGCTCCACCAAACACTGCTGGAAGGGAGAGCAAACATTGAGTAGCAGAGTCGTGTCTGCAGTGCAAGTTCAGAGATCAGGGAGGCCTCTGCAATGCAATTTTTCTTTTCTTTAACAGGCCAAGTCTTTTGATATTTATAAACATTGTAGTCTCTTGGTCTGAAGATTAAAATCAGCATTATATTGCAGTGTTCCGGCATTAGTAGCTTTCCCACGTTCCAGCTCTTAAACAGGCCTAATCCTTTCCCTGATTTCTTTCTCACAGTTTCTCTTAGTAATCTTGTCTGGTTTACTTTTTACCTGTTTTCCTGTCTTTGAGAAGAGTTTACCCATATGAAGTTGGTATTGGCTACTATGTGCTCCAGTATTTCCTTGTGATTTCAATCATAGAATATCCTGAGCTGGAAGGGACTCACAGGGCTCCATGGAAATCTTGCTCCCCACTGGAGTCCAGCTTGAAATCCAGCTGAGTTGCTGCAGTTGTTTGTAGGTTGTTGGGACAGCCTCCCTATGCATTATTTTCCAGTAAGCTGGAGTTCTGCTGTAGTACCCCTTCCCGTTACTAAGTCCCAGCCCCAGGAGATGAGCAATGGAAGCTGATGTTCCTGTCTCCAAGGTTGTATGAGGAGGATAAGCAGCAATCCTCCCACAAACAACACAGCACCAGGACACTCACGTGGGACCAGGAGAAAACTTCCTGGCAGTAAAGTTTGGGTGGTTCCCAAGGGCTCCTTCACTGTCGAGTGCTTTCAAAGAAACCATGGGAAGGTGATTCCCTTGGAACTGCTCTCTGCTTCCTACTGCCTCCTCTGACAGTTTTTCCTGTGACAGGAGGCAAAGGGCTTGGAACAAGCATGTGTTGAATCTTCCTAGAAAAGCAAATACTGCCTTGGATTTCTGTTACTTTTCCTACTGCTGTGCAGAGCAGGGAGCTGGTTCTGGGTTCTTTCATGTGACAAATGGGACAGAAAACCTTGTAGGTTGAAGTTCTCTGAGTTTTAAGCTGTTTCTTCTTGACTTGCAGGAAGAGGTTACAGACTTAATGGTATAATTTGAAACCATTCCTGTTATTTATGCTTTATTGCTTTATCTTGTTCAGTAACAGTAATATGAAAATGCAATTATTGTGTGAGGAACCTGTAAGTCACTAACTTCATACTGGGTGACTGTGTTTAAAAGGTCAGTATCACTCAGTGGTTGTGTCTGCCAGTGAGGGTCTTACTAACTGGCAAGTCTTAGCCAAGGGCTTGACTAGCAGGTGGGATCAGTTCATCAGCAGAGGTCTGCTTGGACCCAGGCTTTTCATGTTTTAAGCTCTTGGTTCAAATGGAGTCCTTAATAGAAAAACTGAGAGAGAATTGAGAGGGACGTTTCGGGCAGGTGGATTTATTTAGATTTTTCCCCTTTTATCCCACCCCTTCAGACATGCTGTCTTTAAATGTTCATAGGAATGTGTAAAGAGATTGTTTCCACCACCAGGGTACTTGTTATTTTTTTCTGCATGTGCTTGACATCTCCTCAGATCTTTGCCGTGCTGGAATTTGCTGGCTGTGTTGACTGATAGGAAGTCACGTGGTCTAAAGCTGAAACCCACACTCCAAACAACCTGTTGCACTGCCTTGGCATCAGAATCCTGCAAGAAAGAAATACAGGGAACTGGCTGGTATGAATAGTGCTTCTCTGTCACTTAATGGCCATGTAAATATGGAATAAATAAGATTAAATATCTTCATGGAACAGATGTGTTCGGAAGCATTAAGGAGAGAGTAGAAATGAAAATTGTGGTAGTGACTGGAAGGAAATTGGCACATGATGTTCATATCTAACATGGGAAACAAACACTCCACTTAAACTTGCTGTCTTTGCCCTTAAACGTTGATTTACTTTTTAAAAATAGAACCTCTTTTTGATAAGATGGGAAAAATAGATATATTTGGATTTAGTCATGCTTGTGTCTTGCTTCAGCTACCTTCACAAGTCTGTTCATTTACCGTATGTTAAAACTGTTCAAATCCTTTCAATATGCTGCAGCTTTCAGTTGGGTGTGCCAAATAGAGCAAAAAAATTTGCAACTCATTTATTAGATACGCCTAACAGAAGTTCGTATTGAAGGAAGAATTCAGGGACTGTCAAGCTTGTCAGAATTTTAACCAAATGGGTTGAAATTATTAGAAATAATTCCTTCTGTGCTCAGTTCCCCAGGCAGTAACAATAGGAATTCTAATCAGTTACTGAATCCGACTGTCTCCTGCTGTAACTTTATCCTTTCACTTCTCATCGTAAGAGAAGATTAGTGAGCTAGGCCATATTGGTTCCTTCATAGAAAAAAATGCTTGCATTGTAAATGCCAAAAAAGGGAAGGAAATCTGCATTATGATTCAGCTGGCTCATTTCACTCCTTTGTTGGGCTCAGTTTTTCTGTGTGTAAGCATGGTTGCTGGTTTGGGACAGTGGCACAGATATGTCTTCATTTAACTTTATAGGACAGGAATAAATACAGATGAATTAAACTGGAATAACTGAAAGTAATTTCGAAGCTCTTGGCCTAACTAGTCATATCTTCCAAAACTATTTTTGATTAACATTATTAATGTCCCTACTTAATACGTGGGCTTGGTTATGCTGCGTGATGAGAGATATCATCAATTTTTAATATCAATAATTATTTCAGCAAGATAATTACATGAAGAAATGTAGATGTCCTCTAAGGACCTCTGGTTTCTACTGTCCCCTCCCCAATTCTGTTAGGTTGAATTGGATGTGGGCTGCAGAACTTCTGGAGGTAGGATAAAAGCAAGTTCTGATAAAAGTCATCTGCACAGGAAGAAAAAAGGGATTTCTGTAGGTTGCCATTAACTGCATCTTATGTAGGATTTGATTTCTTGGGATGAACCCGTTTCCCTGATACTCACTCAAAACACATTCTTTAAGGAGCTCTTCTTGAGTCTCCAGGTTCTGCTGTGATGGTGAATTTCTGGCAGTAGCAGCTTTGCTGGTGTCTTTGCTGTTTCCTGGCTTGGGAAGTAAAGGTGAGGGTAATGGTAGCTAAACCTTCATATACCGAAAGGTTTCGCAATTTCACTTCAACTTTGGGGAGGCTGGAATCAAAATGCACATGTCTGCCATGTCTTTTTTTATTATTAGACAGATATTTGAAAATTCTGTCCTTCCAGTAAAAATAATTTCTGCCGTGTTGTATTGTATTTCTTGTTTCTAATGTGCATTAGCATCCGCCTCTCCTGTCCATCAGTCACTTAGCCCAGCGTGGCTTGAGACAAGGAGCTACCACCTGGTGTCAAGAAAGGTGACTTGTGGGGCAAAGAAGCCACAGTTCTTTGGCTTTTTCAGACCTTGGAATTGTGTTTTGCATTAACACCATGAATAGAGGGATCAAGTCCTCTCATAGGGTGTCCTTTAAGTGAACTGGTGCTTTTAATTGCTTTGATGATGGGATGGGAAGGCTCTGACTAAGCCAAGTGACATGTGGCATGGCTTGATGAAAAAAAATGTTCTTGTATTCCTGCTTTTTTGTGGGGTTTTGAGGAGGTTGTTATTTTTGGTGGTTTTTTTTTGTTTTGTTTTATTTTTTGGGGGGTGGGGGTTTAATGTATCTGCTCACGGGTAGATGCTGTATTGCTGTGAAGAAGCCCGTGGACGCTCTAGTCTTTCATTCATGCCAAAGGGAATTCTGAGCTGGACTGGAACAGAGTAGCTGTTTGTGTGTTCATCCTGTCCCTCCTCCACATGTCTTCCTTCCCTTCTGCTGCCTCATCCTTCAGAGCAGAGCATTTGCTTGCTGTTGTGAGGAGCAGCTGACCAAAACCGCTTACAGAAGGGAAGGATTGATTGCCTGCCAAATTTGTGTAAGAAAACATGTGGGCAGCTTAAAACTATTTCTGTTTGAAACCCAACTGGTGCTGTGCAGTTCAGGCCACTTGCTCACTGTGTTTTATTCTCAGTGGCCACAGTGAATGATAATAAATTTATGTGTTCAATGGGTGACTGTGGACCTGCTGCCTGAGATGCACATGGCAGAGTATGTGCAAGAGTGATCGGAATTGAGAATCTGAGAGGATTTCCTTTTTGCAGGAACAAGGAGGAAGAAAGGCTGCTTAGGTGTGCTTTCACTATTGTTTTTTTGAAGGCTTTTAATCCCCGGTGTTGTCTTGTGGGAGAGAAACGCAGTTCTAGGGGGAGTGTGGGTTACACGTAGTGGGCAAAGCAGGCAGACTGGAGTGGGAGGATTACAGCTTTTCTTCCTTGCTGTGCTGGGAGAGATGGATGTCTGCCACTGATGTGTCTTTTCCTCCCTAGTATATCTTTGTTTTCCTGAGCACAGGCAAGGAGACAGTCTGCTGCTGTGGAGGGGACAGAGAGAGCTTGGGAGTGTCTCGTGTGACAGTATATTTTGCCACAGTTCATTTCCCACGCTTCATCAGCCCACTGTGCTCCTCCTACATTTTGTTGCCCTGGGGTTGGTATCTCATCCTTTCAGTGGCTAATAAAAAGAGGGTGTCTTTGCTTCGTGCTTGATGTTCATGTGTGGTCGTACAGGGCTTGTTAAAGCTTTGAGACACCATGGTGTTGGGTGACAGCCCCAGCTGTTGTAAAGAAAGCTCTCCAAGTGGTTTTTGGGCACGAGAAAGTGTTTGAAGTGCTACTACAGAAGTAAAATTTCCTTGTCCATGAAGCAGGGAAGTTGTTTTTTCTTAATTTTGCTGATAACTGAATGGCTTTGTAGTTGGGAAGGGGAATTCTCTGAAGCATGAGGTTTGTGTGCACCCCAGATCCAGTTTGAGTAATAAACTGGTATGATGCAGCGTCTCTTAAGTGTAGGTTGGATTCACAAAGGTTGATCATTGCTTTCATGGAACCGTGGCGTTATGGGCTCTTTCTTCCACAACAGGAATGCCTGGGATTCGTCATCCCTGCAGAGCCAAGGACAGCTGGTCCTGCACGGGTGGGTGCCAGTGGGTGCTGGTAGTGGGTTTCTACAAGCGCTGTTGGGAGGGCTTCATCCCAGGAGAAAACAGCTTTTACCTTGGAAGGTTTGGAGTTTCTTAGGCATGAGAAGACGCCGTGTTTGAGTCCGTAAGAGAGGGCATTAGGAATCAGCATAACTTTATCATCCAAGATACCGGATCCTTTATTTCTGCTCCCGTCGTTTCTCTTGTCCTGTGATCTGACCAATCTGTTTATCTCAATATCTGTGCGTGGGGGTGAAAAATACGTGGACAAACGTGGATTACTTACTTGCCTTCTGATACTGTTAAAGTGAAATACTGTTGACTTGATAGCTTGTCTGCATGTCAGATCGCCATGGAATGGAGGTCTGTCTTATGTTTGGAAGGTTTGTGGTGTAGATGAGCATGTGAGCTGTCCTCTGTTTTGACAATGAGTTTGACTTTAGGATCAGAATTGGGAAACAGATAGCAATAAGTCATCTGACAACAGTTAGGAACCGGGAGTAGGCTTCTTATGGGAATTGTAGCTGCCGTAGTACTGCTGTAGTCACTTGCGGATGCAGGAGGAAGGCAGCCAAGCTGACTAGGCTGGTTGCTGAAAGTCTGTGCTGGCTGAGAAATCCTTTCTGGCACAATCAGTGTAAAAATTTAGCGCATTTATTGTCGAAGACTGGAAAAGTCTGTGGTTTGTCTCTTCCTAACCTTAAAAATGGAGCATGCTCTGTCAGGGAAAGCAACGCACCGTGCAGAGGCTTCCTTTTGGGAAATTTATTTTGGATGGATATAGATGATTCTGATTGAGGGGTAGGAGGGTGGTCTTGCCTGTGACTGACATGATGAGCTATAAATGCCTGTCCTCTTTTTCCTCTGGATCTGCATGGTTGCTGAGTTCAGCAGCTTGCTTGGCATGGGCTCCAGAGGAGCTGCTTTGATCCGAGGGCTGGCTGCACTGCAAGAAAGGATCATGTGCTCAGATGGGAGAGAGCTGCTCCTGCATGGACACACTTCAGCTCTGCTGTTTGGAAACCTGGGTGAAGGCAAGGCCCCACAGCTCAGTCTCCCCAGAGCTTTATTGCTGCTGGCTTTGTCCACTTACAAGTTCGGATGTCTTGTTTCCATTGTTCAGCTAGAATCCTTAGAAAAACAACTTGTTTCAGCTGCAAGCAGATGGGTGTGCGCAGCTCTGAGCTGAAACTTGGACACAGTGCATGGGGCCGGGCAAACAGCATAGGGGGAAAGTATTCCAGAAAAAGTATTTGTGAGAAGTTGTTCCACCTTTAGTTGTGCAAAGCTACTCTAAACTCCCTTTTCAAAGGATTAGTGAAGGGTCACGGTCTGTTGCAGCAAAGTCTGAGTGTGACAGAGAAACGACTGCTTATTGAGCTGTGAGAAGAAAGCTCAAGGTACTTCCCCTTGAAGACTCTGCAGGCAACAAACGCCCCCCTCAAGTTAATCAGTGATAAAGATAATAAATTATCATTGGGATTTCAACCTTGACTCTTGTAGAGATAGCCCTGAAACCATGCATTTGTGTTTTTAACTGCTTAGGGTTTTGGGGTTTCTTTTAGGTATTCGCCTTTTCCTTAGGTGCCAGTTTCAAGGAAGATGCTTCAAGGATCCAAGTCGGTTGCCGTGGATCTGTCAGTGTAGCAAGGTGCTTCAATGCGTGCTTAGAAGTGTCCTGTATTGAGAATTAGTCAAATCTATCCTTGGACAGTCAAGGCAAAAGGTGAGTCTGGTGGAAAAGGAACGTGATTAACTGTTAGAGAAGGATTTTCTCTTTCTTGGGAGCTCACCTTCCTTCAACAAGGCTTAAGAGAATAATTAGTCCCTTCAAGTAGGGCAGTGAGGAATAGGATGTAACAGTGCGCAGCAGGACTCCTCAGTCGTTCCTCAGCAGTGCACACATTGTCTGGAGATGCTGGTGCTGCTGCAAGTGAAGTGTGTTTCAGGAAGACGGCTGAAATCTGCTGTTCAGAGCAGAGTCATGCTTCATGTACTTCCCAGTTTTTAATTACTGAATTGACCAAGTCTAAACAACTTCATATTCCAACTACTGCAGAAATACATTGTTCTGTACTACTTGTGTTCTTTGCATTCCTTGGTTTTCACTACTGAATCCGTCAAAGCTGGCCGTGTCGTGTTTAAGGATCTTTCTGCGTCTGTGGTGATGGTCCTTGGGATGCGCTTAGCCAAGGAAGTTTAGAGTCCTTGAGCTGTCCTTCAGAAAGACTCCAAAATGCTATTTCTGTAGTTCTTGTTACCGAGCCTGTGGCACAGTCTGGGGGGAACGTAACCCCTGTAAGCTTTTCAGAGCTGTGGTGAGGAGGCTCTGGTTTGAGTGGCCCTACAAGTAATTTGTTAAATAGCTTCGGTGATGCTTACCTCAGGTACTTGAGAGAGACTCTTAGGGGGCTGCAGGTGTGACATTTGGGGATTTTGGCAGTAAGGGAAGGGAGTGATGCTGGGAAGCCCAGTGGCATCATCTCCTTCTTCATGGTTATGTGATCCCTTTACTTTGCTAAATAGATGTGACAGTGAGGAGGACTTGACAGGTCACTTGCTAAGGGTGGCAAAAACTGCCTGCACAGGCTCAAGCTGTCCCTTTAGTATCTCTCAGTTGTTGGGTATTTTGCAGGGTTTGGTTTCCATTTTCGTTCTGCAATGGCATGGGAAGAATCTTTATTACAGATGCTGCTGTTTGTGGCTGTGATGTAGACCACCACATCTCTGGTGATACATACGAGTTATGCATACGCTGTCAGAGCTTTGCTTCTGTGGTCACTTCTTTCAAACCTTCTCTAAAAGAAGGGGTTTCTGTCAGGAGTCCAGGTTGAGGGAGGGTTCGAGTAGAGTGAAGGTGCAAACTTGTGTTAAGGGCTTGGGTTGAAAATGTGGCAGCTTTATATCGTTGATGTAACAGCATTGTCCGAAGCTCAGCTTTCACAGGCGTATGTGTTTCAGTGGGTTTTTTTTATTGTGATGTTTGTATCTTGTTATTCATGTCAGAGACTAAAATGTGTATTCTTTCCCCCCAACATAAATGTGAAATTTGGGCAGGGAAGTTAAAATGATAGTGAGACAAGGCGTTGCTATTTTTACACTGGCATGAAATTTTTCTCGCACGAACGGCTGCAGCTGAATACCAGTTAATGCATGAATTTGCTTCACGTGGAAGTATGCCAAGTGTTTGGAATGAGGGTTCGAAGTGGAAAAAGAGTATTATTCCTTGCAGTTTCACAACCTTCTCATAGTTACAGCTTTCATCATTCCTGCCTCTCTGTTTTTATTGCTGTGTATGCTGCTGGGAATGCAGTGTGCGGAGGAGAGGAGGGAATTTTCCTGTGAATACCTCAGCACCTGTCTCGTCATCAGAAGCACACTGCAGTCTTAATGCAGGTGTCCCCGCAGCAGAGACTCGGCTGGTGCCAGTCGTGGGGACTGTGTTATGCCATTTCAGCAGCATGCTACTCCTCTCGCCTCCCTCCTCCTCTCCCTCCTTTTAATTTTTGTAGCAGCAGCGAGAGAAGTGGAGCGTACAGTTAAAGGAATAAAATGAAAGAAGATACTGTTGAGATGTTCCAGCTGCCAGACCTCAGATTTGTGCTGAACGAAGCGTGTTGGTTTGGGGAGGGTCAGTGCGTGGTGAGAAGACAAGAGATCTCATTGTGTGTCCCAGATAAGTGGGAGCGATCCTTGCTGTGCAGGGAAGAGGTGGTGCTGTCAGAAGGTGTCTGTGGTGACAGTGCTGCTGTAGTAGCAGGGTGTAGGGCAAGTGAGAATCACACAGCTTGTTCCTTTTAGAAAATAGAATTGAGGAAAACACACAAAATTTGCAAAGCTGAAATGGAGTGGGTACTTGATCATCTGCTGCACTTGGCTTCCATGTCTGCTTTCCCTTGCAGTGACCAGGGAGCTGATCTTGTACTTCAGGGGTATGTCGTTCCAAACGGGGTGGTGGTGAGGGCTTACAATAAATGGTAACATTTATGGCAAGTTATACCTACCAAAGGCAACATTTTTTAATAG
This sequence comes from Phylloscopus whistleri, assembly GCA_017589585.1. Lineage (NCBI taxonomy): Eukaryota > Metazoa > Chordata > Aves > Passeriformes > Phylloscopidae > Phylloscopus > Phylloscopus whistleri. The sequence continues at coordinate 54,916 of JADMLD010000342.1, forward strand.
CTGTGAGATTTATATCTTGATTTTGGGACTCTCTTTTTTGCCAACTTTATTGTAAAAAGTCTTACTTTAAAGTAAACTGCTTCGATAATGAATTGATGGTACAAGTAGCCTCTAATGTTAGGAGGTTAAAAAGCACTAACACCAACATGGCACCTCCTTAATTTTTAGCAGCAAAGCTTAATTTTTCTGCTGCTAGTAAGTTAGTAAAGGAGTTTTGCTGCCCTTCACTGATACTGAAGGTCACTAAAATTGGCTCTACTGTTCTAAAATAAATGCAGGTTTTAGACCTCCCTCATTGTCCCCAGACTAGAAACACGTGAACTGATTTTTGATCTTCTTTCTTTGGGTTTCTGTGGCTTGTTAAGCTGCCTGGAGAAGGTGTCTGTGGACGTGGCACCCAGGGAATGGTGCTGGGAAGGGCAGGATGGGAAGGAACTGCTCAGAAATCCAGAAGCAGCAGTGGACTGGGAGCTGATCCTGCCTCAGTCACACCCTCCTGGACAGTCTGTGTAATGATAATATTCCTATTTTCTTTCCTGAACACAGGGTCGGAGGAGAACAGAAGTCATTGCATTGATGGAAAGGGGAACACCAGGGAAAAACTGCTGCTGGTGTCCTCAGAGAGCAGAGGGAAGAGCCCGAGAGAAATAATTGCCTGGCTGAGGGGCACTTGTGTCCCCTGTGGAACAGATCCCTGCGTCTCCTCAGACCTGCCGGTTTGCAGTACAGTTTGGAGACGTTCTGCTGCCGCTTTGGGTCTTAAGGACTGGAAATCCGTGGATTTCTGGGTGGTTTCCACAGGTTCTCCTGTTTTCTAGGAGCTGCACGGTGAGGAAGGAATTTTGAGAGAGGCCCTGGCAGAGCGGCCAGCGGCGAGGAACAGGGAGCATCCGGGGGGCTTTTCCCACCTGAGTTTCTCCTGGACTGTCCTGGGTGTACTGCTGGATGTTTCAGCTGGGTTTGGGGTGTTCTCCTGCAGGCCCAGCTGTAACCGCTGCCCCTGAGCCCAGGCCTTGCCGTGTCCCAGCACTAAACCTGGCAGCTGGCTGTGCTTTTCCAGCCCTGGAATCCCACGGGCAATCCCTGGGAGTTGCATTTCAGTCTGCCTGAAGCAAGGACGTCCTGCCCAGCTTTGAAACTGTGTTCCTGGTTTTTCTTTCCTCTTCCAGGTCGTTGGCAAAGGAGAGAGCCAAGGAAGCCAAGCCAGGGGAAGGCCCCAGCCCAAGGTTCCCACTTTCGTCTCTGACTCCTGGGGAACTGCTGGACCGTAACCAGAGGCTGTCCATTGGATTTCCTGCCTTTTCCAATAAAGTCCAATAAAGTTGCTTTCAGGTGGAGTGTGTTCCTGCTCCTGCTCCTCCTCCATGGATTTGTCAATTAAGTTCCTGACTTTTGCCAAGTTGAATTTTTTTATTCCAGCCATTGTGGTGGCTCTTCTGTTCCATTGGAACTTCCCAGCTCTGCTAAGAGCTTCAGATGTCAGATACAAGTAAGCCTGGAGTTTCTTTGCAATGTTTCTCCCACAGAATACAGACAATTCTGGGGTGGGAGTAACTTGAGGTGTTTAGTTCTCGCTTCCCTTTAAAATCCGAGCAGAGGAAGCAGATATTAAGTCATTATTCCGTGAACTTCCACCAAATTCCTGACTGCTCCAAAAGTTTTCAATGTTAGAAATGCCTGAGCTTGTCTTCCAGGCAAGATGAGATTTAGCTATTTTTCCTTCCTTTCATTTGATGTTTTTCCTCTTTCTGATTTTAGTAAGGGATATTTATTGCAAATGCAATTTTCCATCCTCATTGGAATTTTGATACATGGTAGGGCACATTTCCAAGGACATTTGCCAAATTCACATTGGTAAATCAGGAGTTGTTCAGCACCAGACAACTTGCCAAGTGTTTATTTGCCATAATTCATCTCTTTGTCCAGTTAAATGTACTGCATTTTTAATTACACAAACCCCATGAAAACTTAAATCCTAAATGGCCTAATTGCTGTTCCTTGGACCCAGTGTTCTTTCCTGCCTTGGCCCATTTGGATGTTCAGCCAAAGTGAGCTTTCCACAAAAATAGCATTTGTTTCCAAGCAAAACTGGGGATTGCCTAGAAAACTTTATTTTCTGGGAAGTACAGGGTTTGTTTTCCCTATCCCTGCATAATCCAGGATACTCCTGGAGCTGCGTTAGACAGTGGAATGAGGGGAGCCTGCATTTATTTAATTTTGTCTTGTACTTTTTTAATTATTGCTTTTTGATTTTGGGGTTTTTGTTTAAAGCTATATGTTTATTTTATTGTGTTTTATTTTTCATGTTATTTCTTGTTCTGTATTTTTGAAATGGTTTTATATTTCCTCTAATTTTATTTTTATTTTAATTTTTTATTTCTTAAAAATCCTTTCTTTTTTATTTTTTTATTTAATTTTTTTTCCTGATTTATATATTATTTGTTTATTTTTATTTGCTTTTAGGTTTGTATTTTTAATTTTTTATTTTATTTATCTTATTTTTCTATTTATA
>JADMLD010000102.1:0-25000 GCA_017589585.1 Phylloscopus whistleri
TTCTAACACTAAAAAGTTAATGTTCTTAAAAATTTCTTTACTACAAAATTTTAAAGTTCTCCTACTGACAGATTATTATATTGATGGGAAAAAAGATCAAATCATATTTGACTTTTTAAAAAAATATGGGTCGTACAGCAGTTCCTTGGCTGTCTCATTTAAATATCACCCACACCACTTCCATTTTATTATCTTTTTAATTCTCTGTGGAACAATGTCTGTAACCACAGATGAAGAGTGAAAACTAAACTTTGGTTAATGCCTTCTTCTTGGAAATAAGTTATTGGATTTCAGTAACTCGTAAGCCATAATAATATACATTCCTGGTTCTGTTGGTATATTTCTTGTTCTTAGATTGGCACCAGCACTAGACACATTACTCTGTATACAAATATAGTTCTGAATCTTCTTCTGCAAGTTTAGGAATCCTGTCACTTGAGATATCACGGAAGCTGTATTCTAACTATCTGAATAAATCTTTGACCTGCGGCTAACCTCACCTTCTGCCCTCACCCTTCTTTTAGCACTTGTATCTCAAAATTTTCTTCAAACTGTTTTGCAACTTTATCCATTTAAGTCATATTCCAGAGGAACAAATATCATCTTAAAAAAGATAAACACCAAGTTCTAGTTTGCACCTGTTTCAAGGCCACATGCAAGTTCTTATAGTTTATTGACCTGTGAAATCTGCTTAGCCATTTAGCTTAAGTACCTCCAATAGAATGTTATGTGTTTTGCCTTGCCCAGTTACTCAAGTAGTTGTGCTATGGAAACATCTTGTTCTGAGTATAGCTCTTCTGTACATTATCATCTCCCTCCAGGGAAGGGATAGTAGTAGCAAGGACTACCTTGACTACACTGAAGAGTCTTTCTGCCCTAATCTGTCGTTCCCTTTCCCCTTTCCCGTGTTGCTTATGGTACAGGGAAACTGGCAACACAGGAATATCAGGTTCCTGATGCCTCCTGCTGTACAGGTGGGAGGAATTGGGATGATGTGCCATCATGTCTTACAATGTTTTCCTGTGTACTAATTGCTTACACAAACACTTGTGCGATTTTTTCCTTGACTATTCCTGTGCTTTTAATTATGGCTTTTTTTTTTTTTTTCTGTGTCTTTGATGATTTTGTGGCCTGAAGAGTTGAATGGGTTGAAGCTGGAAGTAACCAGTGTCCTCTTTGCTGCACAGTACTCTGTATTCCAGCATGTGCATGGAACTGGAAGACAGTAATCTGCATACTAAAGGAAGGCACCATTAATTATGCAGCTATTGCACTGTGAGGAGTGGATAATTCTAGGTTTCAATGGCCTTGAATCATTAGAAGGGTTGTTTTCCAATGTAATAACTTTTTTTCACTGATCTTGAGAGACACAAGCAAGCACCTGAAGATGACAGAATTAACCACAAGGATCTTACTGCTTTGCCGACTTTCCTTTAATTCTTATGCATAGGCTTACCGTTCTCTTTGCTTGGAATTTGCTGTTGCCTAAGCTTTTGTCTCTTCCTTCCTCCCATCGTGACTTAGTAGATAGTAGCATTCAGGATTCTCTTCCGTGTCAGGTTTCAGTGGTGTAAACATTCCAGTGTTAGAAGTGGTAACGTCAGAAAAAATAAACGAGACTGAGGCAGTTCTGCAGTGCAATATAGAAGAATATACTTTCTGGTCTTTTCTATCTTTTCTAGGAAAATGTCTTATAATCCTTTTTTTTTGTTGTTTTTTTTTACAAAATCCATCGATTCCTTCACTGAATATTTTTTTTTCTGTTATTATTAACCAAGAAGGACGTGCTGTGTCCTTATTTGAAATCTACTTCTGAAGTAGGCTGTAGGCAATAGTCCCACCCTCCTGCAGTGAATCTGAAAGACCTGTAGCAGGGGCATCGCTCCCTCCTTGGCCGAGAGCGCCGGCAGGATCAGGGTGCGAAGCAGCTCCCGGCTCGCTCCGGGTGCGGATTCATCCCTGCCGGAGCGCGTCCCTGCGGTCACTAGATGGCAGTCTGTCCTCCGGGATACACAGAGCCGCCGGACCTGCCGCCAGAGCCCGAGATTAATATGATTTGGATCGGCTCAGTCAGTATTAAATCACTTAGATTGTTAATGAAACAAAAATTTACATTACAGATGAAACGCGTTGTTCACATCGAAGCGCGAGTTCTGCTGCCATGGAGCACTTGGATTCGGGCAGCGCTGCTGCTTCTGTCTTCTCCCCCCTGTCCTCATCCTAATTTTTTTTTTATGTCAGGTTTATCTTGGTGGTTTTTTTTTGTTTGTTTGTTTGTTTGTTTTTTTTTTTTGTTTTTTTTTTTTTTTTTTTTTGAGAGGGAGTGCAAATAGAGCAGGAAAGGAAGTTGAAGGAAAAGTTGTGAATAAGTCTGAAATTTTATTCATGTCTTCACAGCTTACTAAACCGAAAAGGGTAGGGAGTATGCAGCTTACTACCAAAAAGGTTGTACTTCTCTTGTGATGATAATTTCCAGGGAAACTTGTAAGTATTCCACTGCAATACTTAGATAAGATTTAATGTATTTTTAATAGGAAAACAATAATTTAAAAATGCCAAATGTCTTTGCAAAAAGATGGCATTTGCAGTTCTGCATTTACCATTTTATTAATAGCCTTCAAATTTCAGTGCCCAGTCAATTTTTTCTACTTAACAAAAGGACTTCAAAAAAACAAAAACAAAAACAAAACACTACTTAGTTTTTGAATTTCCTTCTTTTCTGAAAAAAATGGTTTCAAAACTATTAAAACACTCATTTAATACTACCTTTTTAACACCACACTACCAGAAAAGAGCTTGAAATGTGTTTAATTATATAAATAGTGCTTTCAGAACAGACACAAAAATGTACATATATTGCTTGAAGGATACTAAACTGTATAATATTTTGAATAGTGTGTGTTGCATGCTTTATTTTTTATTATTTCCCTAAAAAATGCTAAAGAGTAATTTTTAGAAATTTAATGAACAGATATCTGGTGTTTCCTACCTCATTTAACCATCCACTGCAGTCTGCACTTTTTTTCTTAACAGGCTGTCAATATTGCATCGATATCATCATTAGGAATTTTAACAATCAAATGGATTTGCAATGCATGCTTATCACGATTAGCAAGCATATGCTGCATATTTCTATTAACAGCACGTCAATATCGTCATTAGAAAATCAGCAATCAAATGGATCTGTAGAGCAAGCATATGCTGAGCATCATAATATTTAGAATCCCAAAAGACTTTGCTTAGCAAAATGTTCTATTTCTGCTTGTTTATTTTTATTTTTTATAGAAGGCTATGAAGATGCCATATTTTAATAAAAAAACCTTTAAAATGGTGTTTCTGTAAATATAGTATGACGTAAGCCTCTGCCACAAACTCCAGTAACAGGGCATTAGCATTCACGAAGGTATCATAAAAGTGTTTATGAAAGACTTATAGCATATTATGCCTTTCACTTTGCAACAAAAGCTTTGATTTTCAAGGGTAACTTTAGTACTGTATACATGTAGCTATTTATCGCTTTTTTCCTGCTTGCTTTTAACTTTGTAAATGACTTTTAATGCTTTCTCTGTACATATTATTGACTTCTGGTTTAAAGACTACTACTTAGGAAAAAAAAAACATTAAAACAATCCAGAGTTTACGAAGACCCAAAACTTATTTCTCATGTATTTTATTAGATTTATATAAAGAGTGTGATCCAGTATTAGCATTCTAACATGATGAAAATGTAGTAGCAATAGGCTCTAATTTTGTGCCATATGCTGCAGAATTAATGGCATGCCCCTATCGCTGTAAGATACGAAAAAATTAACTGTTCTCCCACATGCATATATGTATTCCCTCTTTTGATGCTGATCAAGTGCAGTGATACATTGATAAAGGAGAAATGTTTTAATTGGTAAATTCACTTTTGGAGGTCCAAGGAGCGTAGAATTTTTTTTCTGAAGAACCTCTTGAACCAGTTACCTCCAGAAAGAAGTTTTTTCTATTAGTTTCTAAAGATATTAATTGTAAACATAATGGAGAGATGTGATGCAAGTTGCTTTTGTGACTTTTGTAAATAATAGTTATTGCTGAGCAGAATTTTGGCCTTCTATATTTACTACCTTTGAAACACCCATTTAGTTTTAGGCTTGTTTTAAATACAGTAATATAATAAGGAATGGCAGAGTGCTACTTTAAAGAACCATTTGTTTGGGCAGTAAAAATACAGCCTCTCAACATCCTTAACCAATTACCCGTCTTTGTTTATGCTGTTTATGGCTTGTAGGGTAATGGCTCCAGCAGAGCTAATAGCCAGCTCTAGTCTGGACATCATTGCAGGAGAAAGATTCACTTCTCCTGGAGATGAGTGCTGCAGTGTCCCCAGCCTGCGTGAGGTCTCCACCGGGGTCACGCTCCTGACATCCTGCAGTAGGTGAGGACAAGGACACAGCACACATGGCTTAAAGACAGATAGTTTAACCTTGCCTAACATTTCACCTTAGCTAGCGCTGTTTTTCATAGCTCCCTTTTCAGAGCTGATATGGTAGCTTTATGGGTGTGGAAGCATGATTTTTATCTTGGCATTGGTTTAAGGATAATCAGGTCATCGGTAGAACGAAGCCTGAACTCTGACTCTCCTCATTTAGAACCAATGATCCCCCCAGCCTATCTGCCTTGACAGTGTACTTCAGTAATTTGATGATGTCCATTTATAGGAAAATGAGTGTTATACTTTTTCTTTATTTCATATGCACTGTTTGCTGCATTAAATCAGTTACTCTGTTGTAGTCATTGTAATTGTGAGTTCTAAACTTGCTTCAGATACATCTGTACCTCATGGGAGCTAGTCACATGGCAGCTTTACAGAAATTTTATAATTTTATATGTTTTATGTCATCAAATTGTGTCCTTTCTTTCTGCCTCTCTCCCATGCAGGGGTCATGAACTTTAGGTTCACTAAGAGCATAAAACAGGGCTAGATAAGGAAAAGCTTTCTGGAAGCTTGCATGGATAGTACAAGCATAAACAGAAACTGCTGACAACTAAGCTTTCCTGTCAGGTAGTTATGCTCAGCTAATGCAATAATAATTTGCACAGAACAATAAGCTGTATTGCTGTATATAATATTCTTTTTTCTAATGACTCATTATCCTAGGATGATGAGGAGATGAGTAGAATGTAAGTGTATTAAAACATAATTGCTTTTCTATTCAAACAAAAGCATGCAGCGTACACATTGTGACAAATGCCTAATGAATAGGAGTGGAGCTTTTTTGTTCTGTGTCAGTTTATGGCAATGCCTGCCATAACTGCCTGTTTAAGATCTTAATTGCTTATAATTTTAACAGTTACCTGATAGCTGCTTTTGGTTGAAGGATCATGCAATAGACTATGCTGCTTCACTGCAAATGGGCAAAGAATGCCAACTTCTATGATTCAAGTTGAACCATTTGTGATGGTTTAATCACGTTCTATATTTTATTTGACTGGAAGAATATAAAGCAAACTAGGCTTATCTTTAAATTACAAAGATAGTTTATTAATACACACAAAAACAACAAGAAAAGGGAAAAAAGACAACAACAACAACAAATGAAACTTCTAAAACATCTTTCTTTCTCTTTCTAAGTTTTTTACCTTTCTTCACTCAACATAAAAAGACATGACTTGCAACTTCAGCCAGTTTTACCATTTTAAAAAATAACCTTTTATCAGTTCTTTTAGGAAAGGAGTCTCTCTGGGTTCTATATAGACATACCATACCCATTAGCAGTTCTTTCAACACTGCACATAGGCCATATTTGCTTACTGGGGTACTGTTTAAGGATGCCTCCTCTAGTATGACACAAAGATTCTCTTTTTCTATTTCTAAAATCATCTCAAGACCCAAAAACAAATCTCCTCTTTCTTTAGGAGCAAAAAAGCTTCATATCACTTTTAACTAGAACCTTACATCCCCCCAAAAGCATTTATATGTTACAGGAAACAAAACTAATTCAGTCTTTATAGTTTACCAGAAATGTCCAGCCAAAATTAGGCCACTCCTTGTCCTTTTGCTTTAAAGTCCTTTTCACTCTTCCCTTACCGACTGTAGCTTTATGCCGTGTCTTTCCATAGTTCTTTCGCTATAACTGTTCTTCTTCCGGAGAAAGATGATGTTTAGGAAAATCCATCTGCTCACAACGAAAGGTTAAACTTTTCGGGCTGCTGGGCTGCCCACGTGGCTCTGCGGCGGGAAACTGAGTCGTTTAGAAGCCGTGCGCTGGTTTCTTCGGCTTGAAAAGAATAGCAAGGGCGAAGGGGCACTCCATCCGAGCTCTCTCTCTCTCCATGCTGTCTGCCTCTCCGCGAGACAGCGGCTCCTAAAGCTCCGACCCGGCTTGCCCCGGCTCCGGCAGCATTGGGGCCCGGCCCGGCCCGGCCCGGCCCGCCCGCCGCAGCCGCCCGGGTGGGGGGCACCGAGGCCAGCCGGCCCCGGCGGCCCCCTGTCTTTAGTCTGCCACCCTAAAAACGAAGAGACCGCTCCTCCCCCCCACCCAGCCTTTTTAAGCATTCCGCCAAAAGTCGCAGCTTGTCTTCTACTGGATAAATTGCTTGTCAATCAAAAAAACTGACCCCGATTGGAACAAAATCAGGCTTTTCCTAGCCTATGACACCATTATAAGATTAATTTTGTATAGCTCCTGCTACTGTACCATAAATAATTGTATAAATATTGCCCCAAAGAGGTTTCTTTCAATCCATGGTAGACAAAATGCACTAAAAAACCCTTTGAAAATATTTGAGAGAAAAAATGTTAAACATATAAATGTTAAACATAAAAGCAATTTGTCTCCCATAAATGTATTAGCACCAGACTTGAATAAGAAACTGTGAGTGTTAAAATCAACCTTAGGGAAGCACTTTTGTTCAGTTCCCATAGTTGTTGGTAAAATCCTGAACTTATGTTGTACTGGCTAATTTTTCTCTTCAGGTGACGCTAGTCTTGGGTAGTCACTTCCATAAATACATTTGAATTTCCAAGATGCCAAGACAAAATTTCCTTCCACCTACAGAATCATAATGCCCCTTTTCTATTGATGACCAATGCCCGGGCTGTAATTTTTGAGTCTTCATTTATCATCATCTCAGCCAGAACCACCATTGTATGTGGTATCTTTACATAATTAAACTTTGCCTTTAACCTTACCCAAACCACTGGAGTCCTTCCCAAATGGGTCAATGGGTATCAAAACAGTGCCTGAGCATTATGGCAATAAGTGAACCAAGCATGAATTATCCTCTGTAGAATTTTACTGGGAAAGTTCAGTCTTTGATAGCCCTGTCTCATGACTGATTTTTCCATGGCCATCATCATGACATCCATGACAGATTGTGGTTGAACTGCCTTGAGACTCAAATCAAGAGAACTCACCTTTTTACTCCTCTCAGGAGACCAGAAGACCATGCTAAAGGCAGAAGAACAAATACGTACATATTCAACTGCACCAAGGTGGGGTGCTGTGCAGGCATCAGGAAACAGGGGCTTGTGCCTCAGAATCCCCTGGAGTATGGGGACTTTCTATGCTTGCAACACTCAGACTGAATGTGCCACCTCTGACAAAGTGTTATCATGAGATGTTAGAATACACTTTCTGCTTAAACCCAGTGACGAAAGAGATCTGTTTTACTAAAACTACCTGTAATGACATATGACTTGTGTAGAGCAGTCAAAAACTGGCACTTTATTTTTTTCATGTTGCTTTAAATGTTTTCAAAAGTTGTATTTTTTTGCTGCTTAATTAAAGCTTAACTTTATGAAAGCCATTATATACTTCTTGAGGACAGTGACATGCTCTTTCCAAATGGTACCTCTTTACCAGTTTCCTCTTTACCAGCAAGCAGATGAGTGAGCCAATACTCACTGTATGTGATGGCCAGATATGCTCCTTGGCATGTTGTGGTACTACAGGACAGAAGTACAAGATGCTCATGCATATTGTCCCTCAGTCTGGCTTCTCTGAGACAGTGCTCAGACTTCTACTTTCCTCTTTTTGCTTGCCAGCTTGATACCAAGTTAAGATCTGGGGAAAAATGTTGTTCAGACACAGTTTACATATCACTCTCATGCCTCTTTGCCTGCTGGATGATATGCTCCTGGGATGCAGTTCCAGCTCTGCAGGCTTTCTGCTTTCACAGGTTCTCCAGCCAAGAGCTGCAGGGCAGTCTCAAAGCATCTCTTTTTGTGGTTATGGAAGTGCTCCTACTTTGCACAGACTTGGCCTTTCATGTTGTGATGGTGCTGGCTTCCCTGTCTCGGTGGTAAGGGATAGGTTACACAAACACACGGGAACCTCACCTGCCAAACACTTGAGAGATCTCTGCTCTCCAGCCCAGTGTCTTTGTCCAAGCTGGCAGCGTGGCTGGAAAGCCACACTAGAAAGGTACTATTGGGTCTAGAATGGAGCCATGATGAGAAACTAAGATTATCAGATGGGGAAAAAGGGCATGTTCGAGCCTGGATCAAGGCAAACACCAGAAACTCTTACTGAGATATATCAGTGCTTAGGGTAGCAAAACAGAGCATGAGACTTGAACAATTTGTTTCCTGCTAAATGCCCAGTGATCTGAAATCTGTTCTTGGGACTTCTGCATCTTCTGAGATGCAGTTCATCAACTGAGATGAACTATTCTCAAAGTGTTGCCATGTCAGCTTAGCTTTTGGGTTTTGTTGATTGGTGGGTTTTTATTTTTTATCTTATTTTATTGGGGGGATTTTTTTTTTTTGTTGGTACGGGGGCTTTGGGTGAGATTTTTTGTTTGTTTGTTTGTTTTTGTTTTTGTTTTCTCCTTCAGGGAATTGGTTCTTAAAAGTTTTGCACTTATGCAAAATGTCATAATGTCTACATTATAGACACAACTCTGATGGACATTAGCTTCCTGAGGTGTATGGAAGTTAGTCACGTGGTTTCTGATTGTGACAGAAAAACAGGCCTCTCTGCAATCCAAGACCTACTGTCCTGTTGTTTAGGGTTCTAGGTTCTGCTAGTTGCACTGTATTTTCTGGTAGCAAGTTAACTCTACTAGAACTTTCTGATTCTGTGACAATAAAGCTGCCTCTGTCGTGTTGCACTTTATGTCTGATGCGCTATGAAGAAACACACTACTGTTACTGGAATATGAACTACTTTTTAATGGGTGACTTGGAACAGTGTTATGTTATTTGTGTTCCTCAAATGTGAAGAAATTTCTTACTCTGTGTGAGACTGGACAGAAACAATGTGTAGTTGTTTTTAAATAGTGAGGTAAATGATAACACACATGGTGTTTTTATAGATGTCAAAATTCCAAGAGGTCAACTATTTTTAAAATTGTTTACTGTCTGTAGTAAAATATTTTTGATCCTGTATACATTGCAAAATTTTGGTAAAATTTGACCCAGATAATTTTTTGACATTGTTTTGTGATGTGTTTGCTTTGCTTGATTCTTGTATAGATCTCTGTTTTGCAATGAGGTCTCATATGTCACAGAACACAGTATCAGTTAATTTTGTTTTGTTTGAATAACATCTACCTAAAATAAAAGAAATTAAAGTACATTCTAATTTATGTCTATATTTATATGCAATATTCAGGGATGAAATTCCCCAAAACTGATGTTTTACTTCCCACTGCTTCTAAAAAAAGTGCCACTTGCCCTTTTAATTAATACATACAAGTAGATACCCACTTTATTACCAAAGTGCTAGAAAATGTATTGCAGTCTGAGATTACGTACTACTCTACATGAAGAAAATAGTTTTCTGTGAAATCTTAATGTAACTGCATTAATTTTTCTCATTGCTATATTCTATGTCCGTATTGGTAGTCACTGGAGAAGTATTCTTCAAGAGTAGAGAGCATGGAAAGAAGGAAAACAAACACCCTAAATAATTCAAACTCGGTCGTAGCTTGTGGTCTTCTATCCCCCTTTCTCCTTTTATAAAGGGTTTGCTTAGATCATTTGTTCACACACTGAAGAGGAATGGGGATGTGAATATCTGGCTCAACTGGCAGCAGAGAATGGGTTGTGATTAGGTAGATAAGTGTTCCTATTTTTTATGCATAGTTCTGTTTGTAAACTTTGTTTTCCTATCTGGCTTTATACTTGGAGAAGGTTTTGTTCTTTTAGTACATTTAGTAAATTATTCTATTTATTCTGTTGGATTTTTTTTTTTTTTTCCTTCTGTTCCATCATTGTAGACTTTTCCTTTTTAGCTATTGCTGTAGCTCAGTCAGTGGGAGAAGTGAACTTCATATTGTGCAGTAGATCTTTGGATTTGTATTTGGGACCTTTTAAACTCAATATTGCAGGCTCCATGGCCGTCTTTTCGGTGTTTATGGGTGTATTTAATTTGAAGCTTACCTCTTAAGTTTCTGTTCTGTTGAAGCATTCCCCACTCACAGAGTTTTTTTCCTGCTTTTCCGATTAATTTTCTCACTTGTGTGTTACATTCCTCAAAGGCAAAGCATGTTGTCTGCTGATTCTGTTCTCGGGATTTCCACAGATCCACAAATGCTGCGTATTGTAGGATTTTCATGTCACCTCTCCTCCATATAAATGGCTAAGCATCACTTATATCTGGAAAGTGAATTCTGTGAAAGCATAGTAAAGAGCAGTCCAACCTGTGCAAAGTATATTCTCAATCTACAGCTGCTGACCTGTTTGTGTCCTGTCTGTCTTTCTCATGGATGCTTGTTCAGTTGTGATTCACAAACACGGGTTCTGATTTCTTGCTGGATGGCATCACTTCATAAATATTTCTGTGTCTTGCCTATGGTCCCAGCACCATGGATTTCCAACGTTTGGAAAGTGCTTGCTGAGAAGTCATTTGGCATATTATCAAATGGCCACAGCCCAGCAGCAGGGTATAGGTGGAATTTTTAATATGAAGTTGGCAAGTCTCATGTCTCGACATGGGCATTTATTCCTTTTTCCCCAGTTAGTTTATTTTTTTCTTAAAGAAAAACAAGAAAGTATTTGCAGAATTGAATTAGTTATTTCATATGGAAAAGAATAATTGTTCTTTTTGAAATTTTGAAAGAGATAGTATCGTTTTAGCCTAGAAATTACAGATCAGTGAGGCAGACTACACTGAAAACAATGTCTTGGGTCAAAGAACTCTGCTTTTCCAGGAGTAGACTTCACCTCCCCTGGCCAAGAATTAATCTGGTTCTACTCATCCCAAGATGAGTCATTTAAAGATGCCCCAAGATAATAACCTCTTAGTTCTTCTATCTGAAGCAGTTGTTTTTTAAATGCTCCTGTAACCTTTGGCAATGGCAGAGTAACTGAGTGAAGGTGACTGTGAAGCCTGGTGGTGAGGGTGCTCACTTGCCAGGAAAGTCACCTTGTTTCCAGTCCTGTTTCTAGATAGGACTTGGTTTATTTAGACTAGCAACATGCTAGCTCTGCCTAGTTGCGCAGTTGTGTTACATCAGGACAAAAAGGCTTTTACAAGCCAAAGCTCAAGTAACATAAAAAAAAAATTTCAAAATAAAAGGCTGCCTAAAATGTGTATACCTTCTGTAATGGGAGACTGTGTTAGCAGCATTTGCTTCTTGCTGTCTGGAAGGCCATCTTCTATAAAAGCACAAATATGGTTTTGAGACACAACTAATTTATGACAGACACTAAGAGCTTGATATGGCAAGGCAGAAATACAGAAGGAGGCAAAGTGGAAAGTGTTGTCATCTTTGTCACTAAATCTCATGCTGTTGAGAAAGACACTAGTATGCTGCACGTACACAAATGTTTGTCTTCCAGGAGATGTGAAGCACAGTCTCCTGTTGAATGCACTCATTTTCATGTCAAATGGGTGTTTATAAAGTGTTTTATCCTTTTCTGAAGGTGAATATATAATCTCTGATCTACTGCAAATGCACTGAATTGTCTTATCTGCATGAGGAGATATTTTTAAGCTATTTATGTTGATAAAAACGTTTATGATTTCAGCTGTAATAACAGCTAGGGAAGAAAAGCCTGCAAACACCTCACCTTCCCCACCAAAAAAGAATAAAACCAAAAACAGTCTTCTAAACTTTTCTCATCCTCTTCAGCACCCAAGAGCTTACACAGATAAGTGACTCGAAACAAGTTTGAAATAAAATCTTCATATAATTATTTTGTTTTGTAATCAAAACAAAGCAATAAGCTACCCTTTTCTTCTTTCTTTCTACCCATATATGGACACACAGGTCATGCAATACTGTTGAGTCCATCGTTCCAGAATAAGATAACAAATATTCCTGATGTCATGACAGTACCTAGGAAATGCTGGCCTTCCATTTGGTCCTGCCTAGTGCTAGGATTGCATTTGAATGCATTTTGTTTCCTTGTGCCAATTCACCTCCTCTCTGTTTATAACTGTAGAGAAGTTAGGTGACGAGCACCTACCTTACACACCACCACCACAGCTTGTTTCTCCTGTACACATCAAAATGCAAGTGAGCATTTCAATGAGGCAACCATGTGTTACTAAAATCAACATTTTTTCTTCATTGTCTCTTGTTACCTTGACCACCTGTGCTTCTGTTTTTGAAGAAGTTTGGATCTGAATTGGTTTTATTGTGTGAAGCTTGTGAAGTGTCATTTGGCAAGAGCAGTTAGAGCAGCTCTTTTGTAATTTTTAGATTTGGAAGTAAAAATTATCTTAGCTATTAGTTTGAAGGTAGGATGGAAAGGCCACTGGATGAGGAAAGAAGTAATTTTGGCAGGGCACAGAATAGCTGAGGAGGGAAGTGACCTCTGGAGACCATCTAATGCAACATTTCCTGCTGATAGTAGGCCCAACTACAGCAGATTACTTAAGGCTGTGTTCAACTGACTTTGGAATATATCCGAGAATGGACAGTCCACAACTTCTCTGGGAGATGTGTTCTAGTGGTTGATAACTCTCAGTAAGGTTACTGCAGGTTTTTTTCCTCTTGTCCGTTCAAGAACAGTCTGTTTCTGCCTTTTTCTGACTAGGCATGAGGTTTAGTTGAGCCTAAGATATTTCATATGCATATCTGCTGAGCAAATTAGTACGCAGAAGATACTTTGGACTGAGTTTAGTAGGGAATCTAGTAAAACTTGGGTTTAGTCAGCTCAAGAGTGGTCGTGAGAACTGAGATGTTTTCTGTCTCTCTGTTGCTCTGCTGAGGATGGTCTTCAAGGTGCAATGATATTACATTAAAGCTGTGATGAGATTAATGAGATCTGATCGTTACTGATTTCTGAATGCATTGGTG
The DNA here is from genome assembly GCA_017589585.1 of Phylloscopus whistleri. Classification (NCBI taxonomy): domain Eukaryota; kingdom Metazoa; phylum Chordata; class Aves; order Passeriformes; family Phylloscopidae; genus Phylloscopus; species Phylloscopus whistleri. Next base: position 13,237 of record JADMLD010000102.1, read on the forward strand.
CTGTTGGGAAGATTTGCCCAACAGTGAGATGGCACCTTTTTACTTAGTGAACATGGCTGAAAAGTAAAATTCCCAGCAGGTCTGGCAGTGAGGGATTTCTTAGAGAAATTGTAAGTAAAAAAGAAATTGTAAAAAAAAAAATTCAAGCTTTCAAGTGGCTGCTTTTTCTAGAAAAAAAAAAAGAAAAAAGTCGAATTACTTGCAGTACTTCACATTTCAGTTTTATTCAGTACCAAAAAACTTATTGTCATCTTAGGATTTACATAGTTTCTTAAATGTCTTAATTGTCTTAAGCTTTCTGGTTTATTCCCAGCAACAGCAGCTATTGGGTGTATAAAAAGCAGACAACACTAATTCCTGTTGTCAGAAATATACTTTTCTTCCTTTTTTTCCACTGCAGTGTCTGGTAAAAGGGTTCTCTTAGAATTGCATTGTTTTGGAATACATCTGATTTTATGACATTCGTATGATTTATAAACTTTCAATGCCTGATATGAGGAGACACCTTAATCAGCTGAACAAGGGTTCTTTATATAGATATAATTTTACTGTTTCATTGGTGTGGTAAACATCAAACTGCTTCCATTTAGGAAAAAGAAAATAGCTGAGTTTGATGTGAAAACTGCTCTATGTAATGCAGTAAGGGCTCATATCCTACCCGTGTGGGTTACTAGGCATAAAAGGACTAAAATATTGCATTGGAAGTAACTAAATATGTTTCAAGGAAGTTGTGAAACAGATGGAGTTGTCAGGATCCTCGTCTGTGGTTTGGATAATAACATATTTTATAGATAAGACTGAAAATCGGACTAAGAATTAAGATTTTATATCTGTCTATCTGACACTACTATAAGTAAAAAAAAGTAAACTTGTGCAACTTATGTTGGTTTCAAATGCTTACCATCTTGTGTTTTATATGGACAAGATTGAAACCATCCTCCCTTATACATTCCCTTAGAATGCATTTTAGGTAACTCATGTTTAAATGAGGCTGTCTATTTTTTTTTTTCCCAAGCCTGTTGGAGTTTCTGTTGTGCTTCTGTTGGCATTTGGAGGCATTCTTGATCTCTTTGTTTGGAGCCTCTAAATATTTGTTTAATACAACCACTGGCATATGGTATAGTCACTGTGGTAAAAGGACAGAAATCAGTGGTGAACTCCACTCTCCTTGTCCTTCCTTCATGAAAGCATGATGACCAGAACCGAAGTAGGGTGCTTTGAACTATTTGTGTGCTGGTGTTACATGATGCAGACAGACATAGGAGTGCATAGACAGTATTAGACATTGTCACAAAAATCTCCAAAATGTTTAGCATCTACACAAGATGCAACACTTTATATTTACCTCTTGTTAGGCCAAGCAAAGCAGGTGAGAAATATATAGAGCTCAAAAAGTGGGAAGAAACAGGGAAATGACAGAAACAGGGCAATGAGATGATGGAAGAATGTGCATGGGAGGGAGTTTTCTTCTCCAATTAAGAGAAAACAGATAATTCCATAGAAGCTTCTGTTTTCCAGAAACTCCTTCATGTGGGCTTGCAAGTATAACTTGCTGCTGTCATGCATGCTTTCCTCTTCCCCCTGCTATTCCCTTTTCCCATCCTCTAACAAAGGGATGTAGAGAATGCAAATAAATTGCCTGTCTGAAATGGAGGGAGCTGTGGGCTTTAGTTGACATTAGTGTATTGTGGAGGGATCCAGATGCACGATACCCATCAAATTTCTATCAATACTAATTTACTAATATCAATAATAATCTGTTTCCCAGTGGATCAGCTTTCTCAAGCAAGGTCTGTGCACTACTTACAGCTCTCTGAGCCCTTCAACTAAGGTGTCAATAAAGCTGACCGCTGTTCTGGGGCTATTGACAGTTATTAAAAATGACCTTGATGTAATTTCATGCCTATCAAAACAAAGGCCATATGTTAAGGATTATGAAAAGCTACAGTGAATGAAAGCAATGACAGGCTTCTGCTGGGTGAGGGTAGAGGGAGGTCAGCATATGTGACGATTATTGGCTCCTCTCCTCTCCTTTTCCTAAGGCACTGAGCGGTGGTGCCTCTTGGTAGGCAACTGTTATGCTAAAGGCATAATTGGAACAATTTAGAGCTCAGGGGTACACTTTTTTAAAGATCTGTCATAGCATATCATCTCAACAGTTAATGTGGCGTAAAATATCATAAACACTGCTGAGGACCCTGGAGTCCCCATGGCAGGGACCGATCGATAAAAGGCAGTGCATGATCTGTCTTCCCTCACAAATATAGGGCATGCAAGGAGCACTCTCACTTTCTTATTCTGCTACTTTATAGGAACAGTGGGCTGTTATCTGGGTGTCTCTCATGTCAAGGCAAGAAACAATCCTTTGGGTGTTCCTCAGGCACGGTGATCAATAAGATCTTGCAAAAATGTGTGGAAGCCAAGTCCAAAACCCCAAATAAATTGGTTCCTATTAACAATACAAATGTGCCACATTTACAAACACAAATGATGTTATAGGTAGAAATCCAGAAAAATTTGAGGCATCACAGCATATTATGCACTCCTCTCTTTTCTCCTAAAAATCAGTTTGCAGGAATTTCCTTATCAACTGATTAAAAATAAATAATTATTTTTCTTCTCTTTGGATTAGGAAAATGCCTTCCTAATCTGGTAAGGATGCCTGCAGCCCTCAGGCTAGGCAGATCTGTGTGTGAATCTGGCTCTATAACCCTAACATACCCCCAGTGACACCAAAGCCACTTAACGCAGTGACAAAACCAGGCAAAGGGTTTACGGTTTCCTCATGCTCTCACCAGTCCCACCCCCACGGCCTCTGGACTTCTTTTAGAGGTGGTAAATGTTATCTCCAGATTCCCTTCTGTGAAATCATCCCTCTCCTGATGCTAGAGCACCAAGCAGGGAGTGGCCCTGGGTATCCTTGGTCACACCCTGGGCCCTGGGGACAGGAGCAGAGTGATTCTTCTCTCATACCCAGACACTAAATCAATGGCAAGACTTCCATGGAAGTCTCCTCAGTGTGAGAGGATAGGCTTTAAATTACAAATCTCTAGGCAGAAAAGAAATTGTAAATTTAATTGGTCTGAAATAAGTAATTTTAGATCACATCAAACTAAAATAATTTTTTTCCTGTCAAGAAAATGAAATAAAAATAGCTTTAGAAAAGCTACAATTTTATACAGCAAATTAGCACACAGGTTTTTCTACAAAACCCAGAACCTTCTCTTAGCTACTTCAATCAGGATTTTATTCCCAGTTTCTTTTGTGTATGGCACAAGGCAATCAGCTTAATGTCTCCATCACTGTGGATACAGTGTGGGTCTTTCAAGATTGTTGTGAATGAAAACATTAATATTCATTCTTTTTGTATTTATGAGGTCTGCAGGCCATGTTGAGTTATATGTAAAAGTCTATAAACATATTTTAAAAGAAAGCTAGTGAAAATACTAGCAATTTGACTTGAATGTAAAATATGGCCTGTTACAACTATTTTGTTTTGTTTTGGTTTCTTTCCTTTTTTATTTTATTTATTTTTTTTTAAGGCTTGCTATAGGATGATTCTGTGACAGCCCAAAAGCTGAAGCCTCAATTTGAGGAGTTCTCTCTCTGTCTTTTTTGTTTCTCTGAAAATTCAGCAGGTTGGGCAGTGGACAGATACACTTGAAAACTGATTTAGGAGAAAAAAGAGTGTAGAAAATGGAAATGTTTCTTAATCACAAGTCTCTCCATCCAGTGTTCCATGAGATCACGTGCCTTTTTTCCTGATTCAGTACTGTGAGCAATGTGTAAACATGGAAAGAAGCCACTACGTAAGTGAACAGGTGGTTGTATTTTTAATTTACTTAAATACATCATGTAGAACCTGACACTGTTGGATTGAGTTATTGGCATATTGGGGTGATTAACATTAATGGCCATTACTCTCCTTCCAAAGGTTTTCCTTGATGTCTAAGCAAGATGCACATGGGAACTTAGCTGTGGAAGCATGTCCAGGGACACTCTTGTTTTGTTTCTAAGACTGTATACTGTGGAAACAGAAAACATGACATACAGTTTAGTTTATTGAAAAAACAAGTTCTTCTGCTCTGAATGACTGCTTAGAGTATGCAGATTAATGGTAACTAAAACTTTTAATCAAGCATTATCTACAAATTGCTATGGATGTACAAATGTGTTTTTTTAGTTGAAAGTTTGAACTTGAAAGCCTTGAAAATTTAATTAAAAGAATCTTAAGCTGTTACGAATATGCTTATAGTTCCCATGAAATTCTGAGTCTCTCAGTTTTCCTTTTTTATTTTTCTGATAACTTGAGCCAGCGTGCACATTCCCTATACCAAAACACTTGTATATCCTATCATCTGTAATGTGCCTATTTGTGCAGCATCTCTGTGAAGGAAGGAAGTGTTGTCATAATCAAATTTACAAATAAACTAGGAAGTATAGGTAATAAAAATATTCATATAAGCAACTGCTGAAATTTTAGGCGGCCATCAAAATATGTTTGTACAAAGAACATAAGTGATCCATTTTTGTCAGGTAGATAGATAGAACAGTCCTCTTGACTAAGAAATCTTTGAAAATACTTTAAAAAAAAGAAAAAAATGTTTCTTGAAGGGATGAACTATCACCACCCAAGTCACTTCTCTGCACCAGGATTTATTTGTACTGCCTTTAGGAGGAGAAGTAACGTTTTTTATTTCTTGATTTTTTTGCTGTCTTTTGGAAAATTAATTTTCTTCTGTGCTTTTTCTTTGGGAGTATTCACCAGGATATATTTTAATGTGTTTACACAAAAAAAAAAAATCTCTTTAAGTGTCGGCAAGGTCTCAAGTTTCATGCTGAGTTACTTTTTCACTAACACCAGTACCGACTACTATAATTGGGCGTAAAAGAGAAAGGGAGGGAAAAAGCCTCACGTGCAACGAAAAAAAGTGTAAAGTTGCTTAGACAGGGTCTCAGTCGGTGATGCCTCTGGTAATTATAATGCAATTGACTTCCATAAATAATGAAAATCATTTGATTAAAGCAAATGATAAAATAAATAATCAGAAATGCAAGTAAGGGAAAAGTATGGTAAATAATAACCACATAGAAACATAACATTTAGAAGATATGGTTGGTGATGTGATATAAAGGATATCACATAATATAAGAAAGCAGACTGAGACTCCCACAATCTTTTTTTTTTTTTTTAACTTAACCTTTTTAAAATTAAAAGGATTTTATATTTCTGCAATTCATTATGGGAAATTAACTTTGGTTGGCACAGTAAAGTTTGCTCTCTTTTTCATAGAAAAAGGCAGTGTCTTTCAAGATTATATTCTGGCATTTTATTACATGTCAAATGTGTCATTGCTATATTACCAGATCAAAGAGTTCTAAGTGACACCTTCTAATCAAGACTGTCAAGAGGTTTCATTAGTAAACAGAAGCAGGAAACACTTGGGATACTGGTTCAATACATATTTTACAGTTCTGAAGGAAGGATAAATCAAACTTTTTTTTATAGTAGCAAATCACTTTAAAGCTGTGAAAACGAATATTTAGTGAGATCCAAAGTTTAAATGTTTAAAACTAAAAATGCAATGATTTCTCTGAATGGTGTATTTTATCAGACCTCTGTCCTGTTGCTAAATGTGTTTAGACTGAATCTCTTCACAAAAATGACTTAAAAGTAATCATTTGTACCCAGCACTTCAGCTAATAGAAGAATCCTCCCATCAAGAGCTGGCTGCCAGAAAAGTAATTTTAACACAGCGTTTAATCTTCATCAAAGTTTTAGTGCATGTGAGAGATCCCTTGCTGAGAGAACTGAAGCTATGAATGAGGAGGAGGAGTAAAATGTGGGCCTGTGGCATACAAATGTCTCCTAACAGCCTGCAGAGTTTTTCCTGTGCTACTTTTGAGAAGTGTCCCAAGGGGCCAAAAGAAGTGCATATGTCTCTGTGTTGTCAGTTGCACTGTTTTCTGACACTGCCATCTGGCTTCTGAGACACTGCAAAGCCATTTTCAACCTCTTTTTAGAGGCAGAGGGTGGGCCTTGGAAGAAACATACCACGGTATGTGATATTTCTTATCTCTTTGAGACAAATTGGATCTACCATGTTAGGATTCTTCAAATAGGTGGGTTTGGGATGCATTTAAGAGAGGTCTGTGCTTGCCAAGCATGGATGGTATGTAAAACAGGCTTTTTTCTGCTCAGACTTTGGCCATCTGTCCAGTGTTTCTGGATGTTTGACAACCCTAAGAGGGTGTGAGTTCCACATGGGCTTGTAGATGTCTGGCAGAGCCATTGTTGGGTTACTTTATGCAGTTCATTGAAGCTGTGAATGAGCAGTAGACCTATCAAAACATGAAGACTGAATATGGCCTCTTGGTCTTTCATTTTGAGGCTAAAACCAATTAGGTAATTTTTCCTTTAGAAAAAAATAATTTAATATTAAAATAATAATAATTTATTACATCAAAATTATCTTCAATATAAGCTTCCTTTAATCTTTACATGCTCTCATGAAACTCTTCCAACTGTGAAGATTAGCACTAGTACAAAAACTAAAATAGATATTCTAAAGGGGAAGAGTATAATAAGTCGTGATGACTGAGAACAATCCTTATACGGGAAGGAAAATGATGTTTTTATATTAATGAGAGAAATTATCCAGCAGTTACTAGAGAGTTTCCTCAAGGTTCAGTCATTGGACAAAGATTAGTTCATGTTTTTCCTAATATTCAGGATGAAAGGTAAGGATGCTCTAAAATCTTGGTTGCACAATTCTGGAAGGCATCATAATATAAAAGTTTGGAAAAATCTGCAGGAAACACGGGATTATTTCAAAACTCTGCAGGGAAATCAAGTCCTCCTCAGGCTTAGCTTTGTCTCCTTATTCAGGTACATCTATTATAGGATTAAATCAGACATATTTTATATTGGCTTCCTTGTATTTAATTATTTCTGCAAATTAATTAGGATTCTGAACAAGTAGTTGCCCAGCATGGATATTGATAGGAGGTACACCTGGAATATATTATAAACCTTTTTGTTTCCCTTAAGTCTTTCATTGTGTGAATATTAAGTGTTTGTATAGAGATCTATTAGGAACATCTACTTTTTTTTCCCCCAGTTTTGTCCTAAAACCCAATATATCTTCACTATTATGTTTTGGGTTTTTTAAAAAATATACAGGGACTGGCTTCAGTGTTGTTAACCCGTGTTGTCTTCATTTCCAAAACTGAGTATTTAATTTCCCTTTAATTGCCTTTAATAGACAAGGAAAAGGATAGACTTCTTTCTTTAGAAATGTGCATGCTTCTCCTACTTTTAGATGTGTTGTTATCCAAATCAATCTCTTAAATTATTGAAATACTTGATGGTTCAGAGGTCTGTCTCCCTCTCTGGCCTCTTTCATTTGTAAAATATGTTTGCAGACCTGTTTGCTACTATGGAAGTACATGTTGGAATCCTTGGATCATCTGACCCATTTCACTGCTCATAGCTTGATCCTACTGAATCATAGGAAATATTATTCCAGCCTGGTGAGTGTGTTCTTCTGTATTAATTATCTGTTCAAATGTTCTGTCTGGTCAATGTACCACACAGTCTTTTGTAATTAGTCTACAGCCACCATAACAGGTTAGATTAACACAAGGGCCTGCACACTTTAATGATCTCTGCAATGGAGAAGTTCCCTTACAAATGTTGTATCCTATATTATTCACAATGTTAATTTCCCAGATGTTGGCTAACAGTACTTGGAACATGGCAATCATATTTTGGCCCTCCCTTATTATAAATATCTTACAAAGGAGCCTAAAAGATCGATGTGATGTCAGCAAATATGATGATGATATGAAGAGATTCTTAACTGCAAACACTCTTACTTATAGTTTCCATATGATACACTGTCTTGTGTTCCACAAAAGCCAGTTGTATGGTATATATAAAGGCAGGAAAAACAACTTGCCTTGAGAAACACTAAATCTGTCAATTTTGTATTAAAGAAAAATAAGCTTAAGACCATGATCTCTGACAGCAGGGAACAAGAATTACTCCTACATACCCCTGGCTACTGTGTTTACCAGCTCACTGCTTTCAGAAGAAATAATGCACCAATTATAACAGCACCAATTCAACCACATCATCATAAACCAAACTCTTAACTTCTTAATTTTAGCCCCTAGGTGCCTGCTCTTAATATTATAATGATGAGATTACAGTACAATGGTTTAGAAAGTACAATGGGTATCGAAGTGTAACATTTACCCAATTAGGCACAGTCAGATCTTGTCCACAACCTGACCTTTTTCTTCCACCAGACTTTGTTTCTGTGTGTACCTTTGTAAAAGACGTGGAGTATCCCTACCAGTTTTTCAGTTCTGTGGAATGGAGTTCTTAGTACAGAGCTGAGGGCTAGTTGATCTGCCAGTCACAGGACTGGATATTTATACCTAATCTTAATGAAATTCCCAGATTTTGAACTAATTTTGTCATGTGTGACATTGTCAAACTAGTTCTGTTCTAGTCCCAGCAAGATTTATACTTCAGTGGTACAAGAAATGACAGCTTCAGCAATGGAGCTGCACTTATGACTTGGAAACCACAGTATCTGCTGGTATCTTATAGATGTTCTCTGAAAGATAAAAGGTGTTATTTAGCCCTGTTACCTTTAGCTGTCAAAAACCTGAGTGACCCTCTGATAGGTTTCCTGGTCATAGGGAAGACCTATAGAAAGACATTTTAGATATGATTTCTGTATTAATGGTCTTACTGACTTAAGTAAAATGGCAGAAAAATCTGACTTAATTCTGATGTTGAGGTGGGTGACTGTAGTGGTAAATGAGCCCTTCCCATTCCATTCAGGGATCTCTAAAATATTCATTATATCCATTCATTTTTTCCTCCCACCCATACAGCAGTTGAAGCTGCAATAAAACCTGAAACAACTCCCTTGGTTTAGCTGCCTATGATGGGAAATGCATCTCTTCACATCATGCGTGGTTACTGTATGTGTACACATTGTAGAAATGCATTTTCTTGTATGGCTTCTCCTTCAGAAAACTCTCCAGGATAGTCCAAAGTTATTCCCTCTACTGTGAGTATTTTTTGTTGCATGATGCCTACATACAGTACAAGAAAAAGGATTTATTATATTAGATTTAGAAGATCTCTCACCATTTTTAATGCTTTTGAGTTGCTTGTGATCAGTAATTTCTGTCTCTGATGACTGCTGAGAGATGGACTTTGCTGCTGGTCCTGGACTTGCATAATAGTATGGAACCAAAGATAGAAAGAAAAAATGTTAACAGAATCAAAACCTCATGCAAACTCCCCCTCTCCAAACCCCATAATGCCCAAATCAAATGAAAAATACCCCGAAACAAACAAACCCCAAAAATCCAACTGACCACCACCACCCACACACCAGATAAAATTCCAAAGAATGAATTCCTAGGAGTGAGACTTTAAAAGTCTTGGCCTACATCCAGCTGGATGTTGGTGCACACGAGGTGGGCTGGCTGCTCAGGTTTTAACAAGGGGGTTCTGCCTATTTCCCTGTGCAAGAGCACACGAGTCCCATTCACCTGTGCACACTGTGCATGAAGATGGGCTGCACATGCCAGAACGTGCATGTGAATTCGTGACAGAAAGCAAATTGGGGTGCAAGGAAAATGTGTTTGCTACCATTTTCCTCCTCGTTGCTCATGTGGCCACTGTTGCTTCTGATAACAGTTCACCTGTGGCATGCACGTGGAATGCCTGGAAACCTATGGGCACATGCACTAGATATCTTTCTTAGCTGTACATTCATCTGGTTATGTCTTCAGGATATTTTTTTTAAAGCAGATGAAGTGCATTACACTCCAATTCCCTGGTAAAATAGCAGATAAATTCTGCCTAATGCTAGCATTAGTCATTTCTGTATTAATAGATCCTTCAATCTAATATTTGTGCTCTCCTAGATATTCAGGGTTTGGCATCACTTCAGCTTTCATGCTGAGGACCTTCCTGGACTACAGCCAAGCTACTGAGTATGAAGGATTAAATTTGCCCTTGTTTCATAGCAAGGTTGTATGGGAGCATTCCAAGACTGATTTTCATAATTTGACAGTCAGGAAGAGAGTTGATGTATTTATTTCCTTTCTTTGTGCTCTCCTGGAAAGGACAGACTGCCTCTGCTGCATCTTGAACACTAATCACCACAAAGCTTCTCGTCTGTCTTGCTGCAGGTGTGTGACAGTTTAGATTAGTTGTATATGGTTAGAATAGCACTGTGTAGTTGTTCTGCAGGGAGTTGAATATGGTTTCTTGGCATCTTACAATTCCATATTTGGGCAGGAAAATTCCAAATATTTTGCACCATACTTTATTTACATGGGTAGGGTGCAGGGACAGAGCTTTTCTGAATATTAGAAACACTTCAGATAAGCTCTTTTACTCCTGTGCACTCTGCTATAACAGCAGAATACATTCCTTTCTAAATTATGAGATCTGTAGTGATGAGCATACAGGAATCTTTCCCGATTTTTTAAGAATTACAATTTGCATAATGTGAAATATATGCTGATTTATTTTTCTGCCTATTAATACTCAAGTTTAAAAGCTAACCTGATCCCAGTTTTGATTCTTTATGTGCTATGTAGGAGCTACTTGTCATTTATGAGGGAATATTCTTTGCAAATTTGATATATGTTTTTTATCCAACAGTCTGTAATGGATTTTTAATTTTATTTCTTTTTAAAGACCTCTAAAGGTTAAACTCAACAGTCACTTTAAATTGGCAGAAATAAAGGCTGGTGCTGCTTCCTTGGTGATTCTGCTTTAGCCTCCAGACCATACTCCTCTTCAAACTCTCTCCTTTGACTGCCTCTAGTCATGTTTTTCTGACTGTGTCTATTGCCTGACTGGTTGCTTATATGACTGCATGGGATCCAGTCTGCCATTAAAAAATAAAAACGAAGATGTGGCTGGAACACACCTTTAATTTCAGCTCAGGTACTGAGGAGCATGAGTTGTTTCACTGGAAGTATCTTTCTTCATAATTAGACAGTGCTGTCCCATATGATACACAATGCAGTGGACATTAAATGAAATGGATTTCCTCTTAAATATTTTCTGGATAAGTTGGAAGCTGTCCTGGAAAGGATAATGTGTATTTATTAGCATTTTTTATTCAAACTGTATCAGATACAGTAGGTATTTAGAAATTCAAAATGTGAGCAACACGGGAAAGTGCTGCCCTGAAGTGCCATGTACCCTGTAGGGTACCATGTAGGGAAGTAACCTAATTACATGCTTAAGTTAAGCATCTATGCCTACTCTATAATTAATAAAGCTTCCGTTAGGGCTCTGCTTCATAGGGAGCTGTATTCCTAAATCAGGTGCTTTGGTTACTCTTCCTTCCTGGGTATATAAAAAACCCAGTAAAACCCCTAAAGATTGTATTTGGCTATTTAAGAGCAGAATTAAATGAGAATGAACAGAGTATATTGTCTTAAATGGTTTTGCCCAGATAGTCATCTAAGGTACTTAGGTACCTGATTACTGCCTAATGCTTTTTCCATATAGAAAGCTTAGGAGTGGGGGAAGTACTTTAACCTGCCTCTTACAAATGGAAGATTTGAGGCACAATGATAACAAATGATCAAACTGAGCAAGAAGCCTCTGAGTAGAGAAAATTATCCCAGTCTTAATTCCCCCAAGTGTGAGACTGAGACTTCTAAATAGAAGATCTGTAAATATAAGAGTGGTCTTCCCTCAGAAGAGTAT
>JADMLD010000102.1:30000-85000 GCA_017589585.1 Phylloscopus whistleri
ACAGTATTGCGGGACACTTGATAACTCCAGGAAACTTTTTCTTCCTTGTCCTTTTTTTTCATATGAACAGTGATGTAGGAACCTGTCTCTCACCAACTTAATATGCATGAGATTCTAAGGTTGATATCAAAATAATTTTCTCCAATGAATGGTGTGATTTTTAAGTTATTAGTGTCATGCATTGTACTACTACTAGAACCATCCTATTCAATAAATCTAATTTGTCTAATCTAAACTGTCCAGCCCTGTAATTCTGATCAATTATTATCATTTGGCAAGAGTGTGAACATACATTTTCTTTAACATTGTCTTACATTTGCACCAGGCTGAGTCACTATTAGGGCTATTAATAGTCGAACATACAGACATAGGAAGGTTATGAACCCTGAATTCTTCCTGTTGCCACCTTAACTCTCTGTGGAGAATCTAAGTTTAGAACTTCCTGAATTTCTTGGTATAAAAGCAGAGTATTTTTCCCACCAAATTAAGCCTCTTCTGATAGACTGGATTATTTTGCCTCACAGTATGAGCCAAGTGCTCACATAGCTTGTGAGCATCCATCCAACAAACTTTATTCAAAAGAGAGATTTTTCAGGAACTGCCACATTCTCAGTGTACACTGGACCTTCTGATATTTGTCAACTGAAAGTAAAATCAGTTTTGGAAGATGGAAGGGACCCATAAGGATCAAGTCCAACTCTTAACTGAATGGCCCACACAGGGGTTGAACCCATGACCCTGGTGTTATTAGCACCATGCTCTGACCAGCTGAGCTAAGCTAGGGTCAATGGCTAAATTTAAAACACTTCCAAGTAAAAGAGGACTCACTGCTGGAGTCACACCACCACAACTCCGCAGTTTCCATTCTTGAGGTACCTCTTACACCTCCAGCTGGCTAGATATGGTGGTTTTGCTGCTTTCTGCTCGTCATACTCATTACTCAAAATGTAAACCCCATCAGTAGTCACTGGAAGACTATCCAAATACCTATATATATATATATGTATATATATATATATCTCCTTTATACCTATCCATGCACCATGTTGAAAGCTTCTCAAATTGAATCTTGAATCTACCTTAAAGAAAATTTGGTATTTGTGCCATATCTCAAATAGGACAGCGTGTCCAGGACTTGAAAGGAAAATTAGACACTGTTCCTCATGCCCTGGCTTTGGGTAGCATTACAAAAGGTCTTTCATACCTCTGTCAGTTCTAATGATGAAATTTGCAATGATCTTTTGGGACCTATTTGTGAGAAGAAATAAAAATGAAGATGTATTATTACTACTTATAATCACGTAGAACAAAGGGCAGCTGCTGTTTATTTCTTTGCTTCCTGCCCTCTCCCTCTCACATCTTAACAACCTCTACAGTGCCTGTTTCCTTTACTTTCTTTCACCCTCTCCTTATGTACACACATTTATTCCCTGGTCGACTTTCTGTATGCCACACAAACTAGAATGAACCTTCTCTGCCTAAATTTAACTAACCTGAAAACAGGAGTTCTTAATGGGAGTGCTGACACAACCTTAACTAAAGCAGTGTGAACACATTGCTATAATTTATAGTGTCAGTCTATATTCCAAACAGTTTCTCTATATACTGTGTGCTCCACTCAAACAGGAAAGGAAGGCACTGCAGTGAATTATTGTGTAATTAATCATTCGACCATGAGGGACTCATTTACTAATTAAAAACGTAAAAAGAGTAAATTGAAATAACCAGTGACTACTAAATCATGTCTTTTGACATGTCAGCAGCATTGTAATATATCATAATGTATCAGTCAGAGACATCCAGATCCTACATATTCTGTTACCTTTTACTTCAGAGCTGCCAAAATCATTCATTATACTTCCAATGCAGTTCCTAGTGTCATTCATGCAACCACCACAGCGTGGTAAATTGAGATACAAGATACCACTCAGGCTGATGTATGTGCACAGTAATAGTCAGAAGTGTAGGATTCTCTGTTCTGCTGACTGTGCCAACTGTCTCTGAGCATGTCATACCAGTACAACTCTGGGAAATGAAACTGTGGCTTAGAAGTTGAGATTTTGGGTCTGTCTAGATATTCCTGTCTATGGAGCATTTATGGCAGATGGAATAGACCAGTGCCTTAGCTCCAGCTGTGTTCATACTTTGGTCTGCTGGCACAGACCTGCCTTCACAGGTAGATTAAGGAGCCTTAAGTGTCTGTGGAACTGTGGCTTGAAGGATTTGACATATTGCAGTGCTAGTGCTAGGGCCGTCACCTGTGGGGTCCTGTGGAACTGGTAGGACACCTGAGCCAGAGACATCGTAAACCATCACAAATTACTCTGCACTCCTGAGTATGGGTATTGAGGCCCAGATCTGCACAGACATTGTGTGTTGTGACTTTTTAATCCACCATAACATTTAGCAAAAATTCAATTTAGAGGTTTTTAAATAATGGTGGAAATTTCCGTGCTGTTTTCTTTTACAATGGGGTGAGGGAGGGAGGATATAATTTCTTATTATTGGTCTTAACTTAAAAAACTTTTGCATTGTTCACTCTGTACTCAAAGCTGTGTTTACTTTGTGTAGGTAAAGGATGGAGATGCAACTATGGCTCCAAAAAGGCTGGTGGAGATGTTAGAAGTACAGTTCTCATTTGGAAAACAGCTTAACAAAGTTGCAACTTTTATCAGATTTGGTCATGTTCAGCAGGAAACTAATATATATCCCATTCTGGTGGAAAGACTTTTTAGGATGATTTTATGTAAAATCATCTGAGGGAATAGAGCTGGAGTCTCTTTTCTTTAAAATAATATTGAATTTATTTGCTTAGCTTTAGTTGGAATGGATCAATCCCTGCATTTGCATACTGATCCATTGAAGAAAATAGATAGGGCTTATAAGTAGTGTGGTTTGTGAGTTCTCTATTGACATTGGAATACAAATGAAAAAGATAATATGCCAGTTTAGCTTTCATGTTCCAAGTTGAGCTTCTGGACTTATAGCAAGGATTTTTATTTTCTTAACAGGAGAGACAGATTGAGTTCTGGAAGCGCTTGTGTGACAACGAATGTGTAGCCTCCTTATGATGTTTCCCTCAAAAGAGTTTACTTCAGTAAATGCTCAGTAGTCTGGGCATTTCATGATATTAAATAATGCAGGTATTAAAGCTGTTGTGCAAAATCTGTTGATTCATTCCCAAGCTGGGATCTTTTGCATACTAGAATTATAAAAATTATTTTCTTCTTGAACCTTTAATTCATGGATTTATACTGATCTTGAAAGTAGAAGACGAAGGCAAATCTATATTTTGCAGCTGGACGTTAGGAAGCAAGTAATAGTTTTTCATTGAGCGGATAACTGTATTAGACTTTGCTCCAAAGAGAACCTAAAATGCAAGAAAAAGAGCTAGTCCTTAAAATCATGAGGGGGGAAAAATATGTTGCAGGGGGAGAAATTTTGTCTGTTTCACCATTTATAGAACATGATAAATAGTTCTCTTTGGAAGAATCTATGAGTATACAAAAATACTGACTGATCATGCATTATTTTTTACATTTTTTGAAGACAAGCTTGATGTTATTATAGAAAATACTGTGATGTTTAACTTTTAATTCCCAAGGTTTCATTCTTAGAGTCTGTAATAGTGGTTTATGTTAGCAAACATATTGTTTAATAGTTATCTGTTCTTTCCACTTGTCTTCAAATATTGTGATTTAGATAGAACCGTAATGCACAAGAGCAACTTGTCCCCAGAGCATTATTCAGAATATAAATTAAGTGATATTATAACAGAGCCCTCACTTAGCTCAGCATAATGAATATGAAACATCATGTACTAGTGACCAAGGTCATGGTATGAGAATGAATTACTCTATTAACTTCTCTTTTAAGTAGCATTAGAGATAATAAATGAAGAGATTTAATGGCATTCTGATAATATTATTCATGTAAAAGTAGTATACTTTATCTTACTAAAACAATTAAGGTCTGTTTTGAAGATATTTTACACTTTGGAAATATGATACTTAGAAGTGTTTACTGCATGTTGCAGAATGCATCAGCATTAGCCAGTAATGCAGATAATCTGATAAAAATCAAAAAGCTGATTTGTATACCATGCTAATTCAGGATCATCTCCTTGGTCCTAGGTACTGTCCAAATGTTCCATAAGATTATGGCAAGCTTTAGTGATATTAGATTAAATTCAGTTCTTTTGCTTATAACTTTTTTTTTCATGAAAGAAAATTACATCCATCATTCTTCTCTATAAACCCTCTTTAGCTGCCTGCTAAGTAGTATAGAATATCGTATTTTAAGCCTGCGATATTACTTTTTTTTTTTTTTTTTTTTTTTTTTTTTTTTTTTTTTTTTATCCAGACATATTTAAGCCTCCTCTGTCAGTTTTACAGTATATTATTTCAGGGATAGAAAGTTTTATTATTATTGTGATACCTCTGTATCTGAATCATAAGGAGACTTAGTAATTTGCCATGTGTTCCATAGCATACTCACATGTGTTTGAGAAAAATGTAAGAGCAGCTGATAAGAGATTACTCTTCAGTTTGCAAATGATCCCAGTGCATGGAAACTTAATGCTATATTCAGTTTTCCAGGGTTTGTTTTTCTTTTCATGGGTTTTTGTTTGTGGGTGTTGTTTTTGTTCGGGGGGCTTGACGGGGTAGGGGAAGGTGTTTGACTTTTGGTTTGGTTTGGGTTTACTTCTTTCATTTCCCAAATATTTTTCATTAGTTATTCATATTGCTATTTTAAAAATAATTATATGAGAATAAAATAAAGATGGAAAATTCTGAATTTTTGAGGTGAAATCTGCTCTTAAAATATACCAAAAAACATTAATAAATCTTACCACAACATGAGGGTGGACAATGGTAGTATATCATGGACTGTGTGACTGTGGTCCCAATCCAAAGTACCCTCAGGATTTTTACAGGATATTTTTTTTTTTTTAAGGAAAAGCACAGTGCAGTCCTGATCCTGCTTCCAAAGAAATTCAGAGCATTAAGTTGAGACCACCGTTTCTTGTTTGTGGGAGAAATGTGGACATTGACATTTCCTGCCCTGCTTGTTCCTTTAAATAATATCTCCATCTGTATAATGACAGAATTCTCACTAAACTTCCCGTAAATTTCTTCTGAAGTCAGGACAAATACTCTAATTTACCTTTTTTCAATAAGAGAAGTAAGAACAAAATTCTTGCCCACTGTGATTTAGTGTGTAGGCAATCCAAACCTAGAAAACTCTTTAGGGTATTCCATGTGCTTGCTAACTTGCACTTTTGAAAAGATTGTAAGGTATATGCTCCCCACAGAGCTCACAACAATGGTTAAATGCCCTGACCAAATTTACCAACTGTGCACCTTTTTATCTTGGGTGAGGACTTTTTGTGTGTTGTTGCACTTAAGACCTAATTCAGATTATATGATGTGCTTGGGAATTCCACTCTGCATTTTGGTGAGGTAATGCAAGAACAGGTTCACCCGCATACTATTGGGAACACCTGCTGTCCAGTCAGCTGTTTCCCTACACACAACACTTCCCCTGGTGAAGGGGAGCGGGATAGCTATTTCAGCCAAGTTAAGTTTCAAGAGACATTTTGGTGCATTTATTGCATTTCAAGTTGCAGAAAAATTCCGTCCTCTCAGACTCTTGTCAAAAGCAGAGTGCCCTGGGGAAAATGAGCCATTGTAATTAAGACTGTAACATATCTCTTCAAAGCACAAGGTAGAGCCAGGTAAATGAGCATCCTTGTGCTATTTATACCAGCTTCTTAATTATGCTTAACATGACCAAATCAACTTGATCCGGGTTCACTTTTGCAAGTGTAAATAGACCTAAAGTTTCAAGGGTAAGATCATGTTGCACCTCAACTTACAAAATGTGTATGCATGTGACTGAAGCAGATTGAAATATATTCAATAGGCTGAGGGACATGTGTCCATAGGATTGGTGGGAAAGGAATTAAAGTATTAGTTTCTCATATTTATGATTAATGTTCTCCTTCGCATAAGACCCGAAAGTCTATCTAAGATCATGAAAGGCATGTTGGGTTAAATCTTTCTTTGCTATAAAGTATCATCATTATATCTCAGCTAACTCTAACAAAATCCCTAATATCTATGCATGCCTGGAGCCAAAATAGGTCAGCTCATGGGCTATTGCACTATATTTTATTATTTAAACTTTAAGTGATTAGTTTAGCACTTAAAAGCTTTGGAAAGAATTAGGTTACTGTTCTTCTCTTTATCCATAAGCAAACTGACATGCAGATGGACACCGTGAAGACTTACGCCATGTTTTCTCTCAAGGCTTTTCACAAAAGTTAAGGGCTGTCCTTTTTTCCCTTCTGTTAATTTCAGAACATTGTGAAAAATAAACCTGCAATGAGGTTATCTTTCCTGATTTTAAAGATAAGGCCATATTTTGCCTGAAGTCTCAGAAAAGACTTTAAAAGCATGCACTAAGTAAAGGAGAGGGGGGAAAAAAAAGCTCCTAATTTTCTCTAGGTCTGGATTTAGGTAACAGAAAGCTAATGGTAAATAACCTGATTCCAGCAAAGTCAGAAGGAATTTATACGTCAGGGAGGGTTTGGGTTTTTTTTTTTTTTTGTTGTTGTTATTTCTTAAGGAACACTTAAGAAATAAGTGGATATGATTTAATTAATTACAAGCTCTGTTACTTTCTGAGATCTTTTATTTATGCTCATAAAACACAGAAAATGTTGGAATTGAATTATATGCTATGCTATATAGTTAGTTTATTGTTAGGGAAGCCTATACAGCAAGATAATTTTCTAGGGTTTCCACTGACATTCACAGTTCTTTAATTTGTAAGATTTTCTTTCAGGGCTTTATTTTAATTTAAGCATCAAAACAGACAATAAGTCAGTCTGATAGAGATGTACAGGATTTTAAAGACATATCTCATTTGGTTAAATTCACAGCTGAACTTTATGCCCATCATTGCACTGATGGCAGAGTTGAACATGATCAGAACCCTTATTCACCACACTAGGGGTCAGGAACCTGGAGTGGGCTCACAGCACAAGTGAGGGAAATGTACAGAACTTTTTGTTTTAGGAATTATTGAAATATCTATAATTGAAAAGTAACACATTGCTAGCTTAATTCCCTTTTCCTCAAACTTAGTGCTTGGCATTTATTAATCAACCTGTGTCTTACGTGTTATAGAAATAGGTTGTGGAAGTAAGTGGAAAAGCTGCTGGAGTTTTGAAAACCATTTGAACTGAAACTGATATGTTCAAAGTACTTTAGAGAAAAGAGCCACAAAATTAAATTCTCAGGAAGACCAGAGAGAGTGTGCATCACACCAGCCCTTTAATACAATAGGAAGCAAGAGCCTGTTTTGTCTTAGTCTCTGCTGGGAGTTGAGTCAGTGATTAAACCCATTTGAGGACCCTGACTTGGACAGAGATGCACAAAGAAGCAGTCATTTGGAACTTTCAGTTGCATAAGGGCATGAACCAGTCACCTCAGAAGCAGGATTTAATACTCCTTATCTTCATTTTTTCATGCTGTCACAGCACTTAATTTTAATAGTGGAAATGTTCAACTTTTTCAAAAGATCAACTCAGACAATAGGAGAATGATGCTTTTATTTTTTGTTTGCTTATGCATAGAGTGTATAGAGAGCATATAGAAGTGGGGGTTTCTATTCCTGTTATTTCCTTATATGTACATTAGGAAGACCAACATTTTCTTAAATTCTTACTGTTCTCACTTCTTCTGTTTTCATGCCCCTGGTTATCAGTATCAGAACAGTAATTTTTTCTGGTCATATATCTCAATATCCTCCATGCACATTTCTCAGATGCAAACTGGATACTACTTAATAAATAATAAGGTTCTATTTTGTTATGTATCTTAAGGGAATAAACAAGGAGTTAATGACTTCTATAGTTATTGAAATATACATTTATGTAATCCATTTCTTATTTTCTATAAAAGGCTGTCTCATCTGAACACTTATTTATTGACAAATGTGTAAAATGACTGTTTTAAAAAACTTTTTTTAATCATGAGGGGATGTGAAAATATTTTCTTTTTATGTCCTAGTTAGAAACACTTTTGGTGGATAAGTAAACCCAGATAATGTTAGTAACTTCTAGCTAGACTTGATCTATAGCTCTCATTGAGTCAAGTCTGAAGAAAAATGGTTCAATACCTTAAAAGTAATTAAGACCTTTATCTGAAAAACAGTTATATATGTGCTTAATTTAATGAATGTAAATAATCCAATGGACTCAAATGGGAATATTCATAAGCATTAAGTTAGGAACAATTTGCAGGATCAGGAAGTAAAATCATCCATTTTGTGCCAAGTGTTGTATAAATTTTCTCTGGGTTTCCTATGTATTTTGGGGACATAGAGTAGGTTTTCTGTATACTAGGAACATCTTAAACCCAGACTACTCAATTTAGCATCTGCCATTTTCTCTGATTACGGTGAACTGAAACATGTGAAGTAAGTGTTACAGAATCAAGATTCTCTCATTTCTGGACCATTCTAAGTCCTTGCTTTGATATGTGAAAATGTAAGCTTTGTTGAACCCTGACTGTATTCCAGGACAAGCTTTTGGACTCTGTCAAATCTGTAGAAGTTTTGCTATTGACTATATAGCCTAATTTCCTCTCCAGGTTTCCTGCTTCAATATACTATCAGCTGTGTAGCTTTCCATCCTTTTTACGTAGAAAAAATGGAAATAAGATACTTAGTTCTTACATACATATCACATATGAATTCTCCGTTTCAAACTCTTAACTGTATGTTCATTTCAAAAGTTTTTCTTTCTCTGAAAGCAGCGTAATATTTAATAGCTTTGTATGTATTCACATAATAGAAAAAGATTAAAAATTACAAGCCTTCAATTCAATGATAGGAAAGATTTCTTACACCTTTTCGAAATTGCTATAAACTTGCAAATTGAATTAAATTGTTTTGTTTGTTTCATGCATAATTGACAAGGTGACAATTAACTACATGGTACATTGTCCTTTGCCTCAGGTATATAACACTAAATTTGTGTGCAGAAAATAAAAGGAATGAAATGGTGTTTTCCAGAATTCAAAAAATCAAAGCCAACAAAAATTAATTCCTTTGGCTTCAGCTGTCTCATCTGTACTTGCTCCTACTTGTTAGCCTAGGCATCTGCATTTAGTACTAGTTAGTCTAGATTTCTCTGAAGTATTTTGTAAAGGAGTCTTCATATGGGACAGTAAATAACAAACCTATGTAGGTATTAGAAATAGCATTGTAGAAATAATAAAAATATCTAAAACACCCAGGAAAATTACAAGTTAAGTTGGAATGAAAGCTGTTTTCTTCCTTTTGTATATTTTAGTTCCTTCATTTGGATGACCACAGTGGCAATCCACAGCAGCAACATATCTCTTTCTACACCTAAATTGCAAACTGTCTTGTTTTCTATAAATGAGTGAATTGACACAAATGGAATCTTGGGGAAAAATTGTTGAAAATGAAATTAAAAATACCCTCATTAGAGTCTGCATCAAAATTTGTATGGCTGATAAAGAGGCAGACATACAACATGTATCATAGGTGACCAAAATATGAAAATGAAGAAAGAGAAAAGCTAATATACTTTTATATTTATATATATAAGATTAAGTTGTAATTAGATAATCAAAAATATTACATAAAATGTGTGATCCCAGGAGAATCCACAAGACCCTGATGTCTATCATCATTGATTTGAGTGTTGAGATGTGTCAAGGAGAGACAAGGTCGTGAAGTCAAAGCAATAAGGCAACATGCATAGTTATAGATTTTGAGCAGGCTTGACTGTTATGTTCTTGATATTTCTATTAAGAATGGCAGGCACATCACAGTCTACAGTACTGCTGTCAGAGTCATAACATTCTTTGCATTCCGTCCTTATTTATAATACATTTCTTTTTCTTGTATTAAAAAAACCAGGGATGTTTTCTTTAGAGAAGCAAAATAATGCACCTCAAAGATTACTTCTTTATCCAATGAAATTTTTTAATCTCTAAATTTTGGGCTATGCATATTTGATCTGATATTAGTTTTATCTTGTCTTTTACTTTACATAATCGAGCTGTGCTCCTTGCAGTAGAGTTACTGGGAAAACTGAGGTATGCACCTTTTTTCCCAAGGAAAGCTAAAGAGATTAGGATGTTTGGCTATACAAATATACATCTGGAAGAACAAAAGAAATAGTTCTCCTCTTTCTTTAGAGGGTAAACAACATGTGTGTGAAATGTAAAGTGATTGTGTAGCTAACACAGATATTTTGTCTCTCCCCTAGAAATTCCAGGTCTGGAGATGTAATTGAAATTTGTAGGGCGAAGGTTTTTTTAAAGCATTGTCCTTTTGGCCTCATTTGTGGCACTGGCTGTCTGCAGAGTACAGATTTAGGCAAAGTTCTTTCCCTGGTGTACCTTCCTGTTGGCAAAGGCAGGCACAAAGGAGAAGGAAGGCACTTCTGCTGTTGCCTCCAGCTTCTTCAGCAGAATGTGAACACAGCCATGGGCTCTGCATGTCATAGCTGTGTGTCTGCAGGAGAATAAATTCTCTAAACTCTGTCTTTCAGCCCTTCCTGGATTAATATAGTGGCAACCATTATTTCATTCATGGTATTTTATCTAGAAATAATTGAAGCATTTTTTGTTTATCTTGGAAGAACAAATGAAGCTTTGATTTTTTTTTTTTAAATAAATGCAACTTTTTCCTGCTTCAGTTGTACCATTACAATTAGCCAAACCTGTAAATTATAATTCCCTATCCCAGTATGTTGATGGAGACAGACAAATACATAAAAGGATGTATCTATTTCAGGTAATGCATACTTACTTGCACTTAAAAGCATGTTCAAGGAATACTTCAGGCAAAATCTAGAACCTTTCTAAACACTGCTATCATTTTTTAAAATGAATAGTCAGTTCCCTTTTTTTCCTCTTTCTTTCAGAACTTGATTCTGCAGTGATGAGAAGAAAAGAGAATAAATTCTCCATGTCCTTCGCTAAGTAGAAAATTAATATACTTTAACTTAGATGAATAAAATGGGTTGTTCTCCAAACATTCAGAGAGTAGAACATCAGTGAAAGTGCTTGTGTTTGTGGGAGATCACTCACAACTCTCTCAAATTTAAAAGTCTACTAATAAATTGTGGAAGAAGATATAATTTTTCTACTAATATTTTTAAACATAGTAATTTTCTTAAATACTTCTGTTGTACTGCTGTTTTTCTGAAATAATAATACTGCAATAAAATACACTGACTCAGCTGTAAATAGAAATAATGTTTACTTTGGTTGCGTTGCATTGTTTCATTTTGACTTTTTTAAATGTTGAATTTAAATATAAAAACCTTCATGATACTTTTTTTAATTTCATTAACCTAAAAAAATTCCAAATTTTGAGTTCCTGTCACCATTTTAATTACAAATAGAATTTTGAAATCTTTTTCTCCTTTTAAATGGTAGATTGGATATTTAAATACAGCTCATATTATTTTATTTTTTAATGGCACTAAAGTTAAGTCACATAAAGAAGAAAAAAGGTCCAATGGGAAAAAAAAAATTGAAGGGAAATTAGTCATTCTCACATTATTCCAAAGCCTGCAGCCTCATATTTAAAGTAAAATAATTTTTTAAAAATGTCTTCACCTAATAACATTCTTAAAGACAGACCAACAGAGGATTCAATTCGTTTGCAGCTTGTCAATAACAGCACCTCTTTTTTGGAAATACTTTTTTATATCCTTTATTTTCACTTAATAACAACAAGATTAAATGACTGACTTCTTCTGACTCTTGATTATTTTTTGCCCTTTCCTTTCTTGAAAATATAAAAGTTCCATTTTCAGAATACAGAAAACTTGTATTGTAGTCCTTCATTAACTATTAGCTTACTGGGAATTGCAATTGGAAGTGCTTTGTTTTTGTTTGCTTGATTTTGAAATTATTGGAAGAGTAATGCAGGCTGATAACTTAAAAATGCTTTTATGGATTATCCTCTTTTGTTGTGCATGCTCCTCCATATTTTCCTGATGTTTGTTTATTTTCAAATGAAACTGATATAATATTTTCATCACCAACCTTGTAAAAGATAAGATGGCATGTTCTGGAAAGCAGGGAACATAAAGACACTCTTGCCTGAAGTAGGAGAAAAAACAGTTAATTTCAATCCTGATGACAGTTTCTCGGTGAACAATAGTCTCCCAGAATTGACATGAAGAAGTAATGAATGAATGAAAGGAGAACTGAGTCACAGATGCACTTTGCAATCACTTTAGAACATCTACACTCTTCCAGCCAAAATACTATTAATACGTGTGTCAGCACAGAGAGTGAATCTCATAGTGTGAACGCATTGGAACAGTTCAGGAAAGAAAATGAAGAATATCCTCAGGGACAGACTTTTCTTTTTCTCTGAGAGACTCTTCATTATTCAGGCATTGTGATACTTTTCCTTTATTTGTGTAAAGATTAAATTGCACATGATTTCTAATGTTTCTGCTACTCCAACTGTCATAGGTCGATGACCTTCATGGAAGTGAGATAATAGATACATCGTCTGTTGTTCAGGCAAGTGCTGTTCTTCCACAGCCCAGTACTTTTCTATTGTTACAAGTCGAAAGCAATTAAATAAAAATACAAGAGAAAGTTTCTGGAGTATCTTTAGTATTTCATATATGTCCTTATGTGACTGTCATTTAACATTTATATGTGATATTATCTAATGTTATAATGACCTGGAAGCATACACTGAGCCTCTTCTGCATGGCTGAGACAACAAATTAGTGAGGGATGTCTGTGTGTACCCAGTAATGCAGTTTCTGGGAAGGAGCCCTCTATTGTTTGAAATCTGTAATCCAAAGATTTACAACTGATGTGTTTGTCCTCATGTGTGTTACTATGACTGCTAAAATCCTGTCCAAATAATTTTTCTTCATATTGCTTTACATCTTAATTGGCAAAGAAAAAGGTCCCTATCTCTGCATTGTAGTTATATTGTATAAAAACTCTGCACTGTACACACTGTGAAAGCAATTCTATTAATTTAGAATAGAGACTATTAATTCACTTAAGAAAGATAACCTTTACCTATTAGTAATTTTCAGTTTATCTCAGTCATGTCTTAGCAATTTGATCAATATTTATTTTTGGTTGGCATCTTTGAAGTGGTCTGAGTAGACAAATCATTGCAGGTGTATTTACATGAATGTAAAGGATGACTGACTTGACACTGGTGCTGTCGAGAATACTATTGAAGGCTGCAAAGGGCAAAGGTTCTATACCAGAAAGCACATTCTATAGTTTGTGTACCTCTATATTCACTTTTTTTTTTTTTTTCCCTATTTCACATATTAGTCATGGAAAAAGTTATGGATACACCAACAAACTGGATCCAGTTTTAAGATTTTCCAAAATCAACTTATTAGATAACATTCTGCGAGTAATATATGGCTTTTGCTTTAGATATCAAAGAAAGGTTAGGTTAAAGCAGGATTAAAAATAATATTGGGAAATGAATGTAATGATACCCTAGAAATGGCTTTTAAAAGGATGGATAGGGAAAATAATCACTTTTTTGACCCTAGAAAGAGCTTCCTACTTTACACAGTCATTTCACTAGTACCCAAATATCCTATCCACAAAGCCCTCATTTTTTCCAAATATTTTTAACTTAAGCATGTTACATAAGGACAAGGCACAACTGTTTTCCTTCTAATACTAGCTGTATGTAAACCATCCTTTGTGACAATTGCCCATCATTTGCATGTTAAACAGAAGACATTGGTATTAATAAACTGCACTAGTCAGTATTACCCTTTTATGAAACCTACTTTTGTTTCAATTAGTCTTCGACTATGAAAAAATAATAGCTCTTCAGACATTGAAGGGAAAGAATTTCAGTTTGGATAACTGTAGGAAAGGTAAGTTGCCAGGTTATGAAGTATTCAGGAATTTCATGTAGTTTATTCCTATTTTAGCAACCATATAATTTCTATAGCAACTAGTGATTCTAAATAAGTATTCTTCTCATTCCACATCCTGTTCATAAGGATACTAGATGCTGACAGAATGTGTCCTTTAACAAGAGAGGGAATTACTTGAATATCATTCTGCTATATGTGTATTAAAAGTATTAAGCTCAGGGTTTAAGTATTTGATCTGGTGTAATATTTTTATTAGATTTGGGCGACATTGCATCTCTCTAAGCCAGACTTATTTTAAAGCAA
The DNA here is from genome assembly GCA_017589585.1 of Phylloscopus whistleri. Lineage (NCBI taxonomy): Eukaryota > Metazoa > Chordata > Aves > Passeriformes > Phylloscopidae > Phylloscopus > Phylloscopus whistleri. Next base: position 44,252 of record JADMLD010000102.1, read on the forward strand.
GTCATTTGGAGTTCACGTAAACATTTTGTTGATAGAAGGCAGCACACTCAGTATGTTTTTAACACGGCAAAAGAGAACAGTGTTTTTGTTTCTCAAATGCTTAATATGGACTTGTATATTGAATCAGGTGTCAGAACTGTAATAATGGTAATAAAAAGTGTTTGTGATTGATATTTATAAACAGAATTTCTTGAATGTAGCTGAGAATATAGTGCTGCAAAACAGGCATCTGAGGAATACTCTTTGTACTTGATTCAAATCCAGGAAACAGCATTGGTGCTAACCTTCTCCCAGTGGTACCTGGGACAAAATTCTTCAGTTTTGCAGGGAGTTTCTCTGGATGTGGCCTTCAGGTGATCACTACTTTTTAGGTTGCTCTTCTAAAGAGTCTTTCAGTGACAAACATGTTTTAGACAAAGACCCTAATTCAAAGGTAGATGTACATATTCAGTTTAACTAAACCATATTCATGTCTGCAGCCTTTCCTGGAAAACTTTTCAATTTCTTGCCTTGAAAGCTCAACAATCTGATTCTTGAAAGCTTTCTGTACCCTTATATCTCATACACAGAGCTATCTGGTACCAACCCTTTTCTACTGGAAACACAGTTTTTGTAGAACATGTCTTTGGTAGGAATGCAATAAACTGGCTCAGCCGAAAAACCTTGGTAATGGTGTATTTCACTACCTTTGCCAGATTTTGATCACAGTAGATGAAGGAACTTGAAGTACTGTTGAGATTAATTTTATTTGACTAGAATTTGGCTTCTTTATACAAGAAGAAGCCAAAGAAACCTAGCTGCTCTGACAATCACTTCTGTCTGCCTGATTTTTCCCAGCTCAAATATATAGGGAAGCAGCTATTAAGATTATTGTTAATGAGACTTGCTTAATGTTGAATAACAGGATGTTTTCTTTACCAACATAAACCAACATAATTTTCTGAATTATATGCAGTATGTGGTGTCAGCAGCTTACTCATTTTCTACCTATGGTCTTGACTTTGGCCACCTGCTAGTTGCCCACCCAGCTGCTCTCCCTCTGTCCCTCCTCACCAAGCTATGAGGAGAAAATGAAATAGAAAATCTCTTGGGTCAAGACAAAAACAGGGAGATCACTCACCAGTTACTCTCAGATCCGAAACAGACCCATCTCCAGGAACTAACCAATATTCAGAGATACTAATTTTTTTCCCCAAATATTTTTGTGTATATAGACATAGATTTCATGAGTACTAGGTAAATAATACCCTTAAATATATAAAAATCCGTACAATAGATGCCTGTTGGGAGTAAAGACTGTTTTTCTTAATATGTGTACCAAAAAATCTTCCCTGATTAGGACCTTCTACGTATATTTTTGCCTCTTATTATACATGCCGAGAGTACAGGTTTTAATAATTGAATAGATGATAAATATGTGTAAACACAGCTTGACACCATTAAACAGGAGAAAAACATATTCTACTTCCTCCACCTGAATTTCTACTATTTTCCTCCTAAATCAAAATATCTCATTGATTAATCCTCCTTGGATTGTCTCTGAATGAAACATGGATTCTGCCTTTATAAGAGTCTTGCTGATCACATATCTCAGGTCTTGTTAAAATGGGAAGGTCAGTTTTCTCCTTAGTCTCTCTTACAGAGTTGCACCATTTTGTAGTCACTCCTGGAGGATCCTGGATGAGCACTTTGTTTGCATGGTTTTAAAGAATCACAGGATGGGTCAGGTTGGAAGGCATCACAGCAAGTTATGTGGTCCAGCCTCCCTGGTCAGTCAGGATCTTCCTAGAGCATAGTAGAGAGAATTGCATCCAGACAGGTCTGGAATATCTCCACTGAGGGAGATTCCATAACCTCTCCAGGCAATCTGTTCCAGTGTATGGTCACTTGCTCAGTAAAGGAGTTCTTGCTCATGCTCTGGTGAAACTTCCTGTGCACCAGTTTCTGCCCATTGTTTCTTGTCAAAGTTTTGGCACCACCAAGAAAGGCCTGGATCCATCTCCTTGACAATCTCCCTTCACATATTTATAGACGGTGATGAATTCCTCTCTCAATCTTCTCCTCAAGGCTGAACAGGCCCAACACTCTCAGCCTGTCCTTGTAAGAGAGATGTTCCAGTCCACCAGGAGCTCCATTTCTCTCTTGTCCTGAGGAGCCCAGGACTGGACACAGTGCTCCACATGTGCCTCACCAGGGCTGAGCAGAGGGGCAGGATCACCTCCCTCAACCTGCTGGCAATGCACCTAATACACCCCAGGATCCCTTTGGCCTTCTTGGCCACCAGGGAACTGCTGGCTCATGGACAGCTTGTTGTCCAGAGGACTCCCAGGTCCTACTCCATGGATTAGTCTTGACCTCAGACTGAGCAAGACAGAAACCCTCCAGAAAGCAAGGTTATCTCTTGCCTGGCCAGCTCTGCAAAGTCTTGTCACTGAGATCCAGCTGTGATTCCTCAAAGGGAACAGTTGGAACACATGTACAATACTGTAATTTCAGTACAGGTTTCTGTAACCTGTTTTCCTTTTTTATGCTTTGGATCACTCTAAAATTACCATTTTGCTAGCAAATGTGATGAGTTTTAATTTTTTTCCCTTTCTGAAAATCTTCATATTATTTATTTCTAACTCATAACTGTTGGCGCTTTTTTTGAACACCACAGCTTAATACCTGAACCTACTAGCCATCTCTTCCCTTTTGTTTCATTTTTCTGGCCTCTCTTTCTCCATCATGAAATCAGTGGTACAAGTGTGAATATATATCTCCTTTTCATGACTGAATCTTATATTTTAATTTCTTGGTGGTCTGGTCTTACCTTTCAATTATTCACCAAACTTCTTTTCTCAGTGCAGCATTCTTCTCTTTCTTGATGGCTAAGTAAAAGCAAAACACAAGGCTAGTATTTGTCAAATTTATAAAATCATAATCCCAACCTCACCTCTTTCTTTGCCCTTAACTATCTGCTTCTAATGATGGAACTTTTTCTGGACCTTCCATAAACAAGTTACACTCTACTGCTACTAACACTACTAACTTTTTTTCTCAAACTCTTGTTGCAAACCATTAAGACATGGCTTTCACTTAATAGAAGGCAGAATATACCCTTTACAAGAGCCACACCTTGAGATCCATCTGCATTATGGAAGACCTAATTTATTTTTCTTGATCATTCTGCTATCTCTGGCAGAATAATTCTTTCTCCTATGCACATCTTTACTTTTTTCTCCTGTGGCTTTAATGTCAGGGCTTTGACAGTTCTTTACACTTAAAAATTGCCTCTAGACTACTCTGTTTTCCCTGGAACTTCCAGCTTCATCATCTACCTACTAGGATGGCTCTGTTCATGGTGAAATAATTTTCTGATTTTTCTTTTTTTCTCTAAATATAAAATGCAATTATTTGTTATAGGAAATGATATGGTAACAGAAGGGATACACAATTCTGTATGGCAATGTGACTGCTGGTTACTTAGGATCTGTAACTTTAAAACATGCACTAGGATTTTTTTATTTAACAATGAATTTATCCTTTATCTCCATTAAGGATATTAGAGAATAAATATTAGAAAGAAATATTTGTATATGCATCTATTTTAGAAATGGTACCACAAAATATGAGCTGTTATCCTATTTATTAAGCCAAACATCAATCTATTTTTTTAATTACTGTTATGTTTGTTCATATAGATCAATATTACTTGGAAAGTCTATTAAGATACGGATTTATCTCCCATTTGTCACAAAACAAATAATCTAGGGACACTGATGGGGTTAAACCACAGATGTGTCTGCTCCAGTATATCTAGTTTGACTTAATTTTTTTAGCTGACCCTTCTTTTATAACTTTGTACTGTTTTACACCATGTTGAGATATAATAGTTCAAAATGTCAGCATAGTGCCATCATGCTATAACCTCAAAGCGTCAAGATGCTTTGAGATTCTCAAATTTCATACAAAATCCTTCTGTCTGAAGAAGGTCTAGCCAAAAGCAGTTTTACTCGCATTTTAAATGTTGCTACTGTAGTTGATGCTTTGAGCATTTGTATTCATAAAGACCTATTTATATTAATCTTTTAAATGTATGAGAATCCTTCAATTTTGTTTTGAGCGTCTGCTGCTAATATCAGATTCAAAAACGACTTTATGCATCTGTGTCAGTTCTACAGAGATTGCTTCATTACCATTACAATACTAGCTGTCGACAGTACACTGTATGAGACCGTCTTTATGTTGGCAAATTACTCCAGTCTTTTCACATAACTGGATGACAAATCCCAAATTACGGTGGGTTGATTTTATAATTTGTCCTTCTTTAGATGTGTTATTGCCTACATGCACTGTGGGAAAGAATCCTGCATTGGTAGGGATTGCTTAATGTAGGTCTTTAACTCCTGCATGCATGTTAAGCTGCCAGAGAAATGGGAAGAGTTTGTGGATAGGGAGAGGAAGTCCAATCCTAGGACCAAAGCTGTGTATGACTTAGAATTTATTTATATTAGTGCAATAGTGGTTTTCTGTATTTTCTTCATATGTTGTATGTTATTTTTTCAAATGTGTGGGGCTTCAGGAGGGGATGTTTTTGTGTAGTTATAGAGGGTTTATTTTACAGTTTACGGCCCATCTGCAAAACCCATGCAATCAATAAGGGGCAATGGGAATTCTATAACTGTCATTAACTGGAGTGTTTATTAATTCTCAATTAGATTGCTAATCAGTCTTACCTGTGCAAACTCATTGGAAGGGGTAGGGTGATGCAGGTGTCATCCGAGGTATATGACTAATGTGAAACAACAGACATTTCTTTGGGAGAGTAATTTGGCAAGCACAGGCAATCCTGTACAAGATTTAACCCATATTAACTTTAAGACCCAAGCGCTATTTGACAGTTAAGGCTACGGATATTGCTGTAGTCATTTGGGTACAATTATCTTGGTATTTTAGAGTCATTATTCCATATGGGAACTACTCTTTTCTAAAGATACAAGGTGCTTTGTGCTTATAAGAACAAGTGGATGCACTCTCCAAGATCAGATAGGAAAATACTATTTTCCTTTGCATGTCTAAAAGAACAGAGGGGAAAATAAGTAGCTATCAATAGACCATCAACGTCTGAGTAAATGAAAGTTGTTAGAGAATCAGGGCAACACACGACCTCACAAAGGCCACTGCACACTTTTTTACTGTGAAGAGATCTGTTTTTATTGCACAACATTACTTTGGTTACTGTTGCATGTTGATGGGTGGCAGCTGTTCTATCTTTTACTGCTATCAGTGGAGAAAGACTTTTCGTACAATTTAAACACACACATATATTAGTCTTTGAAACAATTAGAAGAAAATGGTGACTTAAATTGTATTTCACACAGGAATAATAATTTCAATTGGTAGGGAAAAAAGTCCTCTTAACACTGGTCAAGAAAACCTCCCAAATCAAAACCAAAACCTAAAATAAAAGAGATAACTTTTCTAAGAAATATTTTTTCTTTATCAAATAATTAATGTGAACATTGTGGTCTAAAGGAATTTAAAATTCTACTGTGTTCCTTCTTAAGTTTTACTTACTTTCATCTTTCATCAGATTTATGCCTCTATTTTGTTGATATTAGAAGCATTTAAGGTCTTACTCTAGAGTTTTGAAAGTCAAGTCACAGGCAAGGTTTTCTGTTGGCAAGTATTACTTGTCACACTTAAACATTGAAGTCAAATCATACCACAGCGGAATGTCTTTTGTATTGGCTGGAAACAAACCAAAAATATCCCAAACCACAGAAGTAAACAGAAAATGTTCTCTAGAAATTGTATGTTTTTCCTAAAGGAACTCCACATAATGCTGTGAAACTTGAAAATTTGGTCTTCCTTTTCTCTTTATCAAATATTAGAGATATAACATGGGAATGTGTTTGGTTTTTGTTGTTGTTGTTGGTTTTTTTGTTGTTGTTGGTGGTGGTGGTGGGGTTTTTGTTTGTTTTTGTTTTTTTTGGTTTGTTGGGTTTTTTTTGTTTGGGTTTTTAATTTGTTTATTAACATAAACTTGGATGGCAAAAAAAAAAAAATAAAGAAAGAGCTGTTCATCAGTATTCTTGAAAGACAAATAAGGTGTTTAAAGGATGAACTTGAAATGTAAATTGTGCCTGCTAATCCCAGCCAGGTTCTGTGCTTCTCGTGTACATGACAATACTGTGAAGTTGACAATGAGATCAGTAAGGGATGAGGGTATAAATGATGTGGCAAACAATAATATAAAAAGCAGTGCTGACGTTATACATTATTAAGTATTCCAGCACTGTGCCAGTTTGTGTTATTTACACTCCCCCTCTTTTTCTTTATTTATTTGTTCCATATCTTTGATTTTCTTCTGTCTTCTCTTTCCTAGAACTTTCTGCCCCAAAACCATGTTATCCATTTTTTTTTTTTTTTTTTTTTAAATTCTGTAATTGGAAAGAATATAGCTGGAGTAAATCTGTACAGTTTCACCAAACACTTTGTGTATTAATTAACTGCTCCCCTCTTTTATACAGCTTCAATTGATATGCAAAATTTGAACTTCTGTAGCTCAACTAATAAATAAACCGATTTGTTTAGCCCCATCTGCGTGAAAATACAAATTCACACATCCAAAAAAAGATAGCTTGGTGTCTTGGCTGAATGCTACAGTGTCATTCACAATCCACTTAATCCGGATTTTCATTTGCCCCTGGAAGGTAGCTTCCTTTTATACTTACGCTCTCCGTATTTTACTTTCAGACTTCTAGCAGTCTTGTTTTCGTGTGTGTAGAGTGCGTAGCTATTCCTCTCTAAATTAGCCATATCTCAGACAAGTTCCATGAGCTTACTTCATTAGAGTCTACAACATGATCCAAAGTCACCCGCCGAAATGAGGAGACTGAATTTGTGTGAGAATATACGCACGGGTCTGGTCACTCACTCCTGGGTGAATTACAATAAAAATGCACTTCTTTGCTGCTCTGATGAAAAGGGTGATGTGCCATAAGAGATATGTTTTTGTAATCGGTAATATGAATCTGGAGCTTTTGCTTGCTCGTGTTTGTTGCTATTCTCTCCTCTATAAGCATGTTTATCGAGGTTTGCCGAAAGCCCAGAAGCCCATAGGTCAGAGAACAGCATTTTGATGGATTATGGGATTGTAACTGTCCCTGCCAGCTGACAGCTTTTATTGGCTGGGAGGATGAGCCTGTAAACCTTTATATAATTATTGTATTAAAGCCACTGTGCCTCTGTGTTGCTGGCGCTTGTTCAGGGATCAATGTGAAGATAATTTCAAAAATGAATAGTAAGTATTGATCGTCCCTTGGTGGAGCCTTATCAGTGGCTGAAGCAGACTACTGTAGATTATAACTTCAATGTCATTTATGATGATATGATACGTATTGCAGAGGAGCAATTTAAACAAAGGGCTGATTTAATTCACAATGGATTTTTGTAGCGTGATGGGTAATAAATCACAATCTATGTAATTTTTAGAAATGAACACATGTTGGCAGTAGTTCAGGGCAGTTCCTGGGAGATCTGAAAATGACCAGGGAGGGCAAATATCAGCAGCGAACCCCTTCTGAATGATTGGCCCTTACTTGATTCTGACATTCAGATGACCTTGGGGCCTCTGCTGGCAGCTGCTGGTTAATTTTCTTCACTGAGGACACAGTTTAACTCTCTATCTGTCTGCCAATTACCTGACATTTTCAACTTATCACCTTCTATTTTTTAAATTATTGGAGGCACATCCACATTTTGACACCTTTTTAGGCAAGTATTTGTTTTTTGCCTGCTGCTGAGATGTCTCTCTGCCAAGCACCTGTAATATCCTTTTTACTCAAGAAATTAATAACTTGCCTAACAGTGAGGTGAAAAAGCACAGGCGTTACATGGAAGATTACAAAGCTTCCTTTCAGTTTAGCAAGAAGCTGTGTGTCTGTATATAAAAAGCAAATGATACCTGAAAAATCCCACAACACCAAGTCATTACATAAACAAAGGCATTACATAAACACATATATTGCAACACACAAAAGGTACTTTAACCATACGATATATTTTAATTCTTTTTCTTGCCAGAATATTTGGTTTGGATTTGGTGTTTGGTTTTGTTTTTTTTTTCTTTTTTTGGGGGGGGTTGTTTTTTTTTTTTTTTAGATCATCAAAAATATCCCTTCTGAAATAACATGTAGAGGTTGCCTTCATCTATGAAAAAAGGTGGAATCAACTCTCAGGTGGAACTGACTCTTATACACTATAGATATTTTTATGTGCTTTATGCAGCCCTTCATAGTCTTGCAAATTACTCTGATCAGGATGTGTCCCTAATAATGAAAACGTAAAGCAAGGTAGGTTAGTTTGATTTGTCTGGCTTTCACGGCTTTTGTTTTAATTCAGAATGGAATACTATTTATATACAGTGAATTAAATGTTATCTGTTTTACTTTTATAACTTTATAATATAACTTCTGCTGAAATCCTAAAATAAGAGCATTTATGAGTCTAAAAGCACATAAACAACATACTTATTGTATATTACTTATCGTATATACTTACCGTATATTACTTTTGAGTCAGTCATATTAAAATACTCAGGACTAATAAAAGATAATAAACAAGGGTAACTGCTTAAAAAACTTGGAAAGGAGATTATACTTATCAAATACTGTGGCTTTTGAACATTATTGGAAAAGTAAGGGACTGAAATGCCATCATTGTGATATAGAGCCTTCTTTGAGAAAGCATTACAGCATGTATATTATGCATGTAATTAAGTCTCATTAATGTAAGTCAGCCATGAGAATCTGCTTAAGTGCTTTCCTGGAATAACACATTAAATCCAAGCCTTAGTGATGCAGTTTAGAATCAGATCTGGACTGTACTAGGTTGTTTTGCAGAATTACTATAGCTATGTGTGACTGAGTGGCATGTGGGTGTTTTTTGGCACACCCAACTCTGTGACTATCTATATTGGAAATGTTTCCTGGGCTTGCTTTTGGCACATAAAATTTCAGTCTCAGCATCACAAGAGAGATGCTAGCCTGCCTTGAGCCAGACAAAATATTAAGTTTCATTAGCAGAGTAATTAAGGTAAGGTTATGGATAACCCATGGTAGGGAAGTTAACATTTCCTGTAGAAACTGGTAGCATTTTTTTTTCTATTTCTTCCTTCACAAAGGCACCTCCTCCATTCTCTGAAGGCTATTTACTGCCTGCAACAGGATAGAGTCCATGTTCAGAGCCTTTTATTGAATTACTCATCTCTGAGTGATTCTTCTTTATAGAAAAGTAAGTAGTTACATATCATCTGTAATTGAAATTTTAAGTTCATCATTCAGATAAGAAAAATCATAGGAACTTCAAAATCTGTGTAGAAGAAGATAAATATAGCTAGAGAAATCATATGAGGGCTCAAGTGTGATGCATTTGGACAAGGGCAGTTTGGTCTGTCATTCCAAAGCAGGAACAGGGGAGGAAATTTGCAGTAGTTTCCAAATATTTAAAGTTGTCTCTACAGTAATCAGTGCAAAGAGAAGTCAATCTGTGTGTAGGAAGAAGCAGCTATTGGTGAAGACCCAAAATTCATTCCTATTTTGATCAGATAATTTTGGATGAGTTTTAATCTTATGTGGACTGAATTCTCAGCAGCAGTTGGAGAACACTGAATATAGATTACTTGAGCTTCATCAGAAAACCCATGACACATTTTAAATACCCCACTATGCAAACCAAAGCACAATAACTGAAGGCCATCAAGAGTTTAACTTCAAAAGTGCCCTGCAAAGGAGACCATTAACACAGACCAACCCAATTTCTTCCTGATATGTAGCCATCCCTCCTTACATTCCAACAGTCTCATGGGATATGCTTATAACAGAAAACAGAACTGAGTATTTAGGATATACAAATATGAATCTAAAATATATATAACATATATATATAAAACATACTATTACATGACAACATCAAATGTGTACATTCTGGATATTGTTAAATCTAGTGGTTATAATATTATTTTCCAGAAATACTGATGTGATCAAAATTAAACATAAACATTTGATTAGAATTGATAGACTTGTTATCATTTTTTTTCAGAGAAATATTTTAAAAATAAGTTGACTTATGTTTTTCAAATCATTCTTCTCATAAATAACAAATAGCTCATTTTTTTAATTTAAAATCTCACAACTTTAAGATCTTCTCTTTTAATTTTAAAGAGGCCTATTCAGGATATCTGACAATAAATAGGAAATTATTTACTTGCTAAATCTTTCTTTTTTTCATGCTTAGAAATTATTTGGTAGGTAATTTCTGGAAATGTATAGATTCATGAAGGGTTTTGATTATTCAGTCTTTATTCCAGGCTAAAATATTTGCACTGGAGATCTGGGTTGAATAGTGCCTTCTTTGTCCTAGTCAGAGTGAATGTACATTGCAATTATTACGCACCACTGTCTTTCATAAACTGGGGAAACCAGTCTGGACATGGCATTGTTGAAATGGTTTCACAAGTAGCATTTAAGAGGAAATATTAGTCTTCTTTCTTCTTTAAGTTAATTTATCTAGAAAAATGTTATTTTGAACATACAAAATGGTTGACATAGTTGCCTCAGTAACCACTGAGGTTCTGTCTGTCCTGTTCCTCTCTGGATTAACCTAAGAAACAAAAGAGTATCAGCCAATCAGATAAATTGTTTTTACTTCTGCTTTATTGCCAGAGAAATGATAAAAAGCAGAGAGAAAAATCAGAAATGTGAAACCAGGTTTCTTTGTTCAGCCTGCCTTTCCCGTATCCACAGCATCTTGTTCCTTTTTTCATTTGCTATTTCTTTGCTCTATAGAATTTCTTTTCCCCTGCAAAGTTCCCCATGCCCATTGTCATTTCACCCAGCCAATGTTTCGAAAAATGAAATTTTCTTACAAAATTAATGGGTAAAATGATCAGCAGTTTGAAAATCCTTGATATGCATGAATTTTGGAATTCTGTACTGTTTAAAGATTCTGTCCCTCTGAAGAAAAAGTGACTGCTGTGTACCTTGGAAAGACATGTTTTTAAGGTATTTTAACCTAAACTCATAAATTTACTTGTAAAATCAAATGTACATAATTTCAGATAGTAATTTCTTATATAAAAATTAGTTTGCATATCTACTTTGAGTGCAACACCCAAGTTAGCTCTAACTATGTAGCAGAGAGTGCTGCTTCTTATAGAATGTTTTTTAAACAATTGTGCTAAATGCCTGTTGACCTTTAACTACAGCACTGTGACTTCACCATGCAAGTTATTACATAAGTTAATGAGGCCTTAAATTGGGAGATTTTAGAAGATTCCACTGGTTTTGGTAATACAGTAGAAAGCTGTTAAACATAATTCTCCTTTACAGTGAATATTTTTTTTTTAATTGGGCTTTTAAACAACCATCAAAGCTACCTAGGTTGATTCTACGAGTTTGAAAATACTGTCCTTTATTAACTGACATTGACGTTTTATGTTGCAAGGATCAATTTTGTGAAATATTATCTTTCATACTTTTTAATAAAATTTGAACAGGAAGAATACTAAAAAATATGGAATTTAGATAAATCGGTTTTGTTTGTTTGTTTTTAAAGTGGAGAAAATGCGAACATGGAATTTAGAGATTCCAGGGAAAGAATAAGCTGGAATGACAACATACTTCTGTTTTGATCCTCCTGCAGTCTCTATACACTTAGACAAACTCGTTAATGATTTTCATTTTGATTTATGTTTGCTTTGTATTCCCTTTGTAAAGTAGGGAGTGGTTAGTCCTTTTAGTTAGTCTTGCTGATCAAGGATGGAACTGCATGGGCATTGAATATATCAAACTGATTTGGTGTGCAAGTATTTCTGTACTAAATGAGCAGAAACAGTGCTCAGCAACTTTTTTTTTTTTTTGAAAGAGCAGGTGGTAAGAAATTAATATATGCAAAGAGACCATATGAATATACCATATAATTTTTATTGTGCTTTTCTGTCGCTAGCAACTTAGCATGAATGAGCAACGCTCACATGCTGAGATGTCCAAGGCAAAAAAGGGGCAGTTTATTTACAGACTTTGACATTTATAGAATTCCAACAGTGATCATGGATTGGAGGATGAAATTGTCCTCTCCAACCACACTGATCAAACCAACAGCCCATCAATTCTCTCCTCCTCCAGAAAGGAATGCAAAACAATCATTATTTACATGAAAAATGCGTGAGAAGCTCCATTACAAAAGTGTAAACATCAGAAAGCTTAGAAAAACTTTAGAAGAACAGGGTGACAGAAGTGCAAATGGAGTTGTTTGCAACAATTTAAAATTTTGAGCAAAGACCTTAGCATGATTCTTAGAAAAATATATTCTGCTGCCAAAGCATGAATAAACTAATTGTATTTTAAGTAGTGAGCTTTATAAAGAATTAACCTTCTTTGTATAAATGGAGCTGTGATTTATTAATAATCTCAGTCATTATTTGCTGTGAAATAAGTTTAGTACTGCACTCATAAGTCACTATCTCTATTGATATCAACAGTGAAATTACAATGTAATCAGTGTAGGACATGGAGCTTATGTGACTAAAACAAGTTTACTTAAAATAATCAGTCAGGGCTCAGATCCTGAAGCAACATAAGGTGCCCTTATGCCGTTTCTCACTTGTATCGCAGAAGAGGAACCTAAGATAATTTTGCATGTAGTTCTGCAATGGCACTCCTGAAACAACAAAGTAGAATTTGGTGTAGTATTTATTTCTCCGTAATCTTCCTGCCTACAGAATGTAGTGCACAGGTATCTCAGAAGATGACAACTAGTTTGCCCTATCACATCATTGAACTTCCCATCACAGAATGTGTAATGATTGTCTTCTTTTATGCTTTTATTTTGGGACAGGCTTTACAACATAAATTCAAGGAGAATAGAATTTTTCTAGAAGAGGACTTGTCTATTTTTGAAAGATTTTACTTAATTAAGAATTACACTTAAGTGCACTCTGGAAATCTGCCCAGCACAGAAAGAGAACTCAAGTTCTGGACTTTCACTTCAGCCAAAAAGCAGTACCAGTTGTTTTCTTCTGCCACACAAATTGGATCCCTTCTCAGATCCACGAGTGAGCAGCCTCTGCTCAGCAGAGTGGTGGGACCTCACTGCACTGCTGCACAAAATATCTTCTCTGCTTTGTTGGTGGCAGCACCAAAAAGAGGGGAGTAGCTGACAGCAGATTGATAGAGTGGCTTGGGTTGGAAGGGACCTTAAAGACCATCTAACTCCAAGCCCCCTGCCACGGGTAGGGACACCTTCCCCTCGACCAGCTTGCTCAGGGCCCCATCAAAACTGGCCTTGAACACTTCCAAACGTATGTCTAATAGGAGCTCCTGGGCAATTTCTAAGTGCTGTCTCCTCAGGCTCTTCTCTGTAGCTCTTTCACCACATGGATCTGTCTTCTCTAATCTGGTGTAACTGTAGGTTTTCCTCCATAAAAAAAAATAAAAATTGTCCATTGCTACTCTTTCCTTCTTTCCCAGAAGAATTTTAGATAGATTGGTTGGTAGGTTCCACTGGGGCCAAAAAACACACACCTGCATGAGGAAAGTGGATGGGTCCAGTCTCACTCCATCCATGAGGAAACATGCACTGTTTCCCTTCTATATTTAAAAGAGGTATAAATCAAATCAGAGAGGGATGGGTAGCTGTATGGCTGTTCAGTGAGCTTTGCTCAGAGTGCTCATGATTATTGTTATACAACAATGAGCACAAAGAGAGTAAATCTTGAGAGCAGCAGCAGCTGCTTTTCTCTATTTCTGCAGTAAAGTTTATCTTCAAAGAACAGCACCCAAACAGTGACGGAAAAGGAGAGACAGGATCTGAAACAGCTTGCATTTGTGAGAAAAAGAGGTTATGTTATTTTCTGACAAGAGGTTAATGGAGAAATCTGTTCTCAGCATGGTACCGAGTGTTTGGTAACAAACAATGATATGTGCATGTATATGCAAATATTATATAACCACTGGTGACAAAAACCATCATATGGAAGACCCGAACAATTTTTAAAGCATTGTTGACAGGACATAAAGTACCTTGTTTTGAAAGATACTAAATCTGTTAGTTTGGAAACATGGATGTGGAAGGTGTAAAAAAGATTTGCTGTCTGTGTTCCCTGGTAGCAAAGATCAGGGAGGGGAAAATGCACTATGGAGAAAGAAAGAAATAGCTTAAAGAAGAAAAGTAAATATGCCCTTGTAAAAAAGTATTCAGCTAATAATATAAAAAAAACCAAATACATTTAAAATGGATGGAAGTTATGATCATGAAAGAAAATTGTGGACTAAAGGAATGAAAAAAAGAAGTCAAAATCTTCTCCCCAACACTTACTTGAAATAGAAGAATTTATAAAAGAAACAAGACAATGTAAGCAATGAGAATATAAGATTCAGAATTCTGAACTGTGTCATATTTGCAGACTTATGTTATGTAAACATGTAAATTTAACCTTTGCTGAACTTACAAATGTAGTTTCTCACCAGGACTCAGAGAATTTAGGAAAGACTCTTGTGTGATATGTTGGCTGGTCCAAAACAAATTCTTTCTTATATTTGTGCTTTCGGTTACCAATAGACTTTGCCCCAAGTTCCTTCAGTGTAGTTCATTTGCTTCACAGTGAATTTATCATAAGCTGTTTAAGTAGAATTCAGGTATTAGACAGCAACTTTAAGCTTTTCCTATTTCTTTCAGATGAGTCACAACTGGAAAAAATGTGGGGAATAAGGAAGTTCATTGTGCTATTGCAGGATGTCATGAACAGTTCTACTTAGTAAAAATTTTGTGAGGCTTTTCATATCAATAAATGACTGTACAAAGTACAAAATATGAAGAGTGACTTGCTCCCTTTTGCCTATGTTGCTATTTCCAGTTATTTTAGCTTATTGTTTGTTTTGCTTTTGTAGTGAAAAGCCTTAATCCTTTTGTTGCATTTCTTCAGGAAAGGAATACTGATAATTTCAATGATGGTATTTTTTAATCTCAGAGTGGTGTGAATGAATGTTTATGACAGTCTATAAAGAATCATTTTTCCATGCTTTGTTCCTTGTTTAGCCTTCAAATGCAGTATTTATCAGTCTGCAGAGCAAAACTATGTGCATGCCATATCATTACTAGCTCAGGGGGAATCATTCGAACCAATGTAATTTACTCAATATTGGTCAGTTTGACTCCTGACCCTAGTCCCCTGACAGTGTATCCTTGGCAACCCCTGATGTGTGTTAAGTCAGGATGTGCTTATTGGTCTCATCTGTGACAGCTTGCTAAAGGCTGCTTAACATAGCTTGGTCTTTTCAAAAGAAAATTAAAAATCCAATAATATACTGTATTCTGATTAGACTGGTATTTATACAAGCACAGAAGCAGTAGTTTTTATTTTCAGGTCTGCAAATCTGATTTCCCCATTCAAATGGAGAAAGAGCTTTTGAAAGTAAGTTTAAGAGAAAAAAAATATTTTGAAGCAGTAGTCAAAAGAAAAATAATATGGCAACTATCCAACCATCCATCATCTTTGTGAGGCATTTGGGCAGGTTTTATGTTCTGTTGCTACTTACATGTCTAAAAGGTGGAACCTGAGAATTGCTCTCCAGGTACAGACACTATTGCAAAGCAGTTTAGCAGTGTTTTAGTGGAAGAACAGACTTTGCTCATTGATCTAGAAAAGAGTCCCCTGGATTATTTTACTTGTTTTATATAATTTGAAGTTGTGAAAAGAAACTGTTGTACTGAGTTTACACAGGAATCTTATGCTTTTTCCTATCTCACTGATGGAAAGCAAAAAAACCCTGGTGTTTAGGGTTTCTAGAAGAAGGGGACTTTGACCATATATCTCACTATTTTTCACTTCCCATTTCCCTATATGATCTAAATAACCATGGCTAGTGAGCAAAAAATTTAACCAAGAACTGCATTATTCTTTGGCCAGACCTATCCAGATTTGAAATGGAAATGATACAGACTGAGACTTACGGTCCATGTGATCCTGAACTGAGCATGCTGCCACTGGGATAGAGGATCCATCTGCTAGCACAATATTCTCCTGTGCAGCTGTGTCCACCACCATGGATAGTCTATAGAGAAAATGCCATTTAATTAGTGATCAGCAGCAACAAAAGTAGAGAAAGACAAAAAAAATCCCTTAAAACAAAAGACGAGCTCTATGGCTTGTCAGAACAAATAGGTAGGAATTCTTTTAGCTTCTGTTTAATTCTCTTGAAAATTTACCTCTTGAAAGCGACATCTGCCAATATCTACATAATCTGTTAAAAAATAGGCACTTTCAGTGAAAAGACTTTCTTCCTTTCTTTTCTATGCACTATTTATGTCATGATTATTCAGCCACTGTTATGAATCAGGGATCAAGGATTTCTTGGAAGATCGCTGAAGGTTAGGAATCTGGTGTAAATTTCCTGTCATCAAGCATATTTAATGAGTTTTCAGAATACTTGAGTAAATCTTGTTATTAATTATTTGGGTTTGTTTTATGTTTTCATTCCAACTCAGCAAATGGGGACATCCCTCAGGAAAAAAAAAATGTTTTCAGAAGAGGTGTAGCAAAGTGCTCTCAGGAAAGCATTATTTTAACCAGCACTCCAGAAAGCAGCGGTAACTTTAGGGGCTTACATTTTATTTTCAGTGTTGTGCATTATGAGCTGAGGTTGCTCTTTATTTGAAGTGCCTCTTGTCTCATTCAGTAAAGCATCACTCAGTACTTCAGAGAGGTAATGATTCTCCATCCTGCCTACAATGAGGGTGTAAAGCAATAACATTCTCCTAGAATGTACCCTGCTGCCAACTGAGGCAACAATCCTGTGCAAACGGCCAAATGAGCTTGTGTGTAAAAACTGGTGATATTCATACAGAGGTGAATTTTATCTAGGTAGACTTGATTAGACAAAGTTTTGTGAAGACTAATGTCTGAGATGGTGGGTGGTTTCTTTTTGGTGTAAAGTTTTTTGGGGTATTTTTTGGTTTTTTGGGTGTTTTTAGGGGTTTGTTTTGGGGTTTTTTTTGGTATTTTTTTTTTGTTTTGTTTTGGGGGTTTTTTTGGCTGTTGGCTTAGGGTTTTTTGTTTTGTTTTGGGGGTTTTCTTTTTTGATTGGTTGGTTGGTTTTATTTTTTTGTTGTTTTGTTTGATTTATTTTTTTCACTCTATTTCTATAAAATTTTCAGAAAGCTTTCTCAGTCTCAGTAGCTCTGCTGTGAAATCTAGCATTTGCCCAAACACCAAAATGCCAGCTAGAATGCATTATACTATTTCAGGGTAAAAGGTCTAGAAATAATCCACATTTAGATATGGCACAGGTACAGCCATGAACTAATTCAGCAGGGGGAAAAAAAGTCCAATTTGATGTACCTGTCCAGGAACTGAGAGCAACTGAGGCAACAATCTTGTGCGAACAGCCAAATGAGCTTGTGTGTAAAAACTGGTGATATTCATACAGAGGTGAATTTTATCTAGGTAGGCTTGATTAGACAAGGGTTTGTGAAGACTGATGTCTGAGATGGTGGGTGGTTTCTTTTTGGTGTAAGATTTTTTGGGGTATTTTTTTGGTTTTTTGGGGGTTTTTTGTTTTTTTTTTTTTTTTGGTTTGGGTTTTGTTTTGGGGTTTTTTTGGCTGTTGGTTTGGGTTTTTTTGTTTTGTTTGGGTTTTTTTTTCTTTTTTGATTGGTTGGTTGGTTTTATTTTTTTGTTGTTTTGTTTGATTTATTTTTTTCACTCTATTTCTATAAAATTTTCAGAAAGCTTTCTCAGTCTCAGTAGCTCTGCTGTGAAATCTAGCATTTGCCCAAACACCAAAATGCCAGCTAGAATGCATTATACTATTTCAGGGTAAAAGGTCTAGAAATAATCCACATTTAGATATGGCACAGGTACAGCCATGAACTAATTCAGCAGGGGAAAAAAAAGTCCAATTAACATAAAATTTGGAGGAAATGACCAGATTTCTGTAGGGACCAGACATGTCTTTAAATAGCAAGTAGTTGCAAATTTGATGTACCTGTCCAGGAAAAGCAGATTTATGACTGCATTACAAGCAATTGCTGAATCAGACCCAAAATGTGTAATGTATCACTGGCTCTGTTTTGGGAACTGATACCAGCTAGAGTGCTGGATTTACTGCAGTGCTTCAGTACAAATCCATGGGCTGCTTTGGTTAAAAAACACTAATTTTGTTCATCTCAAAAGTATTGAGACTTCATGGGTTTGGCTCCTGGCTGAAAACACTGTAGGGACTTCATGTTAAAGACTTTAGAATATTTTGGTTTGCACATCACTTGAACTAGGTGCCTAAGGTATTTTCTCATCATAAGGCTTACCATTTAAATTCAGAGACATATGCTTGTAATAATTTTTTGAAATAATTTACTAGCTAAGATATTTAAACAGCAGTGTAATATAAAAATGCAGATTGTATAATAAAGTACTATACAGCTTTAGAACACTAATATGAAATTTTATCATTCTAACAGGCATACACGAAGATATGTACACTCTTAATAAGTTTTGATGTTCTATGTTTTAAGGCATCAAACAAATTATTATTTAGTAATCAATTCCCATATGTGGGGAGACAAATACTGTTTATATCTCAGTTTTACAATGCCAGCCAAGCATTATATAAAATGACTCAGATGCTTTTTTACTATCACTAGAGAAGAAAAAGGGGAATAGAAGAGAGGTGAAATATAGAATTGACACGCACATTATAACTTTATAATTACAAGTGTGCACGTAAAAATTATAGAAAATAACAGGAAACATTAAAAATTGTCCAGAAATTTTAGTTTTTTGATACAGATACAATTTTATTAATTTTAATGCTAGTAAGTCTTAGCATTACAGTGTTTGTTCTCCTGTTACCAGTCTAATTTTATGTGTTTGGTTTGGGGATTTTTGAAAATGTTTTTAGTTTTGTTTTTGCTTGTTCTGGTGGGTTTTTTCTAATACAGCATAAGCCATCATAGTCCTTAAAAACTGCCTCTTTGTTTATGAAAAAATGTACCATTCATGATGCTAGCAGGTTGGTGTTTGTCTACTAATCACAAGTATAATTATTTTGTCATAAAACAACTATGGTAAATCCGGTCACCACTCTGTATGAAAAAAACAATATGTATACTGTGATTTCATCTGATAGAAGTTTTCACTGGATTCCATGAGAAAATCCACCTTCTGTGTATCTGACTCATTGACTTTAGCAAAATCAGGACCTTGACCAGGGATGCTTAGGATTGCTTCTCGGGGTGCTTATCAAATATCTTGAAATCTGAGCTCGATATAAATATGCCATGGTTCCAGTCACACCTACGCTCTTTTAATTTTGCTTGCACAAATAGTTATTTTTTTCCTCCAAAGTACAGCTCACTGATTTTTTGTATTGAAAATTCTATGTGAAACTTGACACAAAAATATACATTTATTTCAGTCTTCAGTTTCTTTTTGATATGTTACACATCTATTTTCAGAAGCAAAAGTAAATATTGAAATGTAAAATAAAACTTACTTTTAACCTTAGGAAGAATCCTGGTTTTGAAGTTTTGGTAGTATTCTATAGATGGTCAGAATTACATTAGAGCTGTAGTATGATATGCATCCAAAAGAATAAAAAGGGAATTGAATATTTATGCTTCAGCTGGGAAGTTTTTGAATTAATTTGTAGTGATACAGTCCTTTATTATACGTAAAGGCAAAATATACAAACTGTTTCATTATAGAAGCAGCCAGCAATACATTAAATGACTTTTTTGAGTTGTAGCCTATTGAATACCAAATCCCTCAGCCTGCAATGACTTCATGTCCTCAACATCATGAACATTACTTCACTGACTTGAAGCTGCTATAAGTCTTTGAAAGACTAAAGTTACCAGCAGATAACGTGCATCCACTCAATTTACAATTATTTCCTAATACATGCTTTGCTAATTTCTTTCAAGTTACAGCCACAGCCTTCCTACGGATATACTAAACAAGCTGAACTCATGACAGTAGTGAAAAGTTCGCTTATTCTGCTTTCATGATTAGGCAGAGGATGAGAGCAGGTATTTGTCTTATTTTCAGATGTTATCTAGAACGATACACAGAACAGACTTAGAAAACAGAAAATTGACCATAATACACAAGTGTTTGACTACTTTATATATAATATGTATGGCATTATAACTTTTTTCCCCCATTTTTATAATTCATATATGCTAAGGAGGGAAAAACACTTGGTCAGTCAAAATTTGCATTTTAGAGAAAAAGAAACAATATGAGCAGGGATAAACATTATGCATCTTTTAGCAAGAAGAAAATGTCAGCATGCAGATATTATGTCTGTGAAAGTGTGTCTAACACTTGAATTTACAAGAAAACAAGGAGTGCTCCTAGCAAGTCCAACTTGTCCGAGAAGATTGAACTAGTGAGATTACCCTTTCATCAACACACACACATTCTCTCTGTCTCACACACAGGCACACGTACAAAAACAAACTCGTAATGAGTGGGTACTTTATCAAGGCCTCCCTCCATCCTTCATTAAATGACAGAAAATTGCTCTTTGCTGAGTTTGTCAATGCAGCTTTCCCTCCCAGAAGCCCATTTGCTTCACATGCTAGCACAGAATATTGCAGGAATTTGCAGATTTTAAATGACAAATGTGTCGAAGTTTACCCAGTTCTGAATCATTCTTTTCTTAGGCTGACTGCAAGGTACAGTAACTCTGAAAGCTGGACTGGAATTTTTATTGTGAGTAGATCTGGCTAGTTCACGGGTAAAACAGTATTGGACTGTGATCTTCCCCTGTCTGACCATGTCCCTAAAGGATTCTTTGGCTCCAAAAGCCTTTTCTCTGTACCTTGTGTGATAGATGTAGCCGTATTAAACTGAGAGCACGAACAAAACAACAGACAGATTCCTTTACTACAACTCCTCTACTCTTTATTGAATTTGTCATTTTATTAATTGCACTTACATGTAATGGAGATGAAAGGATGTTTTATGAGATGAAAACTTAACACTTTGACACCATGAAAAGAAACTCTTCTTTCTAGCACCTTTCAGGACAGAAGGCACTTACAAATAGCAGCTACTCTGTTGCTTTGTTAAAGTAACACTTTGATGTGTAGGATTATAATCAATGTAAATTATTGAGTTTTGCTACTGTGCTGTGTTGAAGGTATAATGTGTTACTCTGTGCAGCCATTATTTACTCATACCAAGAAAGCAGCTATATTTCCTTTTTTCCTTCCTTTAAATTCTGTTTTAGAGGTGAATTTGTAAACATAAATTTATGAACATATCTGTTGAAATTGTGTCCAAATTTCTAGCTCTCAGTAGTTGCATACCAGGTCTCATTGCTGCATTTACATACGCTATGAATTTCAATACAAACAAATGGAGAGGAGTTTTAGGACAGAGCCTGCAGCATGGCATGTCCTTTAATTGCCATTTACATAGCAGAGGAATCATTAATTTCTAATTCACCTATTATTCACTCTCTTTAGTATGCTATGTCAATGTCAGTTTTGGGGCAGTGGAATAGATGTGGCTCTGCATTGCTTTTGCAACCTACTTTTGTGTGTGTTTTTCTTTTTCTTCTCTTAATGCTTTTTTGACCTTAGCAGAATAGTGCTTCGACAGAGGCAGTTACGGGGCTCTTGTTTGGATATGATTTATGGTGCTACATTAACCCTTCATTGACCTAGAAATGCCCTAATATTAAAACAGTTTGACACACAGAAAATCAAAAGCCCTTTTATTGGAAGTGCTATTGTCCGCATCATAAGTTTCCCCAATGTGATGCCACTGTTACACCATCAATTTCCTACTGCTATTGAACACTGTATTGAAAAACTAATGGACAGAATCCTTTGTCATTTCTGTCCCAGTGACCAGCAAATAGCTCAGCGAATGTCTTCCCCTTCATATCACTTCAGGCATTTCAAAATGACACATCCAAGGTACTCGCTTAGCATTTCATTAAAGGCAGGGGTGGGCCAGATCCTTCTGGGCTCCACGCAGCATCTGCCACCAGCCAGCTTCCATGGATTTTGGTGGAGGCTGGAAGCATGCCATAATTCTGAGGGGCTCAGGCTAGAGCCCCTGTTGTGTGGTGCTATGATACCAAATTCATATTTGTTAGAAGGAGAAATAAATGCTTTTAGAAGATTTTCTGGAGTTTACCAGTAAACAGTCAATAGAGCTCATGTATAAATCCAATCAGCTGTAGCTATTATAAGAGCTTATTAATTTGCAAATGAAACACTTTTCTGCAGATGGGTTAGTAACCTATTGCTTTCTGTAGAAATTTTTAATGAATGTTTTCTATTTAAGCCTACAGCTTTTAGCATGATGTTGAAAATCCTTAATGCATTTTTTATAAAGCTGTTTGATTCTAGAGTGCTCTTCCCTAGTGAAAATGAATATATTTCTGTTCTCAATTTATATTGTAACTGCTACCTCTTAGTTTCACATTTGGCACCTAGGAGGTGCACTGTTAAAACAAATCTACAGTATTTTCACAACATGTTTTTAATATTGTTAGTGATATTTAATATCCTTGATTTTGTCACTCACTGAAATTCAGTCACAAACAGAATACAAAAAATTGCTGAAGTTAGACATACAAATCTATTTAGCAGTTACCCAGGCTGTGCAGTAGAACAATTGCAATTTCTATTTATTTTTGAGTAAGCTGGTCTTGCATTTTATTCTGAATTTCTTCATCACAGGTTAGTGATGCAAACTCCTCTTCCATAATATAAACAGTCTTCTGTTCAGCTGAACTAAAATAATCATGATTTTTTGGCTTTTTGGGTTTTTGTTTTGTTGGGTTTTTTTTTTTTTTTTGGTCCAAGGTTACTGCTGGTCTTCAAGGCTACTGTTTTTGGTCTTCAAGGCTACTGTTGCTATCTGTAGGATTAACCTGGCCTATGCAGATGGGCACCAAAGTCTGAGTGTGCAAAGCGGAGCAGAGGTCTGCATGCACCCATTAGATCTACCCACAATTATGTTCCAAAAATCCAGAATAAGTGAAGTTAACAGGTTTATAGCAGATTTACACCCATAAAGCTAAGAAAAAAACCAGGAACCTACTTCCTTCCGGTCTTTTCCCAATTAATGAGAAAAGGACTTTAAAATTCTGCCGCTGCTTAAAGCCATCTCTCTAACTTCACAGGGGAATGAGTGGTCTGTTCTCACATGGGACAAATGCAAGAAGATGATTTCCGAAACTCCTAAAACAGAAAACATGTTTTGGCAGAGTCTTTGAGAATCTGAATGTTAATCCTTTGTGATAAATTTGTGCTTTATAGGTATGCAGTATTCAATGCATCTTCTGCATTTGCAGAACTTGCGTAAAGATGTAAGGTACAAACAATGCTAAGAGCAATAAAGAGAAGCTGAATAGGGATATCTGAGAAACGGAGTTTATATGATATAAAAAAACATCACAGTTAGAGAAAAAAAAACAAATCAGCTTTCCATGTTATCTAAAACCAGTTTCAAAATTATAGATAAGCTAAAGATTAAAAAGATTTAAAA
Source organism: Phylloscopus whistleri (assembly GCA_017589585.1). Classification (NCBI taxonomy): domain Eukaryota; kingdom Metazoa; phylum Chordata; class Aves; order Passeriformes; family Phylloscopidae; genus Phylloscopus; species Phylloscopus whistleri. Next base: position 67,806 of record JADMLD010000102.1, read on the forward strand.
ATTTCGTTGCTTTCTCAAATATTGCTTTCTTACAGAATAATGTGTGATTATGTTTTTGTTTTTGTTTTGTTGTTTTGTTTGTTTGTTTGGGGGTTTGTTTGGTTGGTTGGTTGGTTGTGTTTTTTTTCTTTTTTTGTTTTCTTTTTTTTTTTTCCAGAAAGCAACCTGTGTCTGTGTAAACAGGAAAGGAAGCAGACTAGAACCTCAGGCATAAATTTCAAAAATCGTCCCTGTAAGATTATAAGAAGCCAAGTGTAATTCTCATTGTGTAAATGACAGAAAGGTAATTAGTAATACTAGAGACTGTCATTAATGACCTTTAGGGTCACAAAGCGATGTACTTCGCCTTGTTTATTAGCTTAACACAAAGGATCATTATGATAAACCACATCTTTTAAAAACAAACAAATTTTCTTTAATATTTTGCTAATGTAGTCTTTCAGAAGCAATATTTGTGATACACGACTGTTATCATAACTCAGTTCTCTCAGAGCTGTTTAAACACCCTGTTAAAAAAATTAATCCCCCAGCTTTATATAGTGCAGTACATCAACATTTACATATGCATGTTAATTTCTATCAAAATGGTTGCTTTGAACCTATTAAGAAAGGCCTCCTTTTCCTACTTATTTCTTTGAAAAGTCAGTTTCTGTAACTTTAATTTCTACCCCATTTGTCTTTGGAATAGGCATATTTTGTTGTTTTACTGTACTAAACTGCTTTGGCTGTTTCATAAGGGCTGAGTATTTCACGAAGCTCTTGCAATATTGAAAGAATCTATATTCTGAGAATTTGAAAACATGTCAGCCCACCTAAATTACATATTGATCAGGTTTAATTGCATGCCACCCATCAGTATTAGGTTTGAAAATTCATAAAAAAGAAATAATGTACTCTTTGTGGATGATTACTTCTGGGGCATTTAAATGAATTCCATCACTTAACCCTGAGCCGAGACAGATTATTGAGCCTTGCAATCTAGCCAGTCAAAGTCCAAAGCAATAGAACAGCTGTTTTCTAACTATCAGAGAAAAGCAAAGAACAAACAATATAAATTTATATAGATTTTCTTTTTAGTAAAATGCTAAACATAAACATGCATTTTTCAATTGTTTCTTGAATGTCCATTCTTGTTTTACTTAATAAGAGTCTGCATTTTAAATTTTCTCTCATGTTCCATATGTAAATTCACACTGTAATTAAGATTCCAAAATTAGAGAAGTACTCTAGAGAAAGTTATTTTGTATTCATTTTCATTTTGACTGTGTGTTTCTTATGTGTCTGCCACCACTTATCCTCACTTAAAACACTGGGAGCAATGGAATTTACTCGTATTCAGTATGCTCCCTGGGAAACACAGGTTTCAAGGCTATGTTCCTCAGAAAGTCAAACTGGTGGAGGAGGAGTATTTATTATTAGTTTTCTGGATGTTCTTTACATTTAAAAATTATGCTTGTTGGTATTGGGTGTGTTTTAGGAAATTGTGCTTATGTGTGTTTTTCTGTACAGAATATCAATACTGAGTAAAAAGAATCAGTTAAAATCATTGGTTTTGCTTGGATAATAGTTTAAAAGCTACATTTTATTTAGACACTTTGAGGTAATAAATATCTGTGAGCATAATTAACTGTCTTTTATCTAGGTCTGCTCCTTAGTGATGCCTTTTTAGGACCTTTCGTAATGTCTCCTCTAAATGCTCCGTTTGGCCTTGAAAATAATTTTACAAATTAAGATGTTACAAATGTTTTCCACAAATTTCCCCCATTTACTCATGAAATTCATGTCTCAATTTGTCCCAGTTTTTTATTATTTTTTCTTCAGAATTTCTTCATTTCTTGTGACCCATTCCAGATTTAAGAAAATAAAATAATTAAGCCAACAGGGAAGTATATGTTTCTAAATGATCCTTTGATTTACCATGCACCTTGGTATAACCTTATAAACTAGGGTTCCAATCCTACCCAATTATATAGTTTCAAAATGGGGATATAAAGCTCTATTTTATTCACTCTGAAAATTCATTTGCCAGTATTTAATGTTATGTACATATTACATGTGAGATACATCCCATCACTCTAAGCAACTCAGTTATACTTAGGAGAAAAAAAAAAAAAAACAACAAAAAACAAACACAACCCACAAAATTTCACACTCCTCCCCCAAATAATTCTATATGAAAATTAGTCCGAAATTAAATTGATAGTGCAGGCATACACACACACTCACACATGCACACCAGGGCTGTGGTAATCTCTTAAATGGGTGACTGCAGATCAGAAACAAAAACCCTGTCTCATGCTTATGATACTTTTGACCCCTGAAGCAGATTGACTCCTTTATTGCATAAAACATGAGAGTTGTGTCAGAGGCTGAGCTCAAGTTGTACATGATTTTGTAGTCATCAGAAAAAAAATAAAGAAGTCCTTTACTGCAATTTTATTGTAGTTCCCTCAATTTCTTCTGGAGGAGACAATTATTGAGTGAGATACAGACATGGAGGCAAACTTTCTACCCTCTCAGACTTATCATTTCATGCTTCCTAGCTGACTAAAGCTGTTATAAGTCAAAATTAGTAGGTTCAGTATTTGAGTGTAAAAAAAATTATCAGTATACTGCTGCTATTGTTTTGAACCATTATATCAAAGATTGATTGGTGAAGGAACTGGCTCATTAAAACCCAGTTATTTGCTGTTATGTAAGTTGTCCTTGAGCAGGGATATTTTTAGTAAATAAAGCCTAAAACAGAGTTTAGATGACTTTGGTTTTGTAAAGTAACCCGAAGACACAGAAAACAAAGTCAAAAAAAAAAAAAAAAGAAAATCCTGCCGTACACGGCAAAGCAATTTAAAAAATTTTAAAAATTAATCTTTTTCTTTTGTTTTATGACTCAAAGGTAGGAACCCTTACATACTCTGCTTTCATATTGGGATAAATTTTATCCTTATAAGAAAGTAACTGGAGTTTTATTAGCAGTTATGTTAGATGGAAGATATTCCCTTTGCCAATTGCATTCAGCCCTTATTAAATGTAATCAATTATTACCAAGAATAATTGTAAGGTATTGCCATTTTTATAAGACTCCTGTTTCTTTACTTCTGTCCATGGAAAATGTCTACTAGGAAGATTTTGTTCTTTAAAACTCAGAGAAAACGGAGAACAAATTCCCAAGATTTACTCAACCAATGAGTATTTTGCATTTAAATTTTATGACTATAAGTAGATATGGTCAGGGCATAGTGTGGTGATACAATATCTCATATAGGTTTGTCATCTGAGTAAATAAGTTTGAATGCTGAAAGACATTCTTCAAGCAATAAAGATAATTTTTTGCATAAAATACTTTTCATATATTATTCTGAATGTAAGTCCATAACACTACAAAAAAGAAACAAAAAGCAAGGTAAATTTTTCCAGTGCAAAAATTGCCTTTAAAGACAAATTAGTCATCCAGGTTTATAATGCAAAACACAGGGGATAGATTTATACTGTTTTGCACTAATGATGGAATTAAATAATTAAACTGTTATGTAACTGGAAAAGCATTTCCTATAGATTGGACTTTTATCTTATGTTCTTATACTTGGCAACATTTTAAGCTCTTTAAGATAATGCTTACTGTATGTTGGGAATCTGTGCATGGGATTTCAGCTCATGACCATTAAGGGAAATTTTTTATCATGTACTTCTGTTACTAGCTATGATCAAATACTCTGATTTGAAGCAAAAGCAGTTGTGTAGGGTTTGATAATATTAAAGCTTTATCTGGAGAATTTCTGGGAGCTAGACACTTGGCATGTTAAAAGTATCTGTACACTTTTCTGTCTGTGTGCGTTTTTATTCTGTAGCAATGTCCCTGAAGTTCCCATTCATGTTGGGGTTACAGCACCAATCCACTTTTCTTCTGCCTGTGGACAAATCAATAGCAAATCACTTATTACTTACTGAGTACATAGGAAACAAATCTGTAGAAGTCTAGATCAAAGAATGTGCTTATGGCCTCCCAAATTGAAGCTTACCACCTATAAATCATCACTACCTGCAGTCCGTGAAGAATTCTGCAATGACTGATGTGTTGGGTTCGATGTAAAGATTTCACTGTACCATCCCTTCTCCCCCTGCTTTCCCTCTGCCACTGCTGGCTTGCTTCCTCTCCCTTTCAACACATTTAGTTTGGAAGACTCAAAATCAGACAAGTGTGGAGTATTCACACTGCTTTTGCCCCCTTAACCTCAGACTATTCTCTGAGGCTGATCTCACAGCATCCGTTAACTGTCAGGTCTAGCTCTTAGGGATTTGTCAATGTCAATCCATTATCTCTTGGCAGGGGCCATCATAGAGTGATACAAAATCCCTGTGTCTCACCCCTCTCATAATATCTGAAACCCATTGCTCAAAAATCAGATGGTTAAAAAAAATTTCTGAACCGAAAGAAAAAGACAAGCAGGAAAATTCAAATTGACAGGTGGACACCAGCTGTAATTTATTGTGCATATAGGACAAAGGTCTCAGGAATATGAGCATTCTGGATGATATTCTGTTCTTATTGAAGTCAGTGGGAATCTTTCTTTTGACTTCACTGAGGACCAAGATGTCATCCTTCACCTCCTAGAGGGGAAGAAAAAGCAGGAAGAAAAAAAATAGAGAAAAATCTTTTTCTTGGTGGAACAGAGTATTTTATTTACTAGGTGGGAAGGGCAAGGGAGAAGATGGGGGGTGATTAGAAGAGAAGAAATCTTTGCTTTAGGGTATTTGGAAGTTTTAGTAGAGTAGAATTTAAAAAAAATTTAAAACCTTCTTTATTGAAAATGTTGACAATTACATTTTTCTATGTTGGAATCCAATAGATTTGTTTTAAAAATGCAGAAATAGTGAAATAGTTAGCCCTTTTCCAGTCCCTTCTGTATGGTACCCCTCCTTCCTAGCCCATTCAGGTAATTGTTATAGTAAGTTTACTTTTTACAATTTTTTTCCCAAATCTAATGAAGGTAGACATAATTTCTTCAGTTTTCATTTTCTAAATATGTAGAAATCTACATGCTAAATGAAATATTTACCTCTGCTTTGAATTAAAATGTCCTTTAGAATCTTCACCAATTAAAAATAATTTTATTATTAATTAATCTCTCTGTTCCAGTTAAATTCTTCTTTTATCTTAAGTGTTTAAAGAATAATACATGCTGCTAAAGAGATGAAAGATAGTCTTTTAGTAATAAACTTCTTTTTATTGTATGCTAGTGCTTTCCAAGATCACCCTACAAATCATAACCAAAGAGAATTATGTGAGCAGAAGTAAACAAAAAATATGATCCTACAGATTAAAATTACTTCATTCTAATAATTTTTTGAGATCTTTTAAATAGGGAAATTATTTATCAGACTATTATTTTGCTCCTTTACATGATTTTTTTATCTTTCCCTTTTTTTTTCTCTACTCTTTATTTTCCTAAACATAATTCAAATTCTTGCCTCATGTTTTGGGTAACCTACATAGTTACTAGGATATTGTGCTGTGGAAAAGTGTGAATTTCAGTTGGTTACTACTGATAGTAAAAGATCAACAGGCCCATCCAGCTGCATTGCCACTTCCTTGTTTTTATTCAAGTACTGGAAGGCTGTAGAAGCTCAAAAACTTTGGACAATTAAAGTACAAACATTTAAGATATGTACATGAAACTCATTGCAACCTGAAATTCCTTAGAGTATCATCTCTTCAAAACAGATTTTGGATTTTGTTTTAAAAATTTCCTATTCCTACTTTCTGGCCTATTTGAAATCATTCATTTTGACATGACGTCTTTGCTCTGCCTCCTGAACAAATGTGGACATCAAACCAAAGCAATTAAAACCAGAAAAAAAAATCCTCAAAGATACGAAAGTCCCCATCCATTTGAATTGTTTTTAATATAAAACACTTAAATAAATAACTTTAATTTCAAGAGAAGCTTCAGATTGAAAGGCATGTTCAAGGAATGCTACGTGTTTCTCATCTTTTCACCTTAGTAACTTCCACAGCTGAGCAGAGCATATGCCTACAGCAACTTTTATTTTCATTCTTTGTCAGCCAGTCTCAAAAAGGCACAAGTGGAAATGGAGCACGAAACTCTTGTCAATATAAGGGTGAGCACCATGACCCAGTTAGAGACAAATTTACCTTTTCAAGCCTTAGCCTCTCAAAAATCTGCACAAGGGAAGAAACGTGTCTTTGTCTAATAAGAAGATGGTGCCACCTTAGAGAATAGTACAGTTATGCTTTTTACAAACTCTATCACAATTATCTCATATATATATATGTATTCAAAAAAGGATAATCATTAAATATGGAGACCAAGCTCTTTAATTTTGCCATCAGAGTATTATTGTTTCTAAAATATGAGTTCATTCTGAATTCTTTGCAAACCATAAATATCTTTGCAATTCTTATAAGCTTATAATTCTTTAAGAATGGCTTCTCCCTGACAACATGCATGCCATCTCACTGTAGGCACGTTATCACATAACCCAGCAGAGGATCAAAGGTCTACCTGTGCTGGGAAAGTGGAATATTAACTTTAAGAGCTGAGGATTCCCTGGCAAAGATCTGAAGAATGACAATTCCTTTTTGTTGCTTTGGAACAGTATATTAAACTATTCATAGAGGGGGCCATTAACTTACAATGTTTTTAATCATAATTGATACCTGCTGCATGACTGGAGACTGCATAGCAGAAGTGCTTAGGGATGGTTCATTGTTGTGTAAACCTTCGTTATTTTAATATGTCTGTCTTGGTTTGGAAAGACAGGTATCTGCCAGGGAAACTGAGGTTTCTCTTAGAATGGAGAATGTAAACCCCTCACCCCCCGCCAAATTATGATTTTGCAATTAAGGGCTCTTAGGCAAATATTTGGGAATAGGAATAACAGTTTTTTTACTAGGAATATTAATAATACAAATGTAGTAGAAAAACAAATACACCCAACCAAACCAGCAAACAAACAAACAACAATTTTGGAAAGCCCGGACAGAGTCAGAGCTATAACCTGACACCCTGTTGGTCAGGGTGTTGGAAGCAGTTCAAAAGTGAGTCCTCCTGGAGTGGCAGAAGTGGCTCTGTTGAAGTAGAGATGATCCTGTAGCAAAAGGGTCCAGGGGTGGTGAGAAGGGGTCTGGTGATGGTGAGAAGGGGTCCAGTCTTCCTCTGGGAACTGGGTGAAGCTAGATGCCTCCTGCTCCTGAATCTCAGTTTTTTCCAGGCAGGAATAGTTGGCTCCACCCACTGGGTGGGGCATCTCACAATAAGATGATGGAATGTGGATGTTTTATTTTGGGAAGGGGAACAGCTTGAGGAAGAAAACAGCCTGGGGAGTCTTAATGGCCCATTGTGAAAAGAGATAAGAAATAATGCCCTACCTGGTGTTAACAGTTGGCCCATTATCAGAAGGCATCTGCCCCCCCTTTCCTCCCAGAGTTACAAGAGATAAAGAAAAGAATAAAACATCTCCTCAACTGCTTTTAACAGATGAAATAGAATACACACCCCTGGCTCCACAACCCAAGACAATCTCATATACTCAAAATCAATCTAATAATTAAAATAATGTAATTATGAAGAAGTATCTATGTTTTTTTGAAGTCTTGCTCTGTTGATGACTCTTTGTATGAGTATCCCTCTTTTGTGGTACCAGTGTAAGCATAGAAAAAGTAGGTCAAAATTTTTATGAAGCAGGTAGATTTTTCTGAATCTATAATGCACTGTTAATTTAACTGGGTTTATATTGGAGGTTTTGGTAGGGCAGGGGGCTGCAGGAGTGATATCTGAGAGTAGATTTTGGGGGTTGTCCCCATGTTGGACAGAGTCAGCTCCAGCCAGCTTCCCAAGTGGACACACCACTGGCCAAATCTGAGCCAAATCAGTGATGCTGGTGGTGTGTCTGTTATATTTAAGAAAGAGTAGAAAATGCAGGAACTGCAGCCTGTGGTGAGTACTCATGTTATAGTAGCTCGTGAAGGGCTGCATCCTATGACAAGGATCCCATGCTAGAACAAAGGAGTAAGGAGAAGCAGAATGTGTTATGAACTGACAGCAACACTTCATTCACATCTGGTCCACCCAGGGTGGGGGGAAATGTAAAAGAGTCAGGAGTGAAGCTGAGCTTGGAAAAAAGGGAAGGGTGAGAGGAGGGTTTCTCTTGTTCAGTTTCGCTCTCTCACTATCCTACTCTATTTTTAATTGGCAATAAATTAAATTAATCTTTCCGAGTTGTGTCGCATTTACCTCCGACAGTAATTGGTGAGCAATCTCCCTGTTCTTATCTCAACCCATGAGATTTTTCATCTTACTCGCTCCCCCTGTCTTGCTAAGAGGGAATGGGAGAGCAGTTTGGTGGACACCTGGCAGTCAGCCAAGGTTAACTCACCAAATAATTTCAGGGCTTTTTTAAACAAACCAAATATTAAAAAATAGCTGTAAATGTTGAACCACTTCCTCACCCCCTCTCCACTTTTAATTATTTTTTTTCACCATTTTTTCTTCATCATTATTGAATTTGAAGAAAAAAAAAAAAAAGAGTGTGAATGGAAAGGATTATGCTCTGGAGAGAAGCAAGCCAAATCTTTTAATAATGAAACATATTCTTAATTCTGAAGGAACAGGAAAAAACAAAACAAAACAAAAACAGAAACAAGCAAACAAACAAAAACAACACAAAAAAACCACCACCAAAAACCAGACAAAAAACCCCAACAGGTACTCCTGTACATTGAAGGTGTCCTGGGAACTATTTGGAAGAGAAATTACAGATTGCCCTTATAGATGTGAATCAAGTGGAATATAAAGTCTTTGCTCTAGTACAGGCCTTGAGGATTGAAAGGGTGAGAATGTTGATGGTTGCACAGTGATCCCAATAAGCTATTTCATGTCAGATAGGCAGAGACCTAATAAGATGAAAGGCTTTGAAGGGGAAGTCACAGAAATTCTAAGTGGAAATAAGATATAAAGTTTTAAGGTTAATTAAGTATTGAAACCATTTCCTGTCACTTGGGTTTTAAATTAAGATTGGATCCCTTAAACTATCTCATTTAGTTGGGCAAAATAGGAGAATAACTGTGGAAGATTCCGTGGGATGGCCAGCCACAGGAGGCCAAGTTGGGGAAGATTATTAAAATCTTTCATCTTTGATTCGGTAATAAATTCTGTATTCCTTGAAGAAAGAGGTAGATGAAAGCAGTTCCAAATATAGATAGGCCAAAAGATAGATTCACTATGGCAAGACAACCTCAAATAATACAAAAATATGGGACCCCACACAAAGGACAGGCAAAATCTCTTGTGGTACACTGTCAGTTTCCTGAATTCCTTGCAGTAGGGAGGGTAGGAGAACATTTGGCCTGAAAGTCAGGCACAAGCACTTTGCTGATCTTCCCCACTAGTTTGAATGAGCTGACTATAAAAGATAGGCCAAAAGTGTCTGTTTTGCTCAGAGACTGAGCTGCCAACAAATTCTGTCACGTCCCTTAACAGGAATAAAATTTCCACACATCTACAAAAGTATCAGAAGACTTCTCATTGTGCTGGTCAGTGGCAAGATTTCATGTGAGGGATTCAAGTTATTTTCAGTACTGTTTATTATTATTACAGGTTAAATCTGCATTAATGCTTAACCCTTTGGACAAAGATTTATTGAAAAGAGCAAAACTGATATAGGCTAACCTGGAGACAAACTAACAGTCAGTGTCAAGCTCTACCTGGCTATGCTTCCAGGAATTCGTTCTACATGCCTAGTGATGGATTACTTGTGTGTAATCAGCACTGTTAGCATATAACATGAATTTTTTCTACTATAGTAAAAAGTGTTCTGGGCAATCAACTGGAAATCATGTTCATGTTTTCATGTCCATGTAAGTCAACCCCTTCATGCAAAAAGACAGTGCTGTTGATGAGATGGTAAAGACCTCATTCAATTTTTATGTGGTGTTGTTTCTATCTCTAGAATTCATCTGACATTTACAAGTCTTGTCCATGAAAAAAAAATCCAACAACTTTTGCCAATGAGTGTAAGTTTGCAACTAGAATTACTATTGATGCTGATCTTGCAGTAGTCACGGAGCCAGACTGAATCCATATATAGGAAATGAGTACTAAATGCCTTTGTATCTTGGCAGAACTCAGTTCAAGGTGTCTTGCTCTACCTTGTTTCTATTCTATCAACATGAAAAGTGAATAAAGCTTTCTCCCCCCTCTCACTGTATTATCATATTTTCAGGAGTATTGCAATAGTTTAAATTATGTTTGGACAACTTTTGAGTAAATATCACATCCATATTCAGTAAAACATACAACCTCCTCTTCCACCAGTCACAAATCAACAATTCTGTTCTTTTATATCAATCTTCTGGTGATTGTATTTTTTTTTACTTTTCCTCTCTTTTTTATTTGTTTGTTTGTTTTGTTTGGTTGGGTTTTTTGTAATTACCAGATGTACCTGTTATGTGTGTTTACAAAAGGAGAAGCTATAAACACTACAACACAACAATTCAGTCCTTTCTAGATAACATCTAAGCCTATATTCTGTTTCAAGAATATACATGTCCCTGATTGAAGTCAATGTTAATTGACTGTCATTTTACCCAGCATGCTTCTCCTGGAAATACATGAACTTAAACTTTTGCTCAGAGCCTTTCCTGCACTGAATATGTTTCAGAATATGTTTTCAAATTCAGATCTTAGCACAAGTGACTTCGAAATAAAAAGAAAGATATACAACATTATTTTTAGCTGATAGCATAGAAATACTTCATAATAATAAGGTAAAAGAAAAACAAAACAATCTCTTTCTCCTGCCATCCAAAAACCTGAGGAGCTAAACTGCCAGTACAGCACAATTTTAGCCACAAATAGAATTGTATTATCAGCTTGAAAGTAGCTCTCAGCAGGGACTCAGACAGCAGACGGGATTGTATTATTCTGCCATTCCCCTATCCATCTGTTAAAGAAGTTCTGTTTGGAATCAAATGCTCCTCTTTTTAATTATTTTTTTAAGAATAATCTAATTTTTGAACACAATCAGTGGCACTTCATATATGCACACCTTGCAAGTGTTTAGGAAAAAGCTTCCTTTGTTTGTTTTCATTCAGGGAATTTATCTCCACTACCTTTATTTGTTTTAGAATTGAGTTTGTGCCAATCCCAAATACTCATTTGAACATCTGTAACTATAGAATCCTCCCTTGTTTCCCTCTATACAGTTTATTTTTTTTTCTTTCTGACTTGGAATATCTTTCTCCTTGCATGAAATTTTCAAATAGTGTTTTGGCTCTTTTATACACTGTCTCTTTCCTCTTTTCAGGAAATATGCTCAAATCCCTATTTTAGCTACAAGGAGGGAAAAGAACTATGATATTAACAAATGCATTGCCCCCCTGCCCAATAAACTGTTCTTTACTCTAGGTGGTACTTGTGTTATTATCTGGTTTTGAAAGCTTTTTTATCTCATATAAAGCATGAAAATAATGGTCCAAGGAGGGATACTATACCAGCAAAGTGTTTGTAAGTTATGTTCATTTATATTGGTGAATACTGCTCTTGTGCTGTATATAGTCCCAAATGAAACAAAATGCAACAAGAAAATGGCATAACTGAACCTACATACTTCCCAGCATAACTGAACCCATGTTAGAGATTTCCACTCTTATGTATACATTGGTTAGAAATTGCTGTTCAGCATGCCTCTGTATCAGGCAGTGGAAAATAAGAGGTTGTTGTGTAGACTTAACTTTATTCTTCCCACAGTTTGGATTTTTCTGAAATTAGAGGTAATGAAAAAGGTATTTGTGACAGACAGTAGTATTGACAAAGTATAGTCAATAGTGGCATTAACAAAGCCAAATTCAATTTCAAAGAAGTCTGAAATTTTGTCCCTTTGAAATTGTTACCATCTCTTTCCAAAAAAACCCAAACAAAAAACTCTAACCAAAACCTCCAAAAAAAACCCCTAAATAAAACAACAAGAAAATCTGGCAAAAAGAGTCCAAAGGAAATTGGCACAGAAAATCTTATCTCAGGAAATCATGAAAAGTCTACCCCTTAGAACCTACCTATTAAATTAATGTGTATATATATATATACATATATATATAAAATTTTAATTCATCCAGTTTGAATACTAGGCTGTAGTTCAGCATTAGAGTCACTTTGGGAAGAGATTATCATAGAGGATATGGGGTGGAATTTATAGGTTAATGATGGAAGGGTGAAGAATCACCTTGGCTGGTGACAGGGTGGGACTCCTGTGTCTCTTTCACCTAAGTGAGATTGTGTCAATTCTTCAAAACAGTCTTGTCCCTGGTAATCTAGTTTCACATTTCAACTGCTTTGAAATTGCCACAATGTCAAAACCAGAGCATCTAAGAGATAAATAGCAAACTCTGTATCTTTCATAGACACACAAGTCCATTATATGGAGAGATGGTTCTGCCAGCACAGCAGACTCCCCAGTACAGATTGTCTGAAACTTGGAGGCCCTTGGATGCTGAGGTTCAAGAGTCTGTATTTGAATACAACCCTGTCACTATTGAGATTTTTATGCAAGTGCTTCTAGCTAATAAGTGAAGGGATGTGGTCTGTGCTGAGGATGTCTACCCAGCATTACCTTCCATCAAACTGAATTTCAGTTTTGGTACTCACACAGCACTCTTACTTTAAAAAATGGTGACTGATTCATTCCTCTCTTCAAGTAAAGAAATGAAAAAACTTAGCTCCAATTTCCTTTAAGAAAACTGTTTAATTACTGTCCAGTTTACTAATCAAGTTAGTTTTGTGTCTGCAAATGTAGTAAGTGCATGTATTTGCTGTTTACTGAGTTTTTTTAAATTATCTTTTCCAATACAAAATAGTCTGAAGGAGATATTGCTGTATGGTAAGTAGGCTAAAATGGACCTGTAAAATTAAACTTTCTTTCACCTGAATATTAAAGGGAAAATAACCATGTAAGTAATATAAGTTTAATGTAGTTTGTTTTCTTCCTGTGAAATATATGGTCCACAAAGTGCACATGACTTCAGCAACCACCTACAGACTGTTTAGCAAATGTAACCAGGTTAAGCATGTTGTATCTGGGATTATATCTTTTCACAAGTAAAATTATCCATCCATTGTGTGACATCAAGACCAGGAACCTCAATTATTCTTTGATGCTTCACACAAGCAAGATAATAATTGGAAGCTGACAAAATTCATGCTCACGTTGGGGGATATTGATTTCTGTTTGCTGCATCTTAACATTTAGAATGTGACTGTCATGTATACTAAAACATGAAATTTACTGTCTTCATAAAAGTTTTACTAAATCAGCCAGCAAACGAAGGAGTTATTGGCATCTTTTTCATTACTAAACGTAGCGTAAAGCACCCGATTATTTTTATATTTAGAGGTTCTGAGGTGACTTTCACATACATCAATAAACACTAGGTGTCTTAAACATTCTGAGTAAAATCTCTCTTGTTTTTAAGGAATTAAAAAATTCTTTTCTGCTTCTTTATTGGCACTAAATGATACAACAACCTGTTCTTTGCATATCAGTACATTTGTAGCTGTTCATAACCAGAACAGTGCAATTTTGTCTGAGAGTAATGGAGTAATAATAAAAGAGCAGGGTTATTTTGAAATAATTTGTCAAGAACAAATATCCTGATAAGGACTGCAAGCATAACATTCACTGTTGTGTGTTTGAAACACATGAATATTTTTTAGCTTACTTGTAGGCAAGCCAAAGAAAAGAGGAAAGTTGCAAGAAGAGAAACAACTTGATTTCAGAACTGTCAATGTTTATTTTGTTCATTTGAAAAATTAAGCATTAAATTCACACACACACACTCTGCACCTCTGAACTGTTTTCTAATTTTGATATTATGACTAGTTCTGCAGGTAAACTTACCACTAGGACTTTGGAATTTTTCTGAACATTTAGTGTTAGTGTTTTTAAAACATGACTGCTAAGGAGACAATAAATAGATTGTGTATTTTAGTAGGGAGAGAGATAGGAAAGCTTTCAAAATATGTGCGACCTACTTACCTTGCTTTTGAAGCAGGGAATATCTGAGTAGCTCAATGAATGCAAGGAAGTTTGTGATCTTGTTATTAGGACCTTTTAGTTTAATTATTACCAGAAGTGTCTTGATATGTGACTGCTCACTGGAATCTGTTCAAAAGCTGACATTAGTAAGCAGTTGGAGGAAATATTATCACATTATAATTTTCCCTCTATTAAATTGAAATGAATATTTTGTTATTGTAATGCAGCAAATACGTGGAAAAATATTAAGCCTGAACTTCCAGCAGCTGTAATTAGTGGCATAACAATCAAAAGTTTAATTATTTTTATAAAATTTTCTTTCTCTTCCCCATATACAGGAACCAAGAAATCTGTGGCATTATCGCTTGACATTTTCAATTAAATTTACTGAACTGCATATGAAAATATAAGTTACATGGAAATTAAACTTATGGGAGCTTTATACTCAGAGCTGTGGAATAGATAATTAATATAATATAATATAATTAATATAATTAATATAATTAATATAATTTATATGTGGAATAATACATAATATTCCACATATTATAATATGTGGAATAATACATAATAAAGCAAGTTATAAGCACGTAAAATGATGAAAGCTCTCTTATCCAATTATATCTTTCCCTGCATCACTTTGAGCAAAAGATAAATTGATTGTAACCCACAGCGCTGGTTAGGAGAGCAGAGGTAAAGAATTACAGAGACTAAGGTCTGTGATGAATATGCTGCATGGATTCATGCTTTAAATCTATCGCTCCCTACCTCTCCACACAGAGTGTTTAGGTGCAGATTATTTGAGTTATGATGATGAAGAGAAAAATAAGACCAAGGTTGTTGAGACTATGGCTTGTTTCTTCCCTCAGTTATTTTTCAGTTATGTTAGAATTTAGTAAATATTTTACCTGGACAATTTTCAAAGTTAGATGCATTTCTGGAGGATCCTTCACCTTCCTTTCTCTAATTAAAAAGCCTGGTAGGTGAGGCAACCAGTTACATTGTACTGACAAACCTCTGCCTCAGCCACTGGTGAACAATAACTTCGTATGGAAAGCAATTGTGAAGTGATTTTCCCACTGGTGCAATTAACCAAAGTGCCCTTTCTCCATTCTTTGCCCTAAGACACAAAGTCTCTATTGCTTTTTTGTGCTATATGACTCAGTAAACAGTTAAGTGTTTAAATGATTCCCAGGCGATATTGTCTACATGCGGTGGACATGTTCTTCTGCCCGGCAGTGGACATTTCTATCTCTACCTGGGTACCCTTCTCAATCTTTCAGCAACTTTGCTCATAGCTTTCTTATTGCTAAATGAAGCTGTTCCATCTTATCTTCACTCATAGATGGAAATCACTTCCAAAATTTGTCCATGGGGAAAATATTATTGTGTTCCTTGTTTGCCCAGATTAAATAATTAAAATTATTAGTAGAGCTGAGTAATGTTTTGGGGGTTGGGGTGGGGTTTTTTTGGTGATTACAAGAAAACAAGATACCATTATTGTTCAACTGAACCCTTTTCTGTTACATTCCCTAAGAGCCTGCCTGATTCAAATTAATGTAATATTGTTGGACATGTAAATTGGGTAGCAGTAGTGCCACCACAGCTTACTAGGCAGCTCTCCAGACTTTAAAGACTTGTGTGGCTTTCTGTGCTGTGAGCCGTGCACTCCAAGAAAGGCTCTTGCAAGACCTAGAGCCTCAGTCCTTGCTGGAAAGAACTGCCCTGCACTGTGCTCTGCCATGCTGGTATTTCCTAGATCCTTTTGCACTTCTGAACACACCTTGTACTCCTTGAAGAATTAACTAGCACAATACTCACATTGTAGATCCGCCTCTTCCTGTTGCAATCTGATGTCACATCTGGTGCATGCACTGTGTGAGAGACAAGGCAGAGAAAGCCCCCTGCTTTTTTTTTTTCCCTCATATTAGTGCTTTAGGCCTTGCAGTAATCTGGATCTTCTGATGGCACAAACTCCTACAAAAGACACTGAATTTTTATGCACATTGTATTTCCTCCATCTATTGGTCAGTATGATCTTGCTTCTTGTACTAGCCATGAAGCAAAAAATAATGAATATCAGAGAAATTTGTGTTCATCTGATTTTCCAAGTTATTACCCTTTTTTTTCTTCTTTTAATAACTAGTTTGTGTGTTTTCTGAGTTTGCAAAAACAATTGATCAGATACTAAGCCAAATTTACTAAATACATAAATCCCACTGCAGAAATTCTTGTATTTGTGTTTAAACATGTGCTTATCTTCAGTATGATCCTGTGCCTTTTACTTTGCATTCATGACATGTTTTTACAGTAATTGGGAATGAACCACTGAGAGCTTGGATGAGAGGATAAAAAATAATATTGGACATGTCAGAATAAAATGTCCAATATTAGTTTGCACTTTTGTTGCACCTCTCAGTCTCTTTTCACTTTTCTGTAGTTTGGTAGATTATGGGGCATTCTCCAAAACTGTGTTTTACAATGGTTTCCTACTCTTTTTGTGATACTGTTTGACTTGGTGACAAAAATGAGTAGTAAATTATTTGAAGTAATGGCATGCCCTGAAAGCTTTTAGTTTTCACTATATTTAGTGAAATACATATGTAATAAACCCCATAGTAAACACATACATATTTTATATTCTGGAACAAGACCCTTTAATGAGAAATTATTGACAAATAATTCATTCACATGAAAAATATCCAAAACATATACTTAGTTAAGTTAAAATTTACCTGAGAGATTCTCTCTGGTGCAATGACTTATGTAGGAGGTGCTGACCTGTAAGGCTGAAGATGAAGGCATAGCCTTCTCATCATTAAGATTTGACACAATTGTAATTTTGGTTTAAATTATTTTATTTGAAATTGTCAAAGTAGAAGTACAGTCCAGACATGATGCAAGATGTGTACACATAGTAAAATATTATTTGCTTGTCACTGTTGTCCATAGGAAAGCTGTTGTTTCTCTATCTCAGTATATAGATTTTCAAAATGCAAAAGCAGTAACACTTTTAATACACAGATGAAACTCCATTGCATAGGTGCATATAAGAACACAGACACACACACATACATCAGAACTCTGAACCTGCTAAGTAATGCATTTAGCTACTCAAGCAAAGAATTATCTTGTTCAGGGTGGTATAA
>JADMLD010000102.1:95000-160000 GCA_017589585.1 Phylloscopus whistleri
GTGGGTGCAATTTTTCTTGTCGTCTCTGAGGACTTCATATTGTAGGGAGGGAAAGATTCCCTACTCATTTGATTTTGAAAAGTCTTAGACTTGAATTCTCTCTTTGTGACAAACCATTTCCAGAACTTTGGAGTAAAAGGCCTGAATTCCCAGAAATTGTGAGTTTGAAGGCACAACCTTTGGAGTGCAATTATTGCTGGTTAGCTTAGAGAGGTGAGTGTGGCTCCAGCAAGTGAGAACTAAGCCTTACCCCTTATTTTCCTATCCAGCCTTGCTGCAGCTGGGGATGTGGACCCAGCTGGGACACTTGTGTGGGCTAAGACCATATAAAGTGGGGTGATGGAGAAGTGCTCAAGAGCCTCCACAAGAGTGTAGTCTTCAACACCTCATTATTTTTAAACATGTTTTAGGATTACGTACTTGAGACATCCTCTGCTGTTGGTGATGGTTGTTGGAGGTGCAAACACCACTGGATGGTTTCCAATAATTTCACATGTGTTCATGACTAAAATCATTCCACCAAAGGAAAGGTAAGTATGGGTGGAGTTCCCTATTTCTATTGCCAGCACCTGGATTAATTACAGAGAACTTTTTTTCGTAGAAGTCTTCTACTAAAAATTTTAGCAGTAGCTAAGTGCTGGTGCTAACATTGGATCTAGTCATGGCTGTAAAGCAGCTGTTTTGGGAGAGGGAATACTCTCTTTTCAGAAGGCAAAGGAATAATGCAACATTGCACCAACACCTCTGTGCTAATCTGGCAAGCTCTCTGAGGCAGGGTTTTCTTTTCATACCTCATTTTGTGTATTTTACCACCTGTAAAGAATACACTTCTCTGTAGTACATAGAGAAAAAAAAGAAATTATTGTTTAGACTCAGTTTTCTTCTTTAGCAAGAGCCAGCAAATTTCCTTCCAATCGTCCAAAATCCTATGGAACTCAACTACCATTACTACAGTTGAATTTTTGTCCAAGTACTACATAGACTGAAATTTCTTTGGTGGTCTCCTACATCGGAGTTGTAAGTCTTTCCTAGACATGAAAGTGTGCTTTTGACAGCCCAGATTTGAAGTGTGGGAGCAGATAGTTGTCCCAATTGAAAAATGAGAAAGGTGGGACCATCAGTGATTTTCCCAGGAGCAAAAGAAAAGTCAGAAAAAATGGGGAAGTCAAGTTCTGTCTGAAAAGTTCCAATTCAGAGTTGTTTAATACAGAGGTCAAGGTATCTTTCTTCTCGCTCAATCACTGAATTACTTTTAGTTCTAGTGAATTTAATTTGTCTTTTCTTGTGCTTGTGAGGGCCCGAAACCTGGTAGATTCTCATGGTTGCAAATTGGAGCTAGCCTTAGTCCTGTGGATGCCCAGTCTGTTTTTCTAATCACCAAATTTCTTCTTTTAGCCAAGTCAATGTTCACAGGTTATTCCTTGGAGTCACGATTTCAAAGATTACATGAAGTCATGGGAGGTCTTCTGATGTAATTTGGAATTTAAGACTGAAAATTCTGGAATTGCAACATTGGATATAGAGTGTTCTTTTGAGTTTTCAGGGCTTCTGAAGACTAGTGTGCTCGTAGCCATTAAACACTATAATCCTTTGGCCTGCCTCTTTCATATCACTGACACTCCACTTACAAAAACATGAGTAAACGACTGGAGGAGTCTGATACTGATACATTTAGGTCTCAGACGGCTTACCTGAAATTAGATGACATATACAATATCAGAATACTGCCAAATTAAAAAAAAAAGATAATAATAATACTGCTGATGTAGCTTGGCTTTAGCATTTATAAAATTAGCTTTTCAATCCCTTTAGAGGGGCAGTCATTTCAGCAGTGGTTTTCCTTGGTGAATATTATAATGGGTGTTGTCATTGAGCAATGTTACCAAAATACGTATTTAAGAATGCAAAGCACACGTGAATGTGTTTGCATGCTGGAGGAAAGGCTTTCATTTATAAGAAATTTAGTTTCTGTAACCCAATAAGAATTTTCTGTGGGCAGAGAACAAGTTTGATGCTAAACAGTTTTAAAAGAACTTAGTTATAAGATGGGTTTTACTGAAAGGGGCAATATGTTTTTATGCCCCTTTCAATTAGGGCCAAAAACTTTTTTGGCTGTGAATGCAATGCTTTATAAACCTGCCTCTAAGAGGAAAATGCGGTCCTCTTCCAGTACATGTATACATACCCTTGAAAAGTGCGGTGCTTGCAGTGCCAAGTTTCATTCTTAACATACAGCAACATAAATATTGCTCTCTTCACCCCTATCGTTGTGTTATAATTGCGTTAGCCTATGTGGTCCAAAGAGTGTTTCCAGTAACAGCAAAAGAAATTTCGAAATAATAAAGCTGTCAGTGTTAACAGTGATTCTTGACAAGACTCATGTAAACCTAACTAAAAATAGACAAAGTTTCACTTGTCAAAAACCAGAATAATGTGAAGTTTTGGATTTTCTGTTTCCTATCAGATTTATTTCTCACTGTGAATTTAATGTTTTTTTTAAAGATAGACAGTTGTTCTCCTTTTCCCTTTCTCTTTTCCTGCCACACTGCCAAACCTGAGACCAAAAATGGCCTTTTACAATCAATTGAAGGAGACTGATCCTCACTATAAAGAGCTTTCAGTTCTCCTTATGGTTTAAAAATCAAGACTTTTCCTATGTATTTATTACAAAAATTGGAGCTCTGCTATTACTTACTAAGCTTGAAAGAAAGGCATGCTCCACTGAATCCTATATAACGTACCTGTTCTTCCAGCCTTGCAAGTAATGGCAGTAGTCTGATTTTGTTTTAAATATATAAAAAAGCCTCTGATTTGTCGCGGTCGCTGGCACGTGTGCCAGTCGACATCGACACGGCACTCGAGGTGCTTCTCCAAAATCATCAGAAGGCTTCATGACGGAAATCATCAGCATGTTGTTATTCAAACAGTCTCCTATATCTTCCTTCTTTATATCTTCTAAGAGCAGCTCCACACAGCTCTGGCATTGTCTCTCTTCTGTTTCGAGTCCGGCTCCATCCTGCCCCTAGCACGGCCGCCTAACCCTGTCTATGCTAAGTACAATATCTTACAGTGTCTTACCTTCTCTGGCCCTTGCCACGACCTCCTGTCCCTGGGTCTTCACAGCACGAGGAGCAGACTCCAACTAACTCCAACTCAGTTAACTCACTACTTATCATTCCCAAGGCTGTGGGGGCAAGGTGTTTCTACTCTGAGATAATTAACACAGCTGTAACCTGTCAGATGGGAGACTGCCTTCTGCAGCATCTCTTTTTGCATTACCACACTGATTCAAAGAAAGAAGATTCTCAATACTTGACTGGTTTCTAAATAGGCATTTTGAGCCTTAATAGGCATAACATTAGGTTTATGGTCTGACTTGGTGATCTGAAAGGTCCTTTCCAACCTGAATTCCATTGCATTGTTTGTGAGGTCTGAATTTTGAGTTGCTGAGAACGGATGTGCTGCCTGTGATTTCTGTTGTACTGCCTGAGTTCATAAGAGCATGGGATTTTACTCTAAATATCTATCATATGGACTCAGGACCTCCTTTAGTTTAAGTATCAATAAAGTTCTGTCTGTTTCCACTAAGGAATCTATCAGAGTAAGTGTATGAAGGTCATTTAAAATAATTACTTTTTCCTTTTTAATGATGTCTGTGGGATAGCTCACAGGAATTAAAAGTAGAATGACATTAAATTCTTCTTAGTTGGAGATGTGTTGCTCATTAAACCAATTCAAATATATAAAAGGAATTTTTAGGAAGATCTCTTTTGGGGGAAAAACTTACTAAAAACGGAGGGCTTGTACAAATGTGAGGTACAGTGCTTTGGACATATTAATGCCAATGATGATGTTAAAAGGTCTTTCAACATGAGGAATAGATGTTACATGTGAATTTGTTGAAAGATACTACAAATATAATTTGAAAGACGGTGGTGGTCTGTAATTGTTAGAGGTTTTTTTGGGCTTTTTTTTTTTAAATAAATTATAAGGTTGTAATGTCTGCTATACATTGAAGGTTATCTAATATTCTCTGATAATACAGCATTATTGTTCATAATTTTAAGAAACAAGTAGACAAAACATGAACTGCACATCAAGGTGGATATCACTTGTCTTATAGAACATATTAGATATGCTCCTACAGGGCCTTATTTTAATTACTTATTTGGCTTACCTGATATTTTCTTCATAGTTTTAATTATGAATGCATATGGATATGTGAAAAATGATTAAAATATTTTTGAGAGGGCAAAAACCTAATCTAAGAGCAAAACAGTAAAAATAAAATGGAGAAAATGCACTGTGCTTTAAATGAAGTCTGTAATATACTCTCAGAAGCTTCAGATAAAGATGATTTGGTCTCTGAAAAAAATGCAGCAAAAACTTTTCTCTCCAGTTAAAAGCCAGCTTCTGGACTGGGCATCTCTTTCATAATTGTTGATGACATTACTAGCATCTAAATCAGAAGATGTTTCTGAATTTTCTGCACTGCTTAAACATCAACAATACCTTCATGTGTTACAGAGAAAGCACAGAGCACAAATATAGTATTTCAATTGCAATGGAAAAAGAAAATAGTTACCCTCATATTCAGCTTATGAGAAAGACTAAAAATGACATTGGAGTATTATCATTGTTTTGATTTTCCCCATCTTTAAATTAGAAATTCAATTCTGTTTTCTACAGTTTTCTGGTATACTCCAGTAAATTTTGAAAGACCTAATGATATTTTGGATCACAGGTGGAGTAATTTACAAGAAAAAAAAAACCCCAGAAAACTCTATGAAGCACTTGATATTTTTTTTCTCCATAGCTTCACAGAAGGGAGGTTTGAACCATGCTGGACTTCTTTTTACCAAAGAAAACTTAGAAGTTTTCAGTGGAATAAGGAGGTGAGATTAGCATCCAGTTCTGAACACATCATGTTTATTTCCCTGAGGATGTAATGTATGGCTTTTGGCATGTGCTGCGCCAACAGGCGCGTGTGTTACATCTTCTGTGGGAGTGCCCCTAGGAAGAGCCACAGTGGAATAATTTTAAACCTTGGACTAAGCCTGCTTTTATGATGAGTTATTGGATGGAGCTTTGAGTCAGCAGCAACTTGATTTAATATTACTACATCCTGTGAAATTTTCATAGATTTTAAGATGAGGGCAGCAGAGGGGGCAGCCTCATTATTTCCCCTCACAACATTCAATGGAACGTAGGAGCATTTTGAAGTTGTGGGTTAATTGTTTGGCTTAAAGTGTAATTTATTTTTCAATGCTGAATTAGCAATACTTAGGCATATTATTCATGCTTTAGTAGAGAAAGCAGATTAGTTAAACTCCAGGAATTGAATTCTTAAAGGTTACATTTTGAAAACAAATGTGTATGAAAGAGAAGGCAAACTATAACAAGACAGAGGTTGTCATTACACGAATTAAGCATCTGTTTGTATTACTATTGAAATTATTGACATTAGACTTTGTTTGCAAGGATATTTTCTATACTGTTTGATACTCATTCTGATCAGACAGCACTTATCCTTCTTTCTCATCCTGAAACCATTTGCAGTTTGTTCCTCAGTTCCGTGCCTGTGTCCCAGAATGACAACTTCACTGACACAAAAATTAGGAAAGTTTCGGTTAACAACTGCTTCTCTGCAGACATATTCAAACAGAAACATGCTTTGATGAGCACACTGGTAAGAGATCATATGCTTGCTTTTATGAGTGTGAGGAATTGTGGGCTACAATTCCCTGGATAAATGGCATGATGCTTTCTCTACTTAAGCCAATGTCGTGGGTTAAGAATGGTCCAATCAAAAATAATTTTTATTTAATTGGCAGATAGTTTGACCATTCAAAAGTAGGTTACGACTATTGGGTAATACTCATATAAGCCGAGAGTGTGAGGAGGAGCTCTCTCTTTTCTTCCGGCTGGATCACAGGTAACATCGAGCAGCACAGAGCCTGGCCGGGCTCGGCCCAGGCCCCGTTGCCCCTGGCCAGGCCTGGCCTGGGCCCCCTGAGAGCGCAGCTTGGCTGTGTCTGGCCCCCAGGAACAGCAGCAGCGGGGGAGGGGAAGAGAAGCCCCGGCGGCAGCCGCTTCTGTCACCGGGGCCGGGACTGAGGAGCGTTCCACCGTCACCGCCCCCCCCGCCCAGGCATGGCCCCCGGGAACAGCAGCAGCAGCGGGGAAGGGGAAGAGAAGCCCTGGCAGCTGCAGAATGCTTCTTCCCACCCCCCCCCCTCAGGCCGGAAAGAACAGCGCAGCCTTCAGACTTTTTTAGTTCGCGCTGCAACGAGATTCCGTGAGCAGCCCAACAAGCCTGACAAGTTTAACTCTTTCTCTGCTAGCAAATGGATTTCTTCTGAGCACCGGCCTTTCCCTGAACGAAGGACAGATACAGTGATTAGACCATAGGGAGACACAGCATGGAGCTGAAGTCAGTGGAAAGAGAGTGAAAAAGATTTTAAGGTGGAGGAGGAGGAGTGGCTGAAAATTCTGGCTGGACTTCTCTGGAATATAGAGACTGAACTGGGTTGTTCCTTTAAACCATGGAAAGATGTGTAATTTGGGGAGGTGATTGTTTTATGTGTAGATTTTTGAGCAAAGGTATTGTGTGATGGACTGAGTAAAATTGATTTAATGAAGAAAAACCCTTTGCCTTGGATGAGACACCTTTAAAAGGCGACACCCCAATGTTGCAGTGTATTTGAGTACAGGGCCCACGTGTTCAGTATTGAGAATACTGTAAGTGGGTAGGATTGAGTTCTTTGAACTCCTTGTGGACAAAGTCTCTATTGAAACAGAGAGACTCCTTTCCTGAAGAATTGATGAAAGATTATCTTAAAATGGTAAACTGGCTAAGGTTGCAGGTTATGTCTTTTTATGTTGAGTGTAGAAAAGTTGGAGAGGGAGGGAAAGATGTTTTGAAGGTTCCGTTTGTTTTTTTTTCCTTCCTATTTTCATCCTTTCAGTGTGTGTAAATAAACTATCTTTGTAATTTAAAGATGAGCCTGTTTCGTTTTTATATTCTCCCAGTCAAATGAAATATATAATGTGATGAAACCATCACAGCCAATGAATAAAATAAATTTATTATTATCTATTGGAAGTGTACACAGGCTTAAAGAGAGATGTATGCAGTAAAGCACCTTTGGATCTGAGAATATTAGCTCATCATAGCTCTACAGACAAGTATTCGTAAAAATTCCACATGACAGCTGTCAGTTTCCATGCAGTCACTCTCCTTTTTGAGTCCTTTCTGTCTCAGCAGTATAACATAGATAATAATGCTGAATATGTTTGATACATAGTTCAATCTATATAGCAACATGAGCATTGTCCTTCTCCCCAGTTTTGTCAAAAAAACTGCAATAATTTTCATCAATACTGCAATCCAGCCCATGGTCTAAGGACAGGATAGTGCAAGTAGTTGGTGTACGTCAGAAGAGCAAGTCATGGCCTTGCACTGCAATAGGTACCAAAATGCTGGAGTCTCAAAGGAACTGCTGCTTTTTATTTGTTTTAAGGTAGTAGGATTTTTTACCTAGACCAGAACAAGATTTTTTTGTTCAACAGCTTGTGGTAAAAATATGTGCTTAAATGACATTCTGTGACAGGTCCATACACAGCAGAAATCTGGTAGTGGAGCATCCCTGCAGGCGGCATCACTGTGCTGGAGAATGGGACAACTTGCACTACTTTCACCTTAAGCAGTAAGCTCCTTGAGTTTCCAGGACAGCTAACACAATTTCACTAGTGCTTTGGAAGTCATGGCTGGTCAGCATTACTCTGGACTCTCTTTTGTCTCTCACCTACCATGACATGGAGAACCCTTGTCCCATTTTGGCCATTCATGGGCAAAGAGTCTGCTAATGCTTTTCATTAATTCAAAGAAATTCCACTGTAATGAGGTTTCTGCCAAATAGTAGATGCTGAAATTAACTTTGAAAGGAGTTTGAACATGATTTTTTTATTGTATACCAGGAGGACCTTAGTGCCTTCTTTGAATTGATTTTACAGTATGATTTCCAATAATGGCTTATATTGAAATTATTGAAAAAAAATCTTCAATATAGTTATATTATCTTGGAAAATCATACTTGTGTTTTCCTGCCTGTGATATAATAGTAATGAACCTGTATTTTTAGCACAGAAAATGAACCAACAGCTGGAAGCTCTGGATGCCCATGGTCTTTTGTCATCATTTTCTTTTATATTTAACATGTAGAATGTGATCAGGATAGCACATCAATATTTTTATTACAAAGTGATGCCACTGACTTGTAGTCAACAAGTCCTTCTGAGGTTTCATACTCACACTTCTGTTTCCACTACTGTTGAGCTGCAACATTTGTTGTATCTTGAGCACAGCTGTGAATTGCAATTGTGCCTGGAAGGGCAGGCATTGAACCAAGGAAGAGAGGAAAACTACCTTCAGATTTATGCATTTTTTCATATTGGGACTCGGATAAGTTCCTTCTAGGGAAGTCCATTTTAAAGAATTCCTTGCAAAGCAGGTAGGTGAGCCAAGGAGGCCTGTCTTAGACTGCTCTTCAGATTTTTCTTTAAGTTGATGATAAGTGTTTCCAACAGAAGTAGCATATTTCTCGTAGGGGACAAAACCAAATTGCTTGCCTTTGCCTGTGCTAGGGGTTCAGTTGTTAATGCAGTGTTTCATATAAACTAACCCTATAGGATGGTCTCTATGCTATCATTTTCCATCTGAAGTCTCACATACACTGCTCACCCTGGCTCACTCTTATGAGAACAAGAGCAGAATCACCTAACACCAGCATCCTTTTCTTTTTTTTTCTTTTCTTCCTTTTTTTTTTTTTAACAATCAGGCCCTTAGCCCTCTTTTCACTTTGCTTCCATTAGTAGCAAATCCCCCTTGTCCTTTTTAATTTTTAATTACCATTGTCTATTCACCTTTGTTTTACCCATGACATCTTCAATTTAAACAGTATCAGAGAGGTTGATGTGAACAGTTTTCTTTTCAGCTTAAGTGACTGCAGCTCGTTTAGTTGTTAATTATGCAGGGAGGTTTGCATGGCTGCGGCTGGTAATTTGAATATGCTCCCAATGTCAGGTCTGTGTCTGGACGACTGAGCTTGTAAAAGGATTATGATGTATATATGGTTCATGGCTAAGAGGGCTAATGAAAGTACCTCATTTAATCAAACACAATTAATTAAATGAACTTATGATATTAACCCATCTTTCCGTGCATGTATAATTTATATTAATTGATCTGTTGCATTGAAGTTGACCAATCAGGTAGGCTGCTGACAGCCTAAGGAAGAAGTACCATTAGCATTAGTTTGATGCAAACCATAATTGATGGGTCAGTGTGTTTTAGGGATGTAGCAAAAGCTTTGTTAATTGTCATAAGAACTTCAAATTGATTGTGTCTGCATTAGTACATAAATTTAAATTGATTAATGTTTTGTTCTAAAATTAATGTCTATACTGCATGGGTGATACAATGCTTTATTTATTGGGTTCATTAATGCAGTCTCAGGAAAAATAGTGTTGAAGTTAGGTAAGCGGGGATAGATCGTTAAGGATGAGTTCAGTGGAGCCATGTGGGAGACAGCATTTCCACATGGAGCCTGAGCCCTCCTGCACTGGGGTGGCCACGTGTGAAACACTGTCCAGAGACCATGGAGGTTGATATTTAATTAAAGCTTTTTTTAAAGACATTAGTGACATATGAGGGGGGGCGGGATGGGGAAGCTAAAACCCTTGTATAAAGTGCTAAAAAAAATTACAAAGAAAGCCTAGAACTGGCTGGTTGTCTTAAATGTGGTTAAATCTTTCCCTAGTCTAGATCAGCATTGTCCCCAGAATATTTCCTGTAAACCTGTTTCATACAAGTGCTGTAGCCAGCTTGTAATGTGTCTTCAAGCTGAATAGGAAACTGAAATTACACCACAGCAGGTTTGTTACTCAATCATTTTGTCCATCGCTCCTCTGCATTTGCCAGCGTAGGGAATGCCATAGGTATTTTGTGTTTGACAGTCACTTTGTTTTAATAAGTATTTGCATGGCACGTGTTTGATTCTTGTGCTGTAGCACAGGATGCTTTGGCATGTTTTATGGAACTGGCAGTTAAATATAATTTTCCCTTCTTATGACAGCTTATTATAGCACCTTATATTTCAGTTTGCTTTACTTTTGATGCGAAATTTTAAAGGAACAAAGAAGAGTAGAAGATCCACAGAGAAGTCACTTTAATTCATTTATAACCCTTCCTTTTTCTTACCAAAGGAAACTTAACATCTGTTTCTTATAAACTGATTTAAATAGAAAATGTGTAATGCATCCTTTTACCAAATGGTTCTTTCTTTTATTGGAGGAATAAAGCAGTTTGACTGTTCTGCTTTTACTATAGTGCATTCATGCTCTTAGAAATGGGACATCTCCACTTTTACGAGGGCACAGTCTGAGCTTTGCACAGTAGAGAGGAGATTATATATCTTTCTCTGCTCTTTTACCAAAGTATGGTATACTATGTATTATTTACAGACAATTTCCTGGTTCTGAAACGGTTGGTTTATATTCAAATATCACTCCATGGGGTGGCACTAGCGAGTAGCAAACATCCTAATTGGTTCCTGGAGCACAACTCCTTTTGCTTTTAACTTTTTGAGATTGTGTTAATAGGTGCCTTGCTCTTCCTTTCTATTGCCAGATTTTAAGGACAGCTATTCAAAACTAAGTCATATTGTTCTGAGGTAATCGTGATGAAGTGATGAGCTTTGTCATGTGAAGCAATGTCGGCAATACTTTTGACAGTTTGGGCAAATTAAGTTCTTATTACTTGTTTAAATTATGTTTAGTGTTCCTCCTCTTTTTGCAAGCTTTATTACTGCAGTGTATCCTATATAAGTGAAGATATACACGCAGACAGTTCTCATATTTCAGGTGAAAAGAAGACGGTGCTGTAAATTTTCTTGTTTTGTTTACACCTTTGTTAGAACTCCTCCACAGTATTACAGTTAATTACTACCGAAAGGAACATTCTCTTCAGTGAGCTGGTTTCCCAGCAGAGTGGCTTTTTGCTTTGCAAAGATTTTGCACTAATAACGCATGAATATTTGACCCAGAGCCAACAGCAAGTGAAAAAACTCCTGCTGTGTAGAGAAAGGCATGAACAGCTCTCCTTTGCACTCTAAGAGCAAAGCAAATGGAAAATAAAATAGAGAAAATTTGCCACTTAAATAATATGATAAATTCAGAACTAGTCTCAGTGCTACCACATGATGCACTGGAAAAGAAAAGCACTGACTGCAGGCATCTTGTGTCAGAGCAGAGCACCTTGGGAATCACTGATACTTTTCTAACCACCAAGATACTTTTCTGTCATTTTTCCAAAATCACAACGATAAAAAGAAAAAGATGTGTGTGTTGTTCATGTGCATGCTTTAGGATGGGAGGAAACACATGTGTGGGTCTGTGGAAGGGAGTGGGAGGCTGTCTTGTTTCTACAGCAATAATGTTGCTTTTGCTATTCAGCCCTGTGAATGGGTCACAGATGTTCCAGAGTAGAAATTAACGTTATTTTTTAAAAACCACTTGACTATTAGCAGAATGCAGTGTCTCTTGGAGCAATTATTTTGTTAATTGTGTTGTGGTTTAGGTTTCAGCCAGAGCTGTATTCTTTGCTAACGATAGTATTATTTGGATTTAAATGTAGGAGAGGTGGGAGAGCAGATATCTGGCTGCCTTTTGAAACATGTACAGTGAACCCAGGATGGCAGAGAGGAGCTATTACAACAAAACCATTGGAAACAGAAGGACAGAGAGACGAGTTTTAAATAAGGAGGGAATTGCCCATGTCTGTCAGGTCTTGCCATCAGATCTGCTCCTTGGTTTGCCATTGGTGCATGGTGAGAATGTTAATTCTCAACCAGTTATAGAAAAGAAAGCATTAAGAAAGATTACAAAGCCTGTGGCCAGTGGGTTCCTTGCACATTATTCTCTTTCTCTGAAGCATTGTGAAAATCCATGAAGTGGGCTGGCCATCCTTAACTCCAGTTCAAGGGTTCTGCCATCAGTAGGTGTCACTGCAGCCAGACAGAAACACCAACGCACACAGGAAGGCACAAGTTCACCTCACCATAAAAACCAAACCTATCACAGCAAAACTATACTGCCCCTCTAGCACATAGCAGAATTTATGTAATAATCTGGAGACTGGAGTGTAGAAAATAAGTCAATATCACTCTACTAAAAAAGGTTGTTGCTTAGTGAAAAAAAAATCTTTTTCCTCATTACCTTCCCAAATGCTTGTACTGGGACCTGTAGATAGGGTAGTATAATATTCATCTTACCTAAATGGAAAAACAGTTGTTTAAAAAGTAATAAAACTATTTGTGTTTTCAAACAAAATAAAATGACAGTGTCATCATGAGAGAAAATGATTCTTCTTTCTTATCTGATTAAAGCCACAACTTGAGTTTGTAGTCATAAAAAAATACCAGAAAATATTAGGTATTAGTAGGAGAATATTAGGCATTAAAATATTTAGTCACAGAACAGCAACATGTTCTCTAACCTTTTACGGTATAAGAGCTGGCTTAGAATCTATCTAAGCCTGAAAATGTTATATTATAGTAAACCAAGAAGAAAGTGATGCATCAGTATTAGTAAAATAAAAGAATTTTAACTGACTTTACACAGAAGAAAGGTATCATAGGGGAAATAATCTAACACATTTTCTAGTAACATTAAATATTTTTGCAGGGTCTGGTGTTTTGGGGTTTTTTTGTTATTAAAAATTCTTAGCATTATTATCAAAAATAAAATCTTTCTCTAAAACCACATGATATCCTCAAACGCTAACCAGCCTCTTAAGCTGTCTTTTTATTATCATTCCAGTAGGGTAAGTGTAACAGGAATACATTAATCAGAATTAAAAATGGTAAATGAAATTGAAGTGTCCTGAAGTTTCAATTCAGAAATAATATAAAACTAGCTTTTGTTCAGTTGTTCAGTCTGTGCCTTTAAAACATCAGTTCATTCTTAGCCAACTGCTACCATTTTACAAAGTGCACTGTTATATTTAAGTGCTTACAGCATTGGTTTGTTTTTTGCACAGAAAAAAGATCTCATTGGTTTAGAATTGCATGGTAAGTCAATACGCAAAAAGAAATATTCCCATTTTTTTTCATTTCTAACCCACAAAACTGGGATGGGAAAGGAAGGATTAAACTAAATCTGGTAATTTAATGTGGCATTTATTTGTACTATCTCTTACTGTTGTTTTGAGATACGCTTGTGCAGGTATGTTTGAAAAAGCCTGGATCGTTTGACAGAAGTGTATGTCTCTGCACAAAGAGGACTGCAGAACCTTAATTAATTAGAATGATTTATTTCAGGGGTTGGAAATGAAGTAGTTAGGTTAGTATTTAATGCTGTCTAATATGAAAATTTTAGATCAACTTCTGAGTCTGTAATAAGAGTTTAATCA
This sequence comes from Phylloscopus whistleri, assembly GCA_017589585.1. NCBI lineage: Eukaryota > Metazoa > Chordata > Aves > Passeriformes > Phylloscopidae > Phylloscopus > Phylloscopus whistleri. The sequence continues at coordinate 108,472 of JADMLD010000102.1, forward strand.
GGCAAATCATTGACCATAATCAGATAACTAAAATGAGCTCTTTCTCTCAGTATCTATTTCTTCCTTTAGGACTTTGTCATTCTCCTGTCTGGATGGTGATTCAGCAGTTCTGATCTACCTGACTAGCAATATTTAATTAACAAATATTTTTACCGAGTTATCAGAGACCTTTATCTATGACACCAGATCTTTTAGTAAGTCTGTGTGCATGCGAGCACAGACTTCAAATATGCATTCGATATGAGTTACATGCAACAAAAAGATTTACAAGTGCCAATGAACAGCTGATAACTATACATTCATCCACATTTGTGGAAAAATAAGGATTAATATTGCTAAGTACGGAATGGTTCTTTAAAACACCAATTGACATTTCTTTAGAAAAAATCCCTAGTCAAAGAGAACATGCAAATGTTTTGCTCCTTGTGGTTTTATAAACCCTCTAAAGCTGATCTCCATGTGCATATTAATGTCTCCACTCTGCATGGGGGTGAACACTACACCTTCCTCATTTCATTCATTAGGGTGATTTAGGTGCTGGCACGGAAGGCTGGCTCAGGCTGCTGCTGCAGCAGCTCCAGTGCTGCGACTGCCGCCTGAAGTTTGTCTGTATTAATGTTTCCAACTATCATACCTGAAGCAAAAGAGAAAGTGAGATGAAAGAGATTAGTTCTATGTCTAAAAATTGGTTATCTGTAGTGTTTCATGAAATTTGCCCCGAAGGGAAACTTCCTGGATAGTTTTCTTGTTACTTGACACAATTCAGGCAGAATCATATTTGTTCCTTTGTCATGTTACTTTAGCATGGTGTGTTGAGTAAAGTGAACAGGTGCCCTCTTGTATTGATCAGCTATCATGGCAAGGAGCTATTATTAGATTTTGAAGGGGAAAGAGAAGGGTTGAGAAATGAAGAGGAGAAAGTGGGACAGGTTATTGATGATGGTAATAACTGTGCTCACTGGTCTCCAAACACCGGAGCTGTAAAGTTGACCAGATGAGGAGATCAGTATAGATATGTTGAAGGGAAAAGACAACATGAAGAAGTATGGAGCATAGCTTCTTACCTGGCAGAGTTATTAAAGTTCATTGAAGGAAGATGAACTGTTTCAATATGTTAAACACTTGAGGCTGTTAAGGGAGAGTTGCTGTCACAGTAAGAGGCATTGTTTAAGTTTGCTTTTTCCTTTTTTTTCCCCTTGCTCCTTCCTTCCTTTCTGTAATTTTTTTTTTTTTTTAATTTGAGTTTGTTGCTGTTCCTGTTTAGATGTATGCTAGATAACCATGCAGAAATTAAAAAGTGAACAAAGGGAAAAGGTTAACTCATTAGTTTGAACAGGACATATTGCTCATTTTATCTGAAAGCTGACTTCATGATGCATGTTTCACAACAACATAGGGTTGGTTAGCGTTAATGTACGAGTAGGAATATAGTATACATATATATCATATTTTGCTGCTACATTCATCTGTTCAGTAGTATGTCTTCCTCAGCTACAGCTTTGTTGTAGGCAAACCACTGCCATATTTTAGAAGTCAGGTATGCTAAGTGTTATATAGCTTGATGTATAATCAGCCAGCAGAGACTGAAAACAGACCCAACATGATTCAGAATATGCTACTTTTCCCCAAACAGTGCCTCTAACATCATTAATTTGGTGGTAATAAAAGGCAAAAATGTAATTCTGCTTTATGCTTGATAGTAAGAAGTACATTAAATTAAGAGACAGTGAACTCTCAACAGTAAATTTGACTTGAGGGTTAAATTCTCTGTTCTACTGAAAGGTCACCACACGATTCAATGTTTTTAATCCTTCCACAGTGTAATGATATCTTAGGGGATGCTTGCAAGCATATATCAGGGTTGTCTATACAAAATCACATTTGATTTCAACACATGAAGAAGGGATGTTTCCTCCATCGTGTATAAAGCATATGTTAATTTAAATTCTGTCATTGGAAATTGTTTTACATATATTCTGGAACAGAATATAAATTGCAGCCGTTGAAATGTATATAGTTTCACTGCAGACAGAAAATAATTATTATGTTACTCCATTGACTACTAGCCCACATCCAAAAATAAGTTTATCTTCTTAAGGGGTTGCCTATAATTTTGCTGGGATTAATAAAACATACAAATTTAGGAAGGGGAGAAAGTACATAAGCATTTTAGACAATCAAAATCCTATGTAAAAAAGACGGAAATATGCCTGGCTATGTCTGTATGTACTGGGTGGAATTCACCTCCTGCAGAGATCTCAGAGATAATGCTGCTGGCTTGGCATTTGCCATACTGGCGTGGGACATGTAGTACAGAAAGTCTTAGTGCAGACTTTGAAAACAACATTGCCATATTAGCAGGGCATTGACCTAATCTTGTAAATCCTGCCTTCAGTAGGAGTGATCATTTGGGCACAGCACCCCACTATTTCCAATTTGGAAAGTATCACTGGGAGCAGGCTGTCAAATATTTGTTTCCTTTTGATCCCCATCTTGAACGGAAACCTTCAGTCACCTGATGGGAATGTGAGAAGCTATTAAAGATCAGTCCATATAAATATATTTTTACATATACACATATATATATATATATATATATACACAGACATGAAATCTGCATTTACTTAAGGAGGGATTATGGTTAGCCCATTGCAAAAACATATTTTAAACCAAATTATTTCTCTACGGATAAAGGTGCATCTACCATAGCAAAACTACTTCTCAGTTTGAGCCAAATTCATCAAACACCTATTGTTAGAAATGGCTTTTCAAAGATGAGGGCATTTCTGGCTTCACCACATTGGCACAAGACTCGTGCATGTTTCCTGGTTTGTCCGCTGATTATGGTAACTGTCCATGTTGTAGCACTTCTCCCTCTTCTTAAATTCTCCTGTTAGAGAAGGGAAGTATTATAACCCATATGCTGAAGAGTTAGTTATCCTTGCAGTTTTTCATACAAGTTGGAATGTTTCTGCTAGAAACGACCAACACAGCCTTTCCTGAGAAAATCACTCACTTGGTCTGATGCAGTCACAGTCAGCCAGGGACATCACACACACATTGGTGGTGGAGCACAGAAGGGTGTTTATGGTTTATGAAGAGGAGCATCAGCCAGCTTTCTCAAAGACACTCATCTGCAAACAGCCGTTGGCTGAGAGGTTAGGACATTTTTTGAAGAGTGGCAAAAATAAACTCTTTCCCACTTTTTGATTCAGAGTAGATTTCTCAGAAATTCATGGGGCAATAGAATGAGGACATCCTTCTGAAAAACAATGGGAAGATATTTGTTCCAGACCCTACTTAAATATATTCAACACAGAGTAGCTCCCACAGAGAGAATGATAGTGCCTTTCCTCACATTACTCATCATATATCCATCACGTTACTGTCCTGGGAGGAAGTCCCCTTAACAGGAAATAATTGAATAAGACTTTCCACATCCTGGGTTAATGTTCCCACTAAGCATCCAATGAAAGGAAATGAGAAAGGTCTCCTGTTTACCATGTCCCACACGACATAATTGATCTCATTCTCTTAGGATCTAACCCTCCAATTTTTGAGAGGGGAGAGGGAGGAGAAGTAGCTGAATCCTGCTACTAGCATGTAGTAGTTTATTTCAGAATAAATACACTTTTATTTAGCAACAAGTTCTTGATCAGGCCCATCGAAAACAAAAAATAACTGTGGTCTTCAAGTTGTGGTGTTGCATGTGGTGAGGTGGACAGTTCACAGTGTCTCAGTCATCAGGGAAACAGGACATGCCCTATTTTCTTCCTTTCTTCCAGTCCAAGCTGGGCACAACTTCAGCAATGTGGGAAATAAAAGTGCCACCTCTAAGTGCACATGGCTCACCGTGCAAAATGAAATTAATAGTCCTGCTACACCTATGTACAGAAGGTGTCTTGGACTGACAAAGCACTAATGTCTAAATGGAGCATTCGCTGGAGGAGCAACAAGTCATTCATGCAGAGGGGAAGCAGATCCTCTCAGACAATCCTGTACTAACTACTGTCTCTTAAAGGAAAACCTGCAAGTTCACTGTCTATACTGGTATGATTGGATGAATTTCCGTATTTCTGTCCACGGCAGCCCAAGGTACCGTTGTGTTGGTTTTCTTTCATATCCTGAACAGGCAGCAGCTGAGAGGAAAGTTTTATCTTCTTTTAATCTTACTGTCACATAATTGGCATGTTTGATAGGAGTAAAGAAAGTCTTGTAAAATACATCATATGCTCATTTTCTTAACATCCCACCTCAGCAGTAAGCATGAGAGTTGTATATAACTGCTCTTTTTCACACCTCACTAGTGGCTAAAGTCTTTTAAACTCTTCCTCTTATATAAAATTGCCAGCAACTTCATAGGTGCTCAGCGATTTCTCATTAAACAGTCAGTATTTTCATCAAGTTGTAGTTTTTTCATGATTTTTTTTTTCCTTTCTCTATTTTCAATTTTTGGTTTGGTTTGATTTGGCTTGTAATTTGTCTTAGAAATATGATTCACCTCTGTCACTCTGAAAGAAACTGATGGTTGCACTGTTCAATGATGCAAAAAGAAAGGATTTCCACATCAAGGGAAATACAAGTTCCACTGTAGTGAAACTGCACATCTAATCCACTGTTGATTGACAATTATGCCCTAAGTTTTGACCAGGCTGTGAGTGGGCATTGTGCCATTGTAACAGTAAGGTAAAATTGCAGGCAGCCAAAAATCTGGCTTAAACATATTTCTTGAGGGAACAATCCCAGCTGAGAATATTCCTCTTTGTCTGAACTCAATTTATTCATGCACATGCTGATGTACCATTAAAGATGACATGGGACGTGACTCTTAAATCAAAAGATTGTAAGAGCCAGAGAGAGAGGACAGAAGAAGCAATGTTTTCTTGAGGATGTGTAGAAGAAACCTGAGGTACAAATTAAAAGGAAAATTCTCTGAAGACATTTCCTACCTTGCTTCCCATGGAAGGCAAGATGGAGGTTGTCTTTAATTCCTAAAGGGATGCACTTCCTGATGCTGCCTGGAGACTCACCCATTCTGTCTGGATGAGCAGCAGGTAAGAACAGCTGGTACACAACCACAGCCCATTTCCTCTCTGCCTGTTGGACCTGCCAGGCTGACCTGCAGCTTCCAAACACCTTTGAGTTCTGCCCTTACCTGCCCACCTCCTCATGCTGGTCTTCTGGATGGAAAAAAAGCAGCTAAAAGTTCTCCTTTGAAACATCTGATGTAGGTCAGCACTTGTCGCATCTTACAGGGTAGAAGGAGGATAAAAGTGATGGTGAGGCAATGCTTACAAACCAAAATACTCAATGTAACTGGTTCCACCTGAAAATGAAGTGCATTACTTTGAATTCTTTGCAGCATTACACTGTAAGTTTTCATTTGGTGGAACTGAACATACTGAACTTTCCTTCCTCTTTCATTAGGTTCCTCCTATTTGCAGTTGATACAGAACCTTTCAATGATGTGTATTTGTGATATTTTCTGAAGTAAATTCATGCTTTTACCCAAGACAGGCAGGCATGCCTAGAATGAGGGGAAGAAAAATACATGAAATTTCAGAGGCTGTTGGGAATGCTGTGCTTACACATATGGTGCTTCTATTGCCTCAGTCCAAAGAAAAGAATGGGGAAATGGTGGTGAAAACTCATGAAACATTACTGTCTATTTAAAGCTCCAATTCTGTTCTAACCAAAAAAAAAGGACATATAAACCGCTGCTGCAGCTATTATTATTTAGAGCAGTAAAAAACTGCAGCTCATGCATGGGCTGGTAGATGTAGTAATAGGAGAAAAAAAACCACCACCACCACAAAACCCAAAAAACCAAAACTGGAGTTTGAACCAGAGATAAAATTGCCTGAGCATTTTATTTTGTTTGGCTCTTTTTGTTTTGAGGGTCCAAACTCCTGCCTTAAAATCACTAAGACAGCATAGCAGGACTTTTACTAGGTAGAGAATCCTTGCTACCTCAAAGCAAGAACTTTGCTTCCTTTCTTTTCATATTGCAATGGAGAAATTTTGCCGCTGTACAGACAGTAATACAGAGTTCCATATTTCCTCTCCTAACATGCCACAGCTCTGTCAAGTAATACCTCTGCTGCCCTGCTTCTCAAATAGGAGGTACTCTGCTGCCCTAGACCTTGTGATATTCAATCAAAGGCTGAGAGTGGCGCTGGACTGTGCTGTCTTGCAACGACATGTCGTGGTCCAGACTACAAAACTGATGCTGTCAAACTGAAAGTACCTAACCATGAAATGGCATTTACAACCCAAAAGTGTAAAACTACTACCTTAACTTTATGTTTTTCTAAATAAACTTGATTTATTCTGCATCTCATTCCTTTTACCCTCCTCTCCTTCACTCCACTTTTCTTACCAGTAAGTTATTTGCTAGTCTGGTTGTTCCAAGTTTTCTTGATATTAGATTTTTTTTATTGTTATTGTTTTGTTTGGTTTGGTTTGGTTTGGTGTTTTGTTTTTGTTTTTTTTTCTGGGTAAGTAAATGTACTTACTCTGTGACCAAAGCCAAATATTTTTCTTGTCCAGAGAAGTATTCTGATGCAAGGGAAGTGACTTCATATAGCAACGTTTCCTTTGGGAGACATGCTTGAGTCCTTCCCCAAAGAGGGCAACCTGTTTCACACACTCAGAGAAAGCTCTAGTAGACTGACTAGGCAAATTTCCATTTATCACCATTGAGCTGGTTCATACAAGCAGCATCTTCATCTGTTGTGAGTTGCACACAAGCTCAGACCTTTACCAAAAAGACATGTGTGGCTGGTCAAATGATTCTGGTCACCTGATGATTTTCATCAGCATTATGAGAGAAAATATTGTCTAGCAGCTGCCTGTAATTGTTTATGTGTTTCTCTGATGTACTTTCGTAGCACTTACTGTATATGGTTGCTCTATTAATCTTTCCATATGAACAGGTCCTTTGTTTAATTAGATTGGACCCAATGAGGCAGTGCATGGTCGTCTGATAAGCTCATTCATCTTTATTTGATTCTTTGCTGACACATTAGTTGCCCTGTGACACAGGTTAAGTCATTGAGTGGCCATTACCTTCTCGTTTACTCTCTCATGTTACTCCTAACCACCTTCCTGAAGTCAAAACCAGATGATTTGTGCCAATTTCATGGGGGCACAAACTGGAACATCCGATAACTTTCTACATGGCTGACTTTATACAATCTTGCTTGCACATCTCAAGCTGCTATGTCTGTCAAAACACAATTTTTCCCCTCCTCCTTATGGGCTTTGATAGAGCTATGAGTACTAGAGGTCTCAATTATAAAATGTCATGACACTGCCGCACAATTTTTTACAGTAATTTCACAGTGTCACTTTGTGATTATTTCAGGATAGCTTTGAACCATGACTGAAATGAATTGTGGCCCTTAGTGTATTGGGTGATACAAATTGTGAGCTGGTGTGACAGAGAGGCAGACATTGTTAGGAATAAACTCCATGTGAAGGAAGAGAAGCATGTATTTTTTTCAGAAATTATACAAAAAAAAATCAAGCAACAAAAGGGAGGCAGGGAAAGGAAGTGGAAGAAGAAACAAATAATCAAACATTTACAACAACAAAAGCATCAGCTGCACACCTTTAATTCAAATGATCTCTTAGCTCAAAACAGGGGTTTTCCAGGCTCATGCAGCTGAAGCCCAACCTGGAATTCTGCAATAAACTTCATCAAACTCTGTCATAAGGCAGAGAAATATGTTACATGTTTTTCATAAAAAAAACCAAAAACAAGAAACAACCCCAAACCAACTCCTTTAAACTGTCAGTGTTTTAAAAATACATAGGAAACAGTCAGATAAACACCTTACCAGGTAAATGTTGGTTTTGGCAGACACTCCTGCCATTTTATAACACCCCTTCAAGCAGCTTTAAAGCTTTTTGTTCATACAAAATGAGTGTATAGGGAGATCTTTGCAGGTGTCTGTCTCAACCACCTCTCTGGCTGAAATAGTGAAGGCAGGGCATTGAGAGATGCTTCCCAGAGACCCAGACTTGTGAGGAGGTGGAAAAGAGAAGAGGCTTGCCTCTGTGAGTAACTGGAGCACAGGGCAGCAGAATGTGTAAATAAATTTTGAACCTACTCCTCTGCAAAATTAATATCCTCAAAATATACGGGAAAGCAACAAATACACACCTCTACACTAAAAGAGGGATAATTTTCCTTTTGAATAAGTGTTTTCAGCATGGTTCTGAGGGAATCAAAGGCTTAGGAAAGGAAAGGAAGGAATGGAAAGTGGAATGGAGGAGAAAAGATGTTCCCTGAAACCCTTCTAGACCTCTGAAATTTGCTTAAGTTAGACTTGATTTGTGCAGCAGCCCAGGGGAAGTTGCAGACCATTTTCTTAAAAGTGAGAAAAGGCAGCAAATGTTGTCAAAGCAAATTTTTATTTACAGTTGAAGTCACATTTCAGCTAAAACACAGACAAAACATGTTGTTATTGTTTTGATTGCCATGTCTTTGAAATCTTTGGTCAAAGCTTTATATGTCACATGAACTTTTACTATTTATCTGATATAAAGTTTATAATGTCTTGTGACACAATGGAAAAATTAACACTCCTTTTACATCAAAATTCAATAGCAATTCAGTCATTTTGAGAAAGAGTGGCAAAATCTAGGAAGAAAAATCCCATCTAAATCACTTGATATTCAGTTTGATTTATTTTGATGTATGAAATAATTTACAGGGTCCATGTAGGTATTTTAGCTCCTATCTTCCAAAGCCTGGAGTACAATCTGCTTAAGTAGCTCTCTGTAAGGGAACTTGGGGGTAGGGGGTAATCCTGTGTCTGGTCTGGGTTTAGGCCAGTTCAATCAACTGGTGACAGTATGGATTTGCTAGTATTTTACTTTGTTAACTTCATTGTTAAGGAGTATATTTTTTAATGCAAAAAATAAACCCTAGTTTGTGGAGGGATTTGATTTTTTTTTTTCCAGCTCTTTTATTTTTCCCTCTTTCTTTCACCGAAACGTAGAATGGCTTAGGTTGGGAAGGACCTTTCTCACTCTTTTTTTCTCCATTTTTGAAGTCTACCTGACACTGATAAATCTCCACAACATTTTTTTGTTTGTTTATGTCAGGATTTCTTGCTCCTTGTTTTTATGCAGTGAGAAGCATTACACCAAGTAAAACAAAAACAAAACAAAAATTGATCGTATAAATGACAGGAAACACAAGGCACGAGGTTGACAGCAAATGTTAAATGGCATTAAAAAAAGCTTTTATCTCTTCTCACCTCCTATGGGATGTTTGATGTAAAGTACAACACACTTGTTGCCAGCAAAAATGGCCATCTCATTTAGACTGTATTGCTGTGTACTTTCACTCAGCACCTATTACATTACTTTATATTGCAGGTTCAAGCAATTTTATGTTACATAGAACAAGGATAACCTTCTTGCATCTAAACCCCCTGCACAATCTTACAAGAAAACTCAATTAATCAATTAGAATACTTTATTCAAATTACAGGGGAATTACGTGCCTCAGTCGCTGAGAGGAGCTGGAACTTGCAGTGCATTACAGCAATTAAGAATACTTAATTTCCAAATGGCACAAGTGAACAAAGTGTGAGTCATGGTGAACGTTTACTCCTTAAAAGCCGTCAGTGCTAATGGTTTTGTAACCTTTGTAAATTTAATATGGGCTTCATTTATACAGCAGTGAAACCCACGTCAAGATGGTGTAATATTACTGCTCATATGCACTGAGCTTTATGCAGCCACACACTTAATTGCATAAATAATAAAGATAGGTTTTGGGGTAGGCATCTGCTTACACTAGTTTTGTGAGCAGATATGATCACACAATGCTATCACACTCTAAGAAGTGCACTTAAGGCAATCAATAAGTAATGATTCATAACATTTTTTTTCCTCAGTGAAGTTTTGAGAAATAAAGATTAGGCCAAGAAAGCAGAATATTTTTAGTGCATTCTTGGAAGGATATCTTGCTAAATCTATATATTTGAACAGCCCTTTTAGAGTTTGTCTCTCCAAGGAGCCGTTCTTTCTCACTTTTTTTGGAGAAAAGATTGAGGTCATAAAACCAAGAAGGGTATAGATTTATTTTCTTCTGCAGCCTTCAGTGGGATCATTCACAGTCAAATCCAAGGGGCCACCAAGGAGATTACCAGTGTGCAGTGGTAGGATGTGGGCACTCAGAGTCTTTTTCAACCTAGGATTTCGGGACTGAAAAGAAATTTCCTCTAAAGCATTTCCTTTAAGCATTTTCCTCTAAAAAGAGTAAGACCTTCAGTCAGTGAGATTATGAACACACAGATTCAGCAGCATCGGGTGATTCCTAGCAAGATTTTGCCCCTACAACTAGCTACTTTTGCTAGAAGAGTGATCTTTTATCTCAGCCTGCTTAGCTCATGGGTGTGATCTGTTTGATTTTGTTCCTTTCCTTTTTGCTGCATTTAGTACACTGAATTGACTAGTGCTGCTCTGAGAAGTGGTGACATAATACGAAAAAGCCTGTAGTGATGGTCAGTGCTGCAGATTCAACTGAAAGTTGGGGATAAAAAACATAGTGGCAAAACGTATATAGAAGGCAAATTGCATGTGGAAGTGTTACAGTTCCTCTCTCAGCCCTGAGACCCTCCAAGATTTTAATTTCTGAAATTACTTCCTAGCTTTTTTAGTCTATCTGTGTCCTTTCCTCTACTTCCCTCCCCCAGAGGAGGCAAAGTTGTAGTTTATTTCTTTTCCACAGGAAGGGTTTTTGTTTTTTCCATGGAAATTCAAATCTAGGAAAGTATCACTAATTTTGGTGAATTAAACAAGTTTTAAATATAAGCTGAGTTTCAAAATCATACCATTCTTAAAACCACAGTGAAAATTTTTCAGCATCTCCAAAGAGCAGCCACAGTCAATGAGGTGAGGTGAGAAATATCCCTCAAGGTGCTTTTCCAGCTGATACACAAATAAAACAAAATGAAATTGTCAACAGCAATCCTCGGACAATTGGAATATTTATGATGCATTTTTTAAAAATAAGCGACCAATCATCATTAAATGTGTTGGTGTTCATTACAATTAAATTAATCTTAGTTAATTCATTAAATATTAATATGGAATTCAAATTCAATTCCATAGAAATTATAATCTGGCAATTAATTAACATATTAAAATTGAGAAACATTACCTGTCCCTTCTAGGCAAAAATCTTTTTTAATGAAAAATCTTTCAGGGAAAGAATAAAGGGGTTTGTTTGAGTTTTTTTCAGTGATGGGAGAAGAAAAAAAAAAAAGAATTTTACAAATTGTCAGGATGTTTCCTTTCTTTCTGTGCTTGAAAGATATTTTGAGATATTTTTCCATGACCAAGATGAAATTGTTTTTAAAAATGTAACTGAAAAGCACATGGTAGTTATCTGGTGTTTTTGGAAGAAAACAAATTATAATCAAAATATGTTCAAGGTTTCATTCTAAAAAAAAGATGGAAATAGTAAACTTTTATGAATTGTTTTCACCGTCTTCATTATTTTAAAAGGTAAAAATTTCTGTCACCAAGAGTTTAAGATAACTATGTTATAATCATACCTTTCAATAACTCCTGTTTTCCTCTTCAGTTTGATAATCATAGTATTTCCTCAATTTCTTAGAAAATTATATGGCAGTCTGATAATCCTCATGCACTGAAACATATCTGTGCATGAATTAATAGAAAAAAAATTACAAGCAGTGGACTGCAGGAATCCAGTGTGATGCCTTGTGTGCCATGACTCACACAGCAGTCTACATCAAGTATGGGGATGCCTGGTGTTTTTTACCCTCTGTCACAGGTGCATGGAAGAGCTTCTTCCATGAATTGCCTGATTGCTGGCACGACCTAATGACAGTGTTTGTTGCTTTTTGGGAGGAACAGTTTTATGCCACTGACTCAAAAGCTTTAGGGGTAAAAATACACTTAAATCACTGGCAAGTTTGGGAAAGGTTCCCATGCTCTGCCAGTGAGGAGCTGCACAGGGATCTGGGAGAGAGCATGGCCAGGACAGCTGACCCAAACTGGCCAGAGGGATATCCCAGACCACAGAAAGTCATGCACAGCACATAAAGTGGGGGGGAGCTGGACAGGAGGGACTGATTGCAGCTGGGAGACAGGCTGGGCATCAGTCAGCAGGTAGTGAAGCAGTTGTATTGTATATCACTTCTTTCTTTCGGCTTTTATTCCTTACTATCTTTTCATTATCTCCCTTCTTCTTCTTCTTCTTCTTCTTCTTCTTCTTCTTCTTCTTCTTCTTCTTCTTCTTCTTCTTCTTCTTCTTCTTCTTCTTCTTCATTATTATTATTATTATTATTATTATTATTATTATTACTGTTCTTATCTCAACCTGGGTATGGATTCTACCTTTTTTCTGATTCTCCCAGCCATCCCAACAGAGGGGAGAGAGCAGCTCTCTCTCATGAGCAGCTGCATGGTACTTGGTGGCTGAGGGCCTCTGATATTCTTAGAAGATGGTCATTTCTGGTTACAAATCAAAGCAGCAAATGCTGATGAATATAATCAAGTGCTATTCTTTATTATTTATATTCTTTATAAGCAAATATCATAGCAAAAACATCTTTGAAATCATACTAGAAAATGCTGAAGATGAACATGTCTATCCTATATGTGAAAACAGCTATATTTTGCATGTTGATATAAAATGAGGAAAATAGGCTACTGAGTTGAAAAAAACTTTTTTTTTTTTTTTTTTTAATTTGGGAAAATATGAGGAAGAAAACATTTGTCACCCCATTCCAATTCATTTGAAAACTCAGAAAGATTTCAACTGTGGGAGAGACTATGTCCTAAAGGTATTATCTGCAAGATATAGCAATTTGCCTTTTCTGTATGTTCTAGTGCAGTTCTGCTCCACATTTTTTCTCATACTTTAATCTCAAAAACTTTGCTATAATTTGAGTTTCCAGTTTAGATGGATGGGATTCATTGAGAGATGATCATAGTATCTAGTAAGTGCCTGATTACCCATTGGACATCAATATTTTTCTTTTAAAAGTATTGACATATCATTAATTGAGATCGTAATTCTTGTGTCATACCCTTACAAGTAATATATTTGAATTCCGAGTGCCAAATATCTTCATAAATTGTTTGTGTAGAAAATATTGAGCACTCTAGAGAAAGTTAGAACTAGATTACCACTCTGTAAATCTGGTGTTAGTTCTTTATAAAAAATGGAGCTGTTTAACAATATCGCTAGATTTGGAGTCTGATCTGTCTTTTTAGTGCAAGTAGGGAAGAAAACGGAAAGTCAAACACCAAATTTTTATCCACATTTGATGTTTTCAACATTTGTACTTACTGAAACCACTAATCAGAGTTGATTGTCCTTGCCTTGAAAATGCTTAGCTAATATCCATTCAGAACTCAGCCTTGAATGGATGGCTCAGACTGGTATTAAAGTACAAAAGAGGGTTCACAAAGAGCCACATTTCCTCTCCCACGGTTGTTCTGTGTATTTTCGTTTCCATCAAACTTCTAACAATTGAGACAGAAAATCTAGTTATGCTATCAGCGTTAGCCTGACCTCCGCTAAATAATCCGTGTGGTTTCCATATGGTGGCAAGCTTACCCTGCAGAAAGCAAATGGGTGCAGTGGCAGTGCACACACTGTGCTTCAAAGAGCCACCCTTAAACAAGGTCCCTGCCAGTTGCCACTGAGATGATCCGCTGCCACTGCCAACCAAGATCCTGATTTAAAGTACCCTTGCAGCCACAGTCCAAAGACTAAGAAATGCAGCTTAGATCCTTAGATAGTTCCTGACTGATAAATAAAGCTGTCTTTGAGAAAAACAAATTATTCATAGCCTTAGGATTAGGTTTATAATAAAAGAAGCATGTGTTAAAGGCACAGAGCTTACAGTGGAGAAAAAAAAAAAAGGCAAGAATTTGAACAAGGGATGTGGTTTTCTAGGTTTGCTTAGAGGAGGTATAAAATAATTAAAAATTAATATAATAATTAAAAATTAATATAATATTATTAACAGTAATAGATTATTGTGCAAATTAGTTGAGCTTTTGAACTGTATGCATTCTGCTTACTATATTTCATCTCGGCTTGTTTAAAAGAGAGATGTTGGTGATGATGGATTGGCATGCACACCATATGCTGAGATGTTGTGGAGCAAATACCAGAGAGTACTGCCCAATCATGTAGTCCCTTTTTTTCCACTACAAGCAGCCCATTATATGCAGAATCTGTCTAAATTCCACTGTATAGACAAGGAAAACTTTGAAATGACACAGATAGAAAACTTATTTGCATTTAATTTGTTATCTCTATTTGTCATGAAATTCTAATAAATACAGATAACATTTCTTATTTCAAACTAATTACGCTAAAACACTCTCACACTTGTAGAAAATCAAGTTCACCTTTTGCCAATAGCAATCACAGATAGGTTGCCTCCAACTTGTGACTGAATCTTGAAAAGTGTTTTGACAACGCAGAGTGTCTCTAATTGTCCTGTAAAGAGAACATGGGGACTGTGCCAACAATCTCTTGTTTTCCACTTCGCTAGTATCTTGTGTCGCACTCATTCATTATCTACATGGCCGCTGAAACAATAGCAGCCTTTCTAGGCAATTGCATCGTTGCAGGTCTACAAGGAAACTGAAAGTTGTCACTTTTTTAAAAGAATCATCATAAGTCTCAGCTCAAAAGAAGATTTGCTATTTTGATGAACTTACTCTCCGTTTCCATGAAAAAGACATGACCTGACAAGAACAGTGCTCCAAACATGCAAGAATTCCATGAAATACAGCACAGCACTTGGAGCATTTTTTCTCTCTGTCTCTCTCTTTTGTTTGTTGTTTGTTTGTTTGTTTGTTTGTTTTTAACTAGTATATTGTTTCTCTCTCCTAGAAAAAGGCCCATTGCAAGTAAATGTATAATAAGGTATTTATTTTGTGCCGATTTTGTTACTGTTTGTGTAACAGGAGAATGTTCCATAACAGAATTTCAAGGAAGATGATACAACTGTCTTAGGTAAACATCTGAGATTTTACCAAAGGATTCAGTTCTAAGATTGTTATTCTTTTACAGAAGAGACAGAATTTACAAATGTGAATGAACGTATTGGCAGCCTGCCACCCTGGTACAATAACACAATAACTGCTGCAGCTCCCTCATCTCCTAGCAGGAAATCAGTGTTTGTTATGTGGTAGATGGCATTTAAATGCGCTCAGGTGGTTCATAGGGTATCAGCTGAAATAAATATACAATCACAAATTGGAAAAAGCCTTTAAAACATTAGACTTCCTAAAGGAAGAAAAATTAAGTCAGCATATATTTATCAAGATAAGCATAGTCAGAAAAGTGCACTTTACCTTGTAGGCATCAATAAGTGAATTAAATTATCCTCTTACAGTTTTATTCCCATTTATTTCTGAAATCTTAACTTCAGTAAGCATGCAGTAAGGCCTTGTAAGGGTTAGATGCACTTCATCTGGCTCGATTTTGTCTTTTGAAACTGCCTCATCCTGCAGTGTCACCAGGTGAGAGAAAGCAGCACCCTTGGAAGCAAAGACTCCACAGCAATTGCAGAGCAACATGTGGCTGTAAAGAAAGGCTCAGGATTAGTGTCAAGAGCAGGAGTAGCCTCTAATTATGTTTTTTTAAGCACAAACAAGTTTTGTGGTGACTTTTAGCTGGCACAGGAAGAAGCCCGGACAACAGGAGGTTTTCCTTCTCTGCACCCAATACTTATTTCTGCATTGGGCTTCTTTCATGAGTAAAATATGAGTTGCAGTTTAGGGAACTGAATTAAGAAACTGAAAAACATTAAAACCTGCTGGGTTTTTTTTGCAGATCATGTTCATTGCCACTCAAATCTGGTTTTCAACTAGGACAAGGCAGGACTCCTTGAGGTAGGTAATTAGTAAATTACTAGAAAGTTTCATTGAGAGAGATTAAGCCTCTATCTCTTTATAACCTAAGCCTCTACTAGATTTACAATCTTCTCTTAATATTCAGCCATCAAACTTGCCAACTACTCATTTAGGGATAGAAGGAAGCAGCAAGAAGCACTAGAATGTTACCTTCATGCACCCTAGGATTTATGTCCAATTCATGATTTCCCATCACTGCTTGAACTGTGAACTGTGTATGTGCAAAAAAAATAAAAAATAAATAAAATAAAAAAAAAAATGCAGTTAGACAACTCAATTCCTGACATGTCTTGTAAGCATTTGCAAACTGGTAACAGAACTGTGTGCTGAGACATAATGGAAAGTATAACTCCAAAAGCTTGCCTGGCATTCTCCTGCCTCCAAAGCTGTAGGAGAAAGCCTTTTCCAGGGAAAGATCTGTCATAGTTTTGCAGCTTTGTTTTGGTTGAAAAAATAGTAAGGCAAGTATTTTCTTCATCCTTGCTTCAGAAAAACTAGGTCTAGTAAAATAAAAAAAAAAAAATATATATATATATATAATAAAGCTGTCTTTTTTATTATACCATGGGCATTTAGATGACTTCCATAGCCCTAAGATATTAAATTAACATGCTTTGTGGAACCCTAGACAATTTGAAAGTCATAATGGAGTATGACTTACAAGAAAACAAAGCAGTCTTGCCCTAAATGAATAGATATCTCTCTTTCAGAATTGATGTAACCCCTGCACTTTGGCTAGAGGGTACTGCAGGTGCTGAAATAATCGTTCACCATTATTCCTTTGTTTCACATCAGAAAACAAAAGTATAGCAAAGAAAAAATTGACCTGTTCATGTGCTTTTAGAACAGCTATGTCCAGTAAAATAAAAATGAAAGACTATTTTCATAGCTTCTCATATTTCTTTCCAAGTGAGAACCAGCACTTTACATTTAATTTTTTGGAAATATATAAGACACAGTTAAGTATAACACTTTTCAGAGAGAGTAATTATTTTCATATATGTTGGTTCTCTTCATTTACTCTGTCTGGGAGCACAGTAATCAAGATGAGACTATTTGAGGAAAAGCTCAGAGAACATGATGGGAGCTATAATAGAAACATGGATCCTCTCTCCTTCATAGTGGAGGTGTAAAGCTGCTTGGAAAAGTATGTTTGGAGAAACAAAATGGAAATGGGAAGATTTTCAGAGATATGGGTGGATATCAGATGAACTTACTTGCTTTCTAGCAGCAGACACACAAAAATCCCAAATTAAAATGCTACAACATTGTCTTTTCTAGGAATTTTAATTAAAGGGGCCTAGAACAGAGAGGAAGAAAATGGTCTCATCTCTGAGCTTGCAGATCCAAGGAGAAACTCCCTCTGCATCACATGGAGGTACATGCTTTCATCATGAATCTTCTCATTATCAAATTAATCTTCTTGCCCTTTAGTGACAAATGCTCTGACTGCTGGAGCTCTTCTGCACTTATGTTTGCAATATGACTCTTCCCTTTCCCTCCTAATTTTTAAAAAGGTCTCAGCATTAACATAGACTGTAAGCATCTATCTTGTCTTTTATTTTCATTGTAATAGAGAAATACATATAAGAAAATACAGGCAAAGCAGTGGATGTTTCGATATTAGTGATTGCTGCTGTCAAATAGATTTCCTTCGGTCTACAGGGTAGAATAGCAGGAAGCATGTGTTTAGTACTGGTGAAAAGTATTTAATAATATACAATTTTTATAATTTAAAAAGATTTAGTACTTAAACTGTATAGTTGAAGATATTCCTGTTCAATGTAGGAGGGTTGGACTAAGAGACCTTTTAAAGCCCCTTCCAACCCAAACTATTCCATGATTGTATATAAGATTTTGTTTCATATTTAAATCAACACCTACTATTAGACATACCCTCAAATAAAAAAGGGATTTCCCTTTTGATGGGTAAAAAAAGGTTATTAGAAGGAAGTAGTATTCATTACTAGAATCTAAGAGGTAGCAGAATATTTTGCTCAAAAAGAACAGGAAAACCTCAAGCTATTTGTAATGACAACTTGCTACTTGGTTTATCAGTGTGATTTTATTTTGCTTCTGGAAAGAAAAAACAAATTATTCCCATTTCACTTGTCATGATATATTAGTTATTTTTTGAATGAAATGGCAAGTATCCTTTTCCTGAGACATTACATTGAGAAGCTTAACTTTTTCAGTTGTCATATTGCAGTAGTGCAAGGTCTTTGAAGTGGTATTTCTTGTTGTAGGAATTCACTGTTTGATTGAATAAGTCTCAAAAGACTTGTAAGCACCTGACTTCTTGTTGTCTATTTGTACAACAGCTGAAATTCTTCATTAGGCATCAAAAGCATATAAAAATATTAATTCAGTTTATGGAATGCATTTATAAATAGTTTTTCTGATTGTGTTCTTAAATTCCAAAACAAATTATGCTTTGAGTCACAACATTCTTAGCCAGTGCAAGTTTCTGTTGGAAGATTTCTGGGTTTAGTGTACCATTCCTAAATAATGTTATCATGATGTACTGGATAGTATCAACAGAAATCACACCTCCTTTCCTACAGGAAATGGTCTAAAAATTTACAGACCACCCTACTTTGCAGAGGACTTGAAAAACACTGGAAAGATGCAGTCCTGGTAAAAATTAAAACCACATTGTATCTTTACATATATCTTGAAAAATGTTGAAACACATGCACTTGTTAGATGCTTGCTGGGTAGTGTGATTGCTTCTGAACGCATTTTTTCATATACTCTCCCAAGTGGCTCTGCACTGAAGCATCATGTTCCCTAAACTTCAATGTCTTGTACGTCAATGAGGTATATAAGCAAAGGGAAGGAATTCTTCTCAGATTGGTTTGACTGGGAAACTGAGAAGTCACTTTGTGGCAGAAGAGCAGAAAAAGAACAAGATATAAATGATTTCTCCTTCCTACACTATTTTTAATTAGGTACTTGCCCTTCTGGAGAGGTGTGGAACAACTAATGGTCCTGGATTGAGATCTGAGAACTTGAAGGGAAGTTCTCATCTGGACTGACTCTCCCAGGCAAGGTAATCTGCTTGGTATTTTGCTGTGAGCAAACTTACTGAATTCTGTATTTAGGTGAGTAAAAGCTCTCTCAGTAATACTGGGTTCCTTCTTTGGTAACAACTCCTCAAAAGTGATGAATGGAAAACAAATTCCTTCATGTAGGGAAAAAAAATTTAAAAAAGTAAAAAAGCCACATATTTCTGACAGAACAGTTTGGGGGAGGATAAAAATGGCGTTTGGCTGGCTGGTTTTTCATCAGTGGATAGACTGTCTGTCTCTTCAGCTTCCCACCCTGCCAGTCACCTGTCATCCAGGCAGACCAAGAATCAGACTGACTGTGTGAAGGAGTGGGGATCTTATTGCTTGGGAAGCCACAATGGAAGCTGCTGTGGCTTCTCAGCTCCCACCGTGGGGAGACACAGAGTCAGGATTCACAGGGTTCATGAAAAAAAAATAAATTGAGAAATAGGGTTAAATGTTGTTTGTAACCAAAACCCCAAAAATTTTTCTCCCAAAAGATTTCCAGCTAAGATTCCCTGAATCATGAAAAAACCCACATGCAGATGTTTTGTAGAGGGGTAAATATCAGAGGCTAATATATTGAGAACTTTTTAGTTTTAGAATGGTTCTATGATAAGGGTGATGCTATAACTATAAATATTCAGGTAAGCCAGACACGCCCAAAAATTTTATTATCTAAAAGTAAATGCAGTCTTCTATTCTGTTGACATGAGTTTTCTCAGGAGAAACCATATTATTTAGAGCAGGAAAGAAAGTAATAGAATTCTTTAAGTGATAGGGGAAAAACTTTATTGAACGTACATAACAGCAAAAAAAGTCATTCTCATAGGTCTATTAGAGTACATTCAGACTCTTAGAAAATCACAACTATTGACAGACTTAGAAGACAAAAGGTCTGTATAGAAAAAAAACCCTGCTCTAATTATTGGATAGCTTGCAATTAGAGAAAAGGAAAATCAAACTATTCATTGATAGGTAGTGACCAAATATAGAATGAGATGTGCTACAAATATTGTTCTACTGATTTCAGAAACTATAAAATAGGAGTTTCGTTGATAACATGCAGTTATGCTTTGCCACAATTCTTGTTCGAAGATTTTGTCACACAGAAAAGAAGCTGTTTTGTCTCAATTTTACAGCATGAAAGAAGGAAAGTATGTTGTCGTAGTATTTGAAGTGATATAAAGAAATGATCTAATGAAAGTAATTTGTCTACTGCTACCTTTTATATTACATTATAACTACAAGGTTTGGCTATTAGGCAGTTTCCATATCAAGCAGACATTGCAGTTTTCAATCACAGCAAATACAGTTATGATGTTCCTTTAGAAGTAGCTCTATTAAAATAATGCTATTTGTGTTCAAATGTAAACCTCTGCCACTAATTTTATATTGTGAATCATAGCTGAAAAACACAGGTGTGTCTTTCTATAGTAAATTTTAAGAATATGCAAACTGCGGGATGCATTTTAGCTTCTGAGAACCAGAGTCACTTGAAGATACCCACATCAGATGACACCAGGTGTGGATTTGGCCCTGTATTAAAAAAAAAAAATCCTAGATGCCAAAAAACAAACAGGCAGTCCTTGGGGGTTTATGGAGTCACTTGGATGTCTGGACTGAAAGATGCAACAAAAGTTTTCTTGGTGCTTATCTTAGACTTCCTTCTAACCCTTAAAAACAATGACACACACATTAGGCTTATGCAGCTTTAGTGAATCCAAAGTGGTTCACAGCGGTGTTACGTTTTGCAATGCAGATTTGTCTTTAACTTGGATTTTTCTGGAGTGGGAGGAGAGGATTGTCCATCAGAAAATATTTAGTTGGTGCTTTTCTGCTTTCTGAAGGCAGTCTGTGCAGTGTGGAGTCCAGGGAAACCAACTTGTCTGCTGCCCAGGCATAAAGTCCTTCAGCAAGTGAGATTGAGCCATATATTCAAACAAATACAAGCCAGCACTTCACTTAATGTGTTTGTTAGATTTCTCCCCCTTTAGCCAGCACTACTGTAGTCTTTAAACAGTGTGACAGAAGTACACTTCCACTTCAGTTAATGGATTTATCAAATACCTTATTTCATGCTTTCTGCTTTTGATTTATGAATTTTGATCCCAGAGACAAGGACCCTGTGAGTATTGATTGCGGAAAATGTCAGACTAACAGAAGTTAATTTCGCTTGTACATGTGGAAGTCTGTGATTCTCTGACAGCGCTGTCTGCGGAGAACGGGCTGTCACCCAGCCCCAGCGGCACCGCGCCATCAACAGCCAGCCCCTCCGCCCTGTGCACCAGGAGGAAAGAGGATGTGGGACTAGCAAAGGGGTCAGAAAGGAATGCCTGGAGTCAGGGCAGGAGAGGAGGGGGTGAGCTGCCGTGGATCCTGTCCCTCTCTGTCTGCCTGCACGTGATTGCGAGGTGTCCGGTGGGATAATGGAATCTCACCCTGCCATCACCACTACTGACCAGCAACACTTCATTTATCAATTAGCTTTCTTTGAAAATTACAAGCATTTATTTATTTTAATTGGCAGAATCAAAATGTCACTTCTACAGTGGGGCATTTTAGGGACAGGAAGGAGATGATTTGTACTGTGTCAAGATTGAAAAAGTAAAATTTGTACATATCATACATAGATGCAGGTAGGGATATGTATGGGTCATACACTTACATGCATACATATAAACATCTCAGTGTGTCTGGATGTTAAATCTAATTTTAGAAACTTTTTCAGTTTGGGGTTTCACCTTTCTTTCTCTTTCTTTCTTTCTTTCTTTCTTTCTTTCTTTCTTTCTTTCTTTCTTTCTTTCTTTCTTTCTTTCTTTCTTTCTTTCTTTCTCTCTCTCTCTCTCTCTCTCTCTCGCTCTCTCTCGCTCTCTCTCGCTCTCTTCCTCTCTCTTCCTCTCTTCCTCTTTCCTTCTTCCTTTTCTTTCTCTCTCTCTTTCTCTCTCTAATTTTTTTTAAGTGTTGGTAATCATTGAGTTAACAATTTGTTTATTTAAATGTTTTTCTGTAGGGTAGAGCAGGGCTGTATCATCACCTGTTCAGCTGTTTCAACCGTACTCACACCACTCACATCCAGTCCATGTGGTTTTGCTTGAGTCTGATTAAAAAATGCCATCAGACATACAACATTTCTATCTAACAAGGAAAGCAAAAGCATTTGTTTAGTTTTGTGGAAATATGAAAGATATTATGGTAATACATAAAGAAGCAGGGACTGTGCATGCTTTTTGAACATTTTCGCTATAAAATATATGTATTTAATGAAGCGCATTAATTCTATGTTTTTACTAGAAGGCCAGAATTGCATATGGCCATTTGCATGTGCAATTTGAAGTCATATTTACATATATGACATATTTACATATATGACATATAAACTCCTTTAACAGCAGTTTGAAAAAACCATAGAGCCATTGTTTAACGGAAAGGAAAATGCAAACAAATACTCCATCTCCTACATAAATACACAAAATCAACTGCTTGGGAGCATGTCAAAAATATATGAACGTATTGCATATGGTTATATGGCAATCATGCACTGAAGTCTGAGTCTCTAAACACATGTGTGCAGCTGCGTGTGTCCAAATTTATGTAGTATGTCTAAACCAGGCATCAACAAATTAAAGAGAACAAAAAATGTGCAAATTTTTTTTTCCATATCAAGCCATGATACATACTGAATTTAGAAGTTCTGTTTAAGGAAAGGATAAAGCTCAGATATTATAATCCATTTTCTGTTAATGCCTTAGCCTGATAGCTCCAAAGAATAATATAATTGTTCTCAGCTATAGTATAAATCACTTCTAAAAACTATTTTATTTTTAGTACAGTTAACAGTTCCGTGCAGTTCTGAAAAGGTAAGACAATATGGCTTAACAAACACAAGAACTGTAAAGTGACTGTTCCATTAAAAAAATTCTCTCGTCTTATAAAACTTCTATATTATTTGTGAAAAACCCACAAAGACAAAGCCTAAACATATTTTTGATGTAAAAGTAAATGTTATCTTTGATAGTTTCAACCATTGCAATTTTTTTCTTTTGTACATACAATTTTTCTTCAGGAAAAAAAAGGCCTGTTTTCTTAGGTGTAAATTGCTCTTTTAGAAATGATGTTCATGGAGATCCCCTTGGTGCAGGCATTGAATGCAGACAAAGCATAAGGAAGGTGGGATTGTCAGAGATGCACGAACAATTATGAATATTGTTAGATATTGTCATTATTTGATCTATACTCTATCTGAAACAGAAACATATTTTAGTGTTAATAGCACCAAAAAACACCACCACAAGCCCCAGGCTTTTCTCCCTTCCCCAAGGACTTCCTCAAGGGAACCTGAACAACCATCACCTACTGAGATAATGTTTTCTTTTTTCCTTTAACTGTGAAGATTTTCATAGTGGCAGCAATTTGAAAGTGTGGCTCTAGTTGGGCGCTACATCTTTCTTTCCAGTTCAAGGAGAGGTTTAACTTTATATCACTTGCAAGAAGAGAAAGGAAGAAAGGAAGAGAGTAGCCATGGTGTACACGATGTCTGCATCTGGGAAGATACAGCATGGTGTACTGAGTCTATTATAGATGATTTATGTAGATAACAAAAATATTTGGTTTAAAATATATTTTAAATACGTTGTGATTTTTCTATTTTAAGAAGACTTGCATAGGTAATTTGATACTGTCATACAAACAAGCCTACTGATACAATATAAAGTATTCTCTAAATATTAACAGATACAGAATGTGTGATAGTGGAGTGTTATTTATAAAATTTGCTGGCACTAATGAGGAGTGACCAGTGAAATCCTCTCTATTTGTATGTCATGGGATCATCTTAAATCTATCCTAAGGAAACCTGTATAACACTGGTCTTGTCCCTCATTTTGCTCTGTGGAAATAAATGTCTATAATTTTTAATTCTTTTTCTGTAAAATGACACACATAAATGGCATTAAGAATGTTGTTTACAAGATATGTTTTTTTTTTCTGCAGTCCTTCCTCTGAAGGAAGAGATTCCTTATACCTCTAATGTGTAAGCATTTAAGAGGCTTAAAATATATATCTAATACAATCCAGTAGGTCTAAAATTAATATCCATTGTCATGAGTTTAAATCTAATAATTTTGGATTTGCTGGAATAACCTGCTTTATTTGCTGCATTAGCAATAGTGTAGCTCTACCGTGATGCTGCTGTAGTTGTAATTATGTGGAGATGTTTGAATTATTTTATAGTAATCTTCCAATTAATTTTCCTTTTTGCTTTCTCAAATATTCAAAAATGCTGACAAATTCAGAAAAATGCTTACAGAAAAATCTATTTTCCTCAGACAAATTTTCCTTCAACTCCTAAATGCGTTTTTTAGAGAAGCTCCTAGGAAAAAGTTGAATTTGAGATGCAGCTTAATGCTCAATTTTATTTCTGTTAAAGAAATGAGTTAAAGAAACACCCTTGCTTCAGAATGCAATTTCTTCCAAATAAGGTGTTAGAGAGGAGAAATTTTATCTTCTTTGAAACACAGCAGGAGAATCTGGATTTGAAAGCAATACAGTTTAAAATAATAATTCTGTTTTTTAAAATTTTCTTACACATTTTTTGAAGTTTTTGAAATTTTCTTACACATTTTTTGAAGTTTAGGGCTTGGATTTTGTTTGTTCTGAGTGAAGGAGAACTGGATGAATAGAAGGCCTAAAACCTTCTCCCAAGCCCCCTCACACTCAGATGGGATACTCTCTTGAGTTCTAATGTACACATGTAGAATTTAAGCAGTCTTATCTTATACTTACCTGATTTTGAGACTAAAGTTTTAATGAGTAGAAAGCATCAGAAAAGCCTATTGCTAGAGAGATTTAAAAGTAGCATCTTTGAGTGTATTTAATATTTATTTCATAAGACAAGTATGATAGAATTATTCACCAGAATGGTTCTCAGGTTCCATAAGATTTTTTATGATGGCCTGGTTTAATGCTTGTAAATATTGCAACCATCTCAGACTCACACGGGCAAAACTTCATCTGTCTGGAAAACACCACGTCTTTCTAAACTTGCTTAAATATTCAGCTCTTTATTAAAACCCCTTGGAGTTTTTGTGTCTGTAATTTACAACTGTTTAAAATATGCTGTGAGTGCACTGCAAGCTGAAGACATGGCTATCTTCGGTCTGTTCTCTCTGGTGCAGGAGTTGTTTTTCCCGTTTTGGTCAGTGGTCCCTGGCAACAGGGAGCAGATAATGCCCCGGTCCCAAGCACAATGCCGTGTTGTTTGCCCAAATCCTGTCTCCTTCTCCCCTTTTCCTAGATGCTGGTGTGGTGGGTATGGCTAACAGACCCCACCAGCTGGCGTATCGGTGCAGACATAATTGCACATGAATGGTGTGGGGAGAGAGGAGTGAGAGAAGAAATAAAACAGATAATAGCAAAGGGAAAAGTAGCACTGTAAACAAGCAGCATATTTTTTTTCCCCTCCACAGAGCAAGCTTTTGTGACTGGAGGCAGTATCTATGTGCAGCCTGACTTCTAATCCATATCGCAAACAGCTTCCAGATGCCTGAGTCCCCACCACTATTCTGGCATCCCTACCCTTCACAGATGCCTGTCTATGAGGGGGGTCTATAAGTAAAATTGGGTGTATTTTACTAATCATTCATTTCCAATCTTCCTGAAGGGGAACTTTTATTAATAAACTCTTTTCATCTGTCTCTTTGATTAGGAAGAAGATAATCGCTTAGTCATGTGAAAAGGGGGAAAAAAAAAAGATTGCTGGGGGGTCGCCTTTTCTAACATGTGCTTGAGTGGAAGGAAACAAATAAAAACCACAGAACAATGCGGGTACTAAATGGTTCCAGTTGAGCTTGAGTGGTGGAGGGGAGTTTGAATAGAAGCCGTGGCGGCTGGGCTGGCCTCCCAAGGCAAGCAGAACTAATTCCCCTGATCCCGGCTACCCTGCAGGCAGCAGGCACATCAGCTGGACCTGGCCAGCGCAGCCGGCAGGTGCGTCGGGCCGGGGAGGATGGGCAGGGACAAGGCCTGTCCCCCACCCTCAGGGAAGGGGTGGCTCCGTGCAGGATGCACAGATTTCTCTACAGGTTGTAAAGCCGCTGAGAAGCAATTCAAGATTTTGCTCTCTTCTCTGCTTCATTCTCAATATATCTTCCCTTGTTACTCGGCTCAGGTTTCTACACTCAGGCTTACTGCTGTGCTAAATCTTGGACTTTTCTGTCTAAGGGAAATGTATGCTGTCTGGTGACCACCAGTACTTAATTACAACAGATAGGCTGGAGAGATATTTTCACACTAAGACGAGTTTGCCTTCCAAACTATGCTATGCTTCTGTTTAAGCCATGTCCTGGGTTTGGCCCACATTCAAAAGCTGATTTTTAAGAATGTAATACTCTAATTTTATTTAATAGATTGGTGAATTTGTGCCATCAGATGGCATCAACATGTATCATCCCACTGACTCACCTGGAGCCAGAGACTGATGATGATGGAGTATATTATTCACATAGGTTACAATCATGAAAATGTATTTAATTAATTCAGTCACACCTATTCTGACTCACTGAACGGCTTGGATAACATTTCTTTCTGCTTTCCACTCTTGTTTTTCACTAACCAGGCTGAAAGCTAATGGTCGAGAAAATGTAGATTTTTATTAATGTATTTTTATTTCCATACTTCCCATATACTGCAAGATCTCCAAGCCCAGTTTTATGGAATGCTTTAGTCTCTGAGACCACAGCAGTACAATGTACACTTTCACAATGATTTCTCTACTCCAAAACGTAAATGTTAACACAAAATTGTCACTTTTTTACATATGTTCTGTAACATTGCATTTAGGTTTTCTATTCTCCATCACCATAGCAATTATTAATTCTATTTTTATTTCTATGAACAAACCAGAAAAAATGGAAACTCCACTAATGAATACCATACTGTCTTGAGGAAGATATTAGTTAATAACTATAATCAATTAGTTAATTGATTAACTTCAACATATCTAATCAGAAACTTAAACGATTATGATGTTTCACTGTTCTGGGGGTTTCATGTGTTGCTTTTACAAGGAAATAATAAATGCTTAAGACATACCTAGTTTTTTCTGCATTTCAAAACTGTCTGGGGTCAAGCATATCTAGAAGAGAGAAATAAACTTGCTCATTCATTGGAGACGGGGCTTTGGACACTTGCATAAAATTCAGGTTTCTTGTCTGACTTCTGCAAAGCCTGACTCAAAAGCAGGTTTTCCAGGTGAAACCCAAGGACTATTTCTTCTGGTCTGTTGATTGCTCTGTGTTTATAAGGACATTTTTTCATCAGAATTTCCATTCAAAAGTTGTGAATCTGTTTTGAATCAAGAAGTGTAAAAATGGATGTGCTACTGAAAAGACCTGAATATGATGGATCAATTTAATCAATAAATATGTGGTCAAATCTAATAATGTATGTACTAAACATCAGGAAAAATAATATTTCCCATAAATGAAACGTAGGCTTCATATAAAACTAGTGCTGGCATTAAAATAAATAATCAGTGGGTTTTTTAAAGCAAGAATTTAATAATTCTTGAATTTTTCCTCAAATCTTTTACTTTAGAAATCTGTAAATAGGAAAGAACTTTTATTTACAAATTTTATGAAGAGTGACTGTCTCTTATTCATAGCCAAAGAGGAAAACTGGAGAAAATAGAATGTAAACCTGAAGAGTCACTCAATTAAAAATGAACCTGAAATCTGTTATTTTTATATGAGGAAGGTATTTGTAGATGCAGAAGACATCAAAAATAACCTCCAGCTTGCATGGCTGCCTGAATTGCCATGCTGCAAAGAGGCTGAACAAATGTGGATGTAGCCTGAGCTGAACACAGCTCCTCTCTCCCCAGCCCTTGTATGATGATTCTCACTGCTAGGAGGTGTGGAAAAGTCTCCCCAAAAGGTGCTCAATGGCAGTGAGTTACATAATATGCAACAGCTTGTGCTGCTTTTGGACCATCCACAACACCATGTTTTTTTGTGACAGCTATTTTTCAAGGATTCCTTGGAAGAAATTAGCTGATCCCAAGGAATGAGTCAGAAAGGGGACATCCTGAGATCTAGGGTGAGATGTGAAGAATGCTTCCAAAAACTATCATTTAAGCTCCTTATGGTTATAAATTGAATAAGGGTATTGGTCCTTACTGTTTCCTTTCTGATTCAGTTCAGGTTATTGCTTCAGTCTATTGTGTATTATGTATCTCTTTGTGAATGCTAATGTTTGGGTGTACCACCATTCCTGTGTTCTCCAGCTTTAATCCATGGCTATCTGCAGTAAGAGTAGAGGATTGGAACATAAATGACATCATTGGCTAAGTCATATTCTATCTGCTGTTCAGTCCTGTTCCTTCAGCATTGGAACTTGCCCCCAACAAAAGGTCCAGCTCCTGTTTGCACAGGGGTCAAAGGCCTGGTGACCTGTTAAAAGGAGAATGGTGTGCTGGTTTGGCAACCTGCAACTTTTACTTGTTAGAGTTTTGGCAACTTCTAGTGAATTGTGGCTTAAATGTGTGTAACACACAGTAAAGTTAGTAATGGTACTGATTCAAGCTATGACAAGGAGGATAGTACAGGAACAAGCTGCAGGGTGTAAAGGTCTGCTAATTGCCTAGCTTTATTGCCCAAATTTATATGTGCTTTATGTAATGTTTAATTTTCAGTGTAGGCAGGGCATGGTGTATGGAGAAGATTCTGTTTCTATGGCACTTCTGAATTCCCTGTGGATATCAGTGAATGGTATAGCTCATAAACCACTTGTGCATAAAAGAGGTTGCTGTGTAAATCTACCAGATTGTGACAAATTCTCTTTGGCTGCAGAAAATTTCCCAGGAAAGAGCGTATTTGGAGACCAAAACATGTAAACCATAATGCACGTTGTGCTAAAAAAAGAAAAAAATCTAAAACTTTCATGGTTGATAAAGCTTTAGTCTAATGATGAGAAAGACATTATCCCCAAAATACAGGTGCCACTTCCCTGTCAGTACACAAGCAGTCATTTTCATTGTCTTAAATTTAGCAGCATATGTATTCCCATGTGTGGGAAAAGGGTCCTGGTTAATTTTTGTATGCAATAAAAGGACCTTTGGGCATATTTTACCTTAATGCCTTTTTCCTTTGTTTGAGAAAAAGAGCTCTCAATCAGAAAAGCAAGAGATTAACTTAGAGTGCAGCATGGATGCTGGCCTGTTCAGTTAAGTGCACTGCTGATAATAGGTATACCAGATCATGAATAATAATAGATTGTTCCTTTGCTTCTAAAGGTTCCTTCTTCGGAGTCTTTGTGAGGAAAAAAAGAGATACCTCAAAGAGCAGTGTGAGATTTCAAGATAATATAAAGTTTTGAATGGATACTTAATATCTAAAAAGAATATATATATATATATATATATCAGCCTGTTACAATAAATGATGTTTTCTTAGCATCTCATTTCTGCTGCAAAATTCAAAAACTGTTGGGTTTGGAGCTGTACTAAATAACATATATTCCTCACATGCAGGTGGAACTTCCTGTGCATCAGTTTCTGCCCGTTACCCCTTGTCCTACTGCTCGGCATCTCTGAGCAGAGCCTGGCTCCATCCTCTTGGTACCCTCCCTTCAGATACTGACAGATACTGATGAGGTCCCCTCTCAGTCACCTCTTCTTGAGGCTGAACAAGCCCAGCTCCCTCAGCCTGTCCTTGTAAGAGATGTGCTCCTGTCCCTTGATTTTTGTTGCCCTCCTCTGGACCTGCCCGAGGAGCTCCATGTCTTTCTTGTTGTGAGGAGCCCACAGGACTCCAGGTGTGGCCTCACCAGGCCTGAGCAGAGGGGCAGGATCACCTCCCTCATCCTGCTGGCAGTGCTGTTCCTAATGCACCCCAGGATCCCATTGTCCTTCTTGGCCACCAGGGCACTGCTGGCTCATGGACAGCTTGTTGTCCACCAGGACCCACAGGTCCTTCTTTCTCCACAGAGCTGCCTTCTTTTGTGTTCAGCCTGTTTGGAGAGGACTTCTTCAATCCCATGCCTCTCTTCCGCCAAGCATTGTTGTGATGTTTGACTGGCTCCAGATCTCTCTTTGGATAAATCCACTCCTGTTATTTCATGGAGTTTGATTACTGTATTTACAATTCACCTCTCCAACAACATTAAACTCTGTGGCAAACCAGAACATGACTTTGAAACACAAGGTTTTTTTCTGTTTGGTGTTTTTTTTAAGACAAACCTGCAGTTGCAGTCCTTCTTTTGCTTTATTTAACCACAGTCTTGCTGTTATCACAGTGTACTGCTCCTGCAAGTCAGTGCTAAATTTTTATTCTATTTTAAGGTCTATTTTAGGGCAATACACAGATCTTAACCAACTCTCACAACATACTCATGAACTCAATGGTTAACTGAAATTATCCTTCATAAATAAATGAATTTTTAAACTGGAAGATTAAGAAATCTTTACCAGGCCAGCTGTGATTCTCCAGCTGGACAGTAGTTCAGACCTATTGACACCCAAGTTTCTACTTACACCATCAGACTATGCTGCCTTCTGACTGAAGATGTTTCCCAATTAGATGTAAATTATACGGTTTTATATATTATGTTTAATTAAAGAATGAGCAAATAGTTGTGACAACTGGCAAGATGGTTATTTTGTACCATCTCAGGCTCAGCTACAGCTACAAAAGGGGCATGCAATCAGCAGTTGTCTTTAAAAGGAGCAGTTAGAATAAAATGATTAGTTTAATCAATTTAGACCTATTTTCTTCAACAAATGGAACTCCTAGAATTGCTTGCTCTGTTCAGACTGGAAGAAGACCTTGTATGAACAGAAAAGGAGAGGTTTCAAGTACCATCCCTTTGTCTTGCAAAGAGGAAATTATTTCATGTAATTAACATTTCCTTTACATTTACCAGTGAAGTGTGGTTACCTGTGCTCAGGGACACTAATTTACGAGTGACATCTCACAAAAAAGGAATAATTATTTTTGAGCTTTGAAAAAGGTCTACATAGAAGGTATGCAAGGCTTTCTTCCCTTCCTAATTTACTTGTAGCTCATTAGGAACTTAAGGAACTATTTAGAACATATGCTAGATAGGAGGTTGGGAGGTCAGTTTAGCAGAAGCCACACAAAACTACTTACTGTCTTGATAAGAATAGTTTCCTTCTGCATGCTTGTCATACAGCCATTTTTCACAGTGCATAAACAGTTGAGCAGCATGTGAGTGACTCAGGGACTTGAAACGTGTTTCTGGAATTTGTTGAATCGCACACTATAATCACTTAATCTGCTCCAGGCCAGTTAGGATTTTCTAGTGCATAAATACACCAGCAGAAAACTCATTCCAAGACAAGCTTAAAGCAAAGTATAAGTGTGGCAGGTCCTATTAATTTCCTGTGAAAGCTATCCTTTATTTGTAAAACGCTATTTGTGTGTTTTGAGGTTTTTTTTAAGGAAAGGTGTAATACCAGACTGCAAAGTTCTTCCATAAAGTCCAGTAAAGTTGGTAAGAATCTTTCCACTTAAGCACACATTTGGATTGGGTCATGTTAACCGTAAGCTTCTACACACTTTCTCATGTGAAGTTAGTTTCTCTCATTACGTGTGAGACACTACTTTGTTGTATTTTAAGGCTTGCAGGTGTTAATACATTTTGACTCAGATCCCTAAGCATGCAAAATACCTCACTGTTGCACTTGAATGAAATTAGTTGTTTGATGCATTACCAATCTATTAATTTCAATTCTTTGAAATTTGTATAGAGTACCACTGTAGTGATACTCTTAATCAGCAATGCACATATCCTTATCAGCGTGCTTTACATTACAGTGATAGATATTGATTAAGATGTGCTTAATGGATTATCGGATATTATCTCCTGTGCAATTTGTAAAGAATTAAGT
The DNA here is from genome assembly GCA_017589585.1 of Phylloscopus whistleri. Classification (NCBI taxonomy): domain Eukaryota; kingdom Metazoa; phylum Chordata; class Aves; order Passeriformes; family Phylloscopidae; genus Phylloscopus; species Phylloscopus whistleri. The sequence goes on from JADMLD010000102.1 coordinate 140,362, forward strand.
TTATAATTTTCTGTTCTGGGATCACAGAAAATTTGATTTTCTCTAATAAGGTATGATTTATAACTGGAGTAGACAAATGATTAGTTTTCTCTGGTGTCTGAGGGTTACATTTCTGAATGCAATTTGAACATATAGATCTAAAAGAATACAGATAAGAGAGAAATCAGATGTTCATAGAAACTGTGTCATTCAGAATCAATAGAAACTTAATAATTCTAAGTAGCTCTTATGCTAAAACATAAAAGCTTTACAGATAGCATTACCCAGCACAGTGGTAATGTCTTGTCCAAGAAAGTGGAATGCAGCCTTATATAGTACAAAGTTCAGTTGAATGTTTAAGTAGGTTACATAATGTATTGAAGTGTAACAGTCATATATGTTCATTTAATATATGTTAAAAAATAATTGAATGTCATTGTCTACTGTCTCTATTTTAGGCCATAAATTAAGATTTATACATATAGTATTCTTTTATTCAATAAACACTGTGCATTTTATATTGAGCCATATATGGTCCATTATGAAGTATATTCCTATTTATAATTCTATAATGTAACAAAGTCAAAATGAATGTTACAAATTAAAAATTATTAAAATGCTAGAATCAGCCGAAACACAGATTTTGGTTACAACAGACCAATTGTCTCCCATTTGCACTCATGCCTCAAGGTAAAATGCTGAAAGAAAGCAGCAATGTTGCTTTTAAAGAATGAGCTGGACATGCTAGAAGTTGAGTTGGGGCAGGTATTTCGAACTGATATTTTGGATGTGGTGATGCAAACTATTGCACTGTCTGCCAGAAATGATGGATGAATTAATGGTTCAACTGATTCTTTAACGGTGAATAAATTTCACAAATTCCTATTATGATGGAAAAAAATTTGCTTTGTCCAGATCTATATATTCATCCTTATTTTGTTAGTTCATGCTTGCATTGCAGCTTAACACTGAAAAAAAATTGTCTTTGGAAATTGTGATTGCTCCAAACAATTGATTTAGCTCTAAACATTTGAAACAGTACACAAAATGACAGCTGCATTTGGGTAAACACATCGAATATACAGAAATATATAAAATTTAATCACATCATTTATAGTGAGGCTGTTAAGCTGCAAATTGCACTAAAGAACATGTTAAAAATAAAGGAGTCACCTTAAGAGTCTGTCCATACTGTTCCTTTACATTAGTTTGAAACTAATTCTGCATCAGCGTGAAATGAATTGGATTTGGTTCATAACCAGGTCTTGAATATTATTTAGTTCTTACCAGAGCTACATACAGAGATGTGGAAGTGTCAGTCATAGATCATGTTTGCTAATGGACTTTCTAGGAAGAGAGATATTCTTGTTATATGGCCATGAGAAAGAACTGAGGTTTAATCAGCTTGGTGAGTGAAACACGTACTGTATCTCTAGCAAAAACTACTGAAAGCAAGGGAAAAAATAGCAAATGTGTATGAACTCCCCGAGATTATAGTTTTTTTGTTTAGGACTCAAAAGGGCTCTTTAACCTTGATGCAGAGGCTCAAGGATCTCAAGGATCTCAAGTGTTGCACCAAAGGTTTCATTCATTCATCTCTGAGGTAGAAAGCATAGCTAGCTTCTCTTTTTTAGATATTCTTATCTGAGATTGTACAGTCTCATTATCAGTGAAGTGCTATAAAAGGAAATGTTTTGTGACCCCCAAAACAGTAATAGGGATGATAAAACCCTGAGAATCTCTTTCCCTAATTATTTTTTTTTTGTCTATTTTGGATCTGAAGTTAAAGCATCTGGAAGAATAAGCACTTTTGAGACTGATATTAAGAGTTAGGTTTTCCCATGCTCTCTCATTCTTGGTTGATTAGCAGATTAGTGTGCATGAGCAGGGAAAATATCCAGGCCTTGGAGATTTTTCCTATGGATAAATTATTACAATCAGAACACTTTATCTCTAGAGAACAGACTACAGAACAAAACAAACAAAACAAACAAACAAACAAAAAACCCAACCCTTGAGAATTACCTCAGTTCTTTGGATATAATCCTTTACCAAGTATGTTTGCAAAATAGAGTGAAACATTTTCAAAGAATTTGACTGAATGCATTTCAAGATCCCACTCCTTATCTTGAATGAGGGCATGACACAGCTATCTGAAAAACAGGCTGTGCTCATTAACCTATCATCTAAGAGCATCCAGCTTAGATCTAAAAAGACAAAAAAAAAAAATCCAAGGGTGAGGTATAAATACCACATCTACTTTCAGGAAAACAACCAATACACAAAGAGATTAAATTCCTCAGCCAAGAGCTGATAAGCTTCCACTTCCTTGGCTAGCAGATCTCAGCTCCCAAATCCTGCAAGTCTTACCTGGGTACTGGAGGAGATGGATTTTAATCTTGCAGAGTCCCAGCTGTTTCTCCAGAACTAAATGCTTGAAGAAGACCTCAGCAGTTTATATTCTTTGTTACAAAAACCTCAACAGTCTACGTACTTGAAGAGGACGTAGTTTAAACACAGCTTCAGATCTGGTATTGTGACATGCTCACACCAGTGGAACAGCTGAAAAGTGCAGATTTTAACAACATGGTTCTAACTACACTGTTTTCTAGCTTTGGTTCATGAGTTGCATGTTCACAATTCAATTTAAATTTTTCCTGGTTGTGGGTAAAGAATTTTTTCACGGGAGGGGCCATCCCTGATTAATTGTGAACAAAACAACGCGAGTTAAAATTTAGATGCTTTTATTATATTATAAGAAAAAGCAACCCTGAAAATTGATCTAAAATCAATTTTCTCTTTTGAATTACAGATATAGATGGGTCAGGTGGCTTCTTGCTACAGCTGGTAATGATACTGCCTGTGCAGCCAAATGCCTCCTCATTTGGACCCTAAAACTGACATAGACATAATGGGTAAAGTAGAAGCACCATTAATGTCACTGCAATGTTGTCATTAACTTTTCAGATCTAATATCTACATCCAACTCTGGCTTGTGGATCACTGACTGAAGGCAGAACAGTGAGGATCCCTGAGTAGTTGTTTGTGACTCCCCTGCCTATGGCTGACCTAGTCAATTTGGCTACATTTTGAAATATCACCAAATTCATCACAGGAACGTTGTCAGAAGATGGTCTGAATTTTGGGCCCCCAGAAAATCACACAAATCACTGAATATCAAAGATACATTATGGGTTATAATCACTTTGTGTGATTATTTTGATATGTCATAGAGCTTCAACCATTTTCAGTGCTGTCAGTGATACTGTGAAATAGCGCAACTATGTCTGGCAGCAGACAGTGGGGAACAAAACAAGACAAAAAAATCCCAACAAAAGCTGCAAATAAAACCAGTGCACATTATGCAGAAATTGCCTTGGCATGCAGGTCATTGGTGATTTCATTTGTAAGTAATGTTTTGATTGTCACAGATTATATGTTGCTCTCATCCCCCTGACATTTGTTGTGCAGCGGGATTGATTTTTGTGCTCCAGTATGAAAAGGTCACTTTGATCAATGCAGTGTAATTGGCACTAAATTAGGATCATATCAGGTTATTTTGCTATTTAATGATGAAATATTAAAGAATAGCATGGGAAGATTGCAGGCACTAAAGTGCACTTTAAACCTGCTGTAATGATGTTTTATTTTGTGGGAAAAATGGAGAGAAAAACAGCTAAAGTCAGAAAATGACTGTGATGTATTGGAAGAGTGGCCTGGAATTACATATTTTCACTCAAAATAGACTGAAAGCCCCAGACACAAAACACCAAACCCAGCAGTCAGTCCTGAATACGTTATGCACAGAGAGCCCTTCTTTAGAAGTTTTAATAATGCTCATTATGTACTAGTTACACGCGTCAAGTCTTCACAATCTGCATATAATGACTGAGCAAAAGTAGATTACTGAAGTTATGCACTTAGACCATGATTCAGGGCAACACTTGAGATGTATTTGGCCACCACTAAACCTAAAGGTAAATAGGCACATACTCAATGTACACCTGGGTGGGATAGTTATAAGCCCCTCATATGCTTCCCAAACCACCATGGTACAAACATGTCAGGATTATTCAGGACAAACTTAAGACATGCTTGTTTTTTAGAAAAGATACCTTTGTAAGTACTTCTACTACTCTTTTTAAGTCCAAAAGTTGTCTGCTTCATTGCCTCCTTGTTTTAAGAAAACTCAGTATTACACTATCAGTATTTGTAGAACAGTCTCTGTAGCGCAAAGCCAAGGTTAACGTCTTAACCTTTTAAGTTTGTTCTCCAGCTAGATAATGTACTTAAGGAGAGCAGGGTTCCAATGAGATTTCCTGCAACATTAACTGCCTTTAAAGAGTAATCTTTTGATTAAGATTTTCTAAAGAATGGATGGAGAATGCACCGATGTTCTCAATGTTAACAGTGAAACTCTTCTAAAGTGGGTGATGAGAATTAGCTATCAACTGTCATGTTCAGCCACCAGGCTTGATAGAACTTAAATGGGAACCTGAATGCTCAACTCCTATTTAAATAAACAAACAAACAAACAAATAAATACCCCAAGTAACAAATCACCAACAAAAACCAAAAACAAAGACAAAAACCTCAGCTAGTTTCAGTCAATTCTCACTGAATGCACTAGGATTCTTTTTAAGTCAATGCAGTAGACAGTGCCTTAGATGAATTGTCCGTTAAAAAATATTGGATATAATCTTTAAGAATACTGACTAAACTTGAATCTATTTCTTCAAGTATTTTTTTTAAATATAAGCACATGCTGATGGGTTCCACAAGCCCAGATGCTTCCTATTTAATGAGGATATATTTAGAACATGAGTTTTGTCAATATTTTTTCAGACTTTGCATCTAAATAATGATAAGCATCATAAGCAGTGTTAATAGTGTATGTTATTTTCTCACTGTAAATACATGCTGTCTCCAATTATTCTGAAATGTTGCTGAACAAGAGGAAGAGGCATAAGATTATACTTTTAAATGCAGCTAATGTTGCAAGAAATTTGTTTGAAACTTTGCTGCCATTAAGTATGTTATCTAGCTGTGGCATGAACTTTAAATTGCTAAGATATTAACCTTGAAGGTACCCTAGAAATATCCTAAACCTATTAATAATACGAAACAGTAGAATTGAAATTATATAAACTATCTAAGGTAACCCTGAATGACTTATTTAAATTTATGTACAAGGCAATGTTTGTCCTAATCAATTCTTAGGACTTCACTGATCTTACTAAGTCTTTGAGGTACTGGGCACATTTTGGTTTGATTTAGTTTGAAATATGTCTTTTAATGTCTATTAATAGAAGACCCATGACAAAAGGAAAACAGAATTTATTGGACTTCAGAGACCTTATGTATGTATGAGTGATCCACTCAGAAGGAATACTGCTTATCCATGGGAAAATAGATCGTCACGGTCTGAAGAAAATGATCAAGAAACTTATTGAGGAGCTGCAGGAACTGAGTGTGGGAGAGATGTGCAGGTGTAGGCAGAAAAAACATGTTCCAAAATAAACTGAGGTGGCATATCCCACAATCCACATGATAGGCACTGATACTGTGTCACAGTATATTTGATCTTCCACTGCTAGTGAACAATTTGCCTGTAGATAATGAAGCTTGAATACAAAGGAAAGAAAATAAACATCTTTTCAGAATGAGCTGCATCTTGTCCTATTTTCTGCATTTTTTCCCTACTTCTTCAGTGGTTTTCACAAATACACATAATAAAGAAAATTAATAAAAATAATAATAAAAATATCCCTCCAAAACATACATCATTAGATTAAAAAGGGAGATTATTCAGGAGTCCTTGCTTTGATATTTCATCAGTGGAAAGAAAAAAGACTGATTCTGGATAGAACTCTGTATAAAGACAGTGTGGTTTTAACTGATTTCTCCAAGTTCTGTTCATCCTTTAAAAGATGTTTCAATAACAATTTATAGTATTTTTAAAAATTATTTTAAATTAGTTTCTTTTATTACAAAAGTTTCACAACAAGGCAAGAAGTTGCTGTAATTTAAGGACTGCAGTACATAGCCCACCACGTGATTCAAATATAAAGAAAATGGGATCAATGTAGTGATACCCGTAACACAGAAGTGATGGAAATCCAGAATTTGGGAAGAATATGGCTTCAAAAGACCAATTTGTTTATTGACTTTGCTCTGATTATTGCACCCTTTCCCTCATAAAGACTTGATGCTTTTTTTCTCCCTCAGACTTGAAAAGTGACTATTTCTTAAACTGCTTGTAATCTAATCTCCTGGTTATTTTATCTCTTTGTCAAGAAATTATTTAAGTAGTGGGATGAGAAGACCAGTGGTTTATGATAAGTGTTTCTGATACTGTACCTTAAATACGTACTTAAATTTTATACAAATCAACATATTAGATATCATTAAGATCATGGATGTATATTTTTAAAACAGAATTGATTTAATACTGTAATTTTACAGTATTAATTCAGTATACAAATAACTGAAAATTCAGTTGTCCAATTTTATTTAGTCAAACTGAAGTCAGTTAACATGTTTGCCGTGTGAGATTCCCTAAATTCTTTGATGAATAAAATAATTTTATTTATTTATAAATAAATAAATAGATAAAACTATTTAAATATCACCATATCTAAAATTTGCAATTGAAAATTTCAGGGTAGAAAGATGAAACTCCACCACAAGAGGGCAGCAGGAATAAAAAAGGGCATGTAGCAAGAGAAAAATACACATTGAATAGCAAGCTTTGTAGCTACATGACTTTTATACAACTTGAACCCTCTTCCTGCCTGCTGCTACCATTGAAAATAAATTGCTTTACAAACCTAAGTCTTACTGGCTACTCCACAGCTGTATATGAAACATCTTTGGATGTCATCTTTGGATGACATACAACACCATTCAGAGCTCATGGTGTTAGTGATGACACAATTTATTCCAGCTCATAGTAAGAAGTACCTGCATCTCTCTGCACTTTGTAAATCAATATATGCATGTGTTTCTGTTGCACACTTGTACAGAGCTTGTGACTTAGTGCCTCGGACTATAAAAATCCCTGCAAAAAATATATTAAAAAAAAAGGAAATAATCTTTTTTTTCTTCCCTTTTTTTTTTTTCCTTTTTTTTTTTTTTTTCCCCTGTATTACTCGTCTGGGTGCTGAGAAGTGGGCTGGTTTCCTGCAGCTCGTGCTGTGCCCCTGTTCAGTTGCTTGCAGCAGGCACAGGATGCCCGGTCACAGAGCCACTCATACCTGAGCAGAGCGAACCTCCCACGCGAGCCAGCAATTCGCAGTAATTTACACACAGATCCTTGGTCCCGTTGCCTTCATGCAGGCAGCGTGGGGCTGAGTGATGGGCTATGATGTCATTTCTGCCGAGCTGGGCAGCACTTACTGCAGCCAGCCTTACACGGGTCAGTGGGTGAGCAGTACGGACAGGCAGCCCCAGAGACATCCATCAAACCAGCATGCTCGTCCTCCATCTGCAGGGAACTCTGTGCTGCTCTCACCTCCAGCCCTGTAGCACCACTTGTGAGCAGAGGAACAGCTGCTAGGCCATGTCCAGAGCAGGAATATTAGATGAATATTCGATGAAAATCCAAACAGAGGCCACAGATCTTGTTGCAGCTCAGTGGTCAACCCTGAAAGGGCTTCAGGGAGCAGCAGGGACCTCCCAGACAAACTGGTGAGCTGCAGAGGGTGTTTTAGAGAGTGCTCTCATCATAGATGGGCTCCATGCTGAACTGGGGAGTGAAGGGGCCACAGTGAGGAGCATGGGTAGCAGATGAGCAATCAGGACACAGGGATCAGGGGTGAGCATGTCTGATGATTGAAGAAGCACAAGACCCACTAAAAGCACAGCTCTAAAGAAATTTAAGCTCCTGGGCTAGCAGGATGTTCAACCAGTGCATCAAACCTCCATACAACCTTTTCTCCCTGTGATGTCAATGTACAAGCTCCTCACATTTTTTTGGGGGGACAGATTTTTGATTCCTCAACAGATATCATACCGTTCCTGCTCTCTTCAGTCCATCTGCAGTGGGATTACAGTTTTGACAGTAGCTCAGGGCAGAGGAGGTTGGGCTGAAAGTGTGGATATGTTTTTAACCAAGAGGAAAAATTAGATAACTCTACGTCTATTGCTTTACCTGCCCCAGGCATCTGAAGGTGCTTTGCACAGACACATAATGAGTCAAGGACAGAAACAATTAATGACTGGACCAACAAACTAATTTTTTGTTGTTGTGGATAATTGTATCATATCATCATATCCACAATTGTTATCATGTCTCACTGAACTTAACAATGTCAGAAACAGCTTGTTTAAAAATATGGGGTCAGATTCTGTTTTCCTTTTTAGTGATGTGAACATTTGTAAGTTTTGGAGTAGTTTGTGTTTTTGTTGTTTTTTTTTTTTCTTGTGTACTTCAGCAGTATTAAGATTTGTTACTTCTTGATTTTGGCACTTTGGGCTATCTCTCTATTGTAACTTCTGGGTTTAAGTAGATGAGTCAGTTTGTAAGACAAAAATTGGATTCCCAGGAAATGAATACTTGAAAAATATCTCTTCCACTCTTCAGAAGGGATCTTATTACTACTCTCATAGATAAAATGAAAGGCTCTAACTCCATCTAATGTTCAAACTGCTGAGCACCCAGCATCTGTGTAATCTGCTTGCAAAATATGACAGCTTTGCTATGGTACAAATATTATACTCTTATACTGTCATGGTTACACAACAAAAAAAAACCATCTGAACAACACACACAATATGATACAGCATAATATAGTGCAGCACACACCCTTAACTGTAATTGTGCGGCCACTTATTTGTCTTTTATTTTTAATATTGTTTTAATGTTTTCATGAATCAGCTCATTTCAGTAAGTATAAGAATGAAAGACAGAAGTTTTTGCAAGACCATAGCGAAATTAGGGGAGTGATGGAAAATGAGAATACTTCTGTTACAACTAGCATTTCCAGCTCATTCTTAAGATTTCATCTGCTTTTCAAGCAGATTAATACTCACCAAAAGCTTTGCCAACACTATATTTGTGATCTACCATAATTAATTTGAATGTCTGTACTCTTTACATCACAGTGTGTCTCAAGCTAACATTGTAAAAAGAGAAGCTGTCTGTGTGTTTATGGGCAGAGCTCAGACCTGCAAGTGGACATGCATGGGTACACACACACACACACACACACACACACAGAGCCTTTTCCTTCAAAGCCTATCTTCTTGTATTCAAACACAAATTTGAAAATCTATGAGCCACAATAATATTAATTCCCAGTTTCTTTGACCCCTCATAAAACAAAAGAAGAATGAGTGTTTGGCTAAAAGGATTCTAATGATGCCTTTGGACTCTTACGTTCACGTAATGACTAGTAGAAAGATTTATATGCCCTGTATAGGTATAATTAGACACCCACAAACCCATTGACCCTGACGAGGTGAAGAGCTCTCCTGCTTTTTGTTTCAGCAGTTGAATCAATACTTGCACGTTTTACCACTGTGGAGTGAAATTGAGGAAATGAAAATCTGATAATTTTGCTCCCAGTGCAGTCTAGACAGAGGAGAGCAGTTTTAGTCTTTGATAGGAAGATCTATTTCCAGTTACTCAAAAGGCTAGTGTCAATTTTAAAACTTCTCTTATTATTGATTTTCAGTTTTGTTAAAAAGGATGTTTTATTAGAAATATTAGTCCCATTTACAATGTAAGCTTATGTCTGTTTCACAGGTTGATGAAATCATGGTTTAATTTTGGTCTGAATCACAGGATACTTCTGCCTGGTGACTTTTGTAGCAAAATATGTAGTCTGAAGAAGTTAATTTCATTGTGTCTTCCAAATCTACATAAATTAGAACTCTGTATGCAATGGTACAGGTCCATCTAGGAAATGCAGCGTATATTGAGAAATGGCATGGCTAAAATATCTAGAATAAATATATTTTGGCAAAATATAAAGGAAGTATTATATTTATTTCAAATGTTTTGCTTTTTCTGTAGTTTTTTGTGTGTTTTGTTTTTAATAAAAGAAATAATTACAAGTGTAAAAAATGCAAGAATGTTAAATGAAATTCCTTTAGGATGGACCTGGAAGCATATTTAATGATATTAAACTGCAAAGCAAAATGATAACGCATTTCTGTTATTTTGGAAGCAGTATCAGAAAACTGATGTTAAATTTTGGTTACTATGGTAAACAGTGTCAACTCAGTGTAGTGCATTATATATGGCTATTGTCACTGATTTTGTTTTGTCATATCAATAGACTCCACTGATTTAATGTTATATTACCTGGCTTTTACCTGTAGTAACACATTGTCTTATGTGCTGGGTTTTTTTTAAAAGTTCATAATGTGTTGAAAACACACATAGCCATAAGAGATCTGAATAAAATTTCAGCAGAGTCAAAAATCCTCAAGACCCTATAAAGACAAAATAGAAGTCATTTTATATGTACAGACTAAGAAGCTTAGGATTAGAATAGCACAGATGGTTCAAGTATTAACCAGAAATTACTTTTTGCACACACACAAAAATGTGTCAATAAGTAAGCTACTATAGAAATAAATAAACCACTTTTCTAATTCATTAAGAGAACAGGAGTCCGTTCTAGGGGTGCATCACTCTGCCTCGTGCAAGGAGAAATCAAGGTATAATACTGTGATCTATAATCAGTTCTGAAGGCTTTGAATTACACTGGTATCTCTTTCAGCTCGCCGTTTGGCGATGTTTATTGCCTTCCCCAAAACAGTTCACACTGGAAGTAATCTCTGATGTTTGGGGCGTTTTTGTCTGTGCCTATAACATGCTCCTGAGAGACAAAGCTCTTGGGGATGAAGAAATTGATATTAAATATGCATATCAGGACATGCGGGGTGTTTTACAGCTGCGGCTCCTGCCAATGGAATTTTATTAAGCACAAATTACTGAAGCTTTAGGACTCTCAGTCCTTACCCCCACAGGGCTAGTAAAAGTAAAATTCTGATTTAATAAATCCTTCAAATAAGGAAGTAACCACCCCTACCCTTGACCCTACAACTCGTTACTTATGCAATCAAAGTTGAGCTTCCTGCCTGGATTGCACAGTTCTTTATTTGGTTGTACTTGAAATCATAAGTACTGGTATGACATCTTTTGAAGCATGTATTGAGTCACAAGGTACTGTGAATTTTGGTAATTGAAAAGTCTGAATTAATCTCCTTCAATCACAAATAATTATTTGCCTGGTATGGAATATTGTCTCACAGAACCCCAAGGTCACACAAGATCTAAGATACTTATTATTCATTCAGGTACTCATGGGGGTTGCCTTAGATTATCTAAATTTTTGCCTTTACAGTACAGTATGTGATTATTTGAAAGGATTTGCAAATCATGATAAAATTATGTTAAGCACAGTAGTACTTAATGTTTTAAGAGTGTCTGTGAGGTACATCTTTAAAAGGTCTAGTTTAGACCAGATGGGAATGACTACTTCACCAAATGCTAAGTATGCTGGGTAATTGCAAATCACTCATCAGTTGTTTGTTCTGATTTTTTTTACGACTTCTTCAAGGTAACTTGATAAAACAAATGTGAGATTGTTTGTTTTGTTTGTTGCTGTTGTTATTTTTTATGGGAGTCTTGTTTGTTTAGGTTTATGTTTTCGGTTTGTGGTTTTGGGGGGCATTTTGTTTCTTTGTTTTTGGTGGTTTTGGTTTTGGGGGTGTTTTGGTGTTGGTTTTTTGTTGATTTTTCTTGTTCATTTTTGGGCTTTTTTGGTTGGTTGGTGTTCTGCTATTGGTTGGGTTTTGTTGGGGATTTAGATTTTATTTTTTTTTTTTAAATAAACTTAAAACAGTGTAGATTTGTCCCTAAGAGTAAGGAAATGTACCTTTGTCCTCTCTGCTTCCAGTCACTCAAGATACAAGCTTTTCAGTGGGTAAATTAAAACCCAAAATTCTCTTTTTTTTTTCTTTTTTTGTAAATTTTCAAAATGTTCTTTTTTAAAAAAAAAACACAAACAAACACTTATAAACAGCAAGCAAATGCCAAAAAGTGATTTTATATTCTGCCAGAGTAAACATGGCTCTTACTCAATATTTAGCTTTCAAGGCAGGCGACTTTTTTTTTTTCCTGTAAGAATCATTAGGTGTAGTTTTATTTCAGAATATCATTACAATACATAAAATCATTTTTCCCATATGTGTGCTAATAATGAGGGAAAAAGTCTATAAATATGAAGGGAAAGTTGCATGTAGCTTAAAGGAATAGTTAAAAGGCTGTTTCTAAATAGATGATCTGCTCATGAGAAATTTGAGTAGCCTCTTATTTTTCTGTGTTTAAGAAACAAAATGTAATGCTGTGTAGCTAGTGACTTTTAGATCAAGATTAAGGGAAACAAGACTAAAAAAACTGGGAGCAAAATATCCATGAAGTGAAACAGCACAGTGAGATGTGAGAACCTGCCCGTTGGCAGGCTGGCTGGGCTCTGACAGTGACACAGTTCCCCTGCATATGAGCTCCTCAAACTAAACCAGGAGTTGCAAACAGGAAGCAGTCTCTCTTCTGGACCTCTCATCCTGCAAACTCGCTTAAGTACTACATGCTGTCACTTGCCTGTACAGTTTAAGGAAGAGCAATGCAGCATAATGAAAGAGGAGTAAGATCTGAAGTCCTCCTAGCTGTTGCTACTGTTCCCTACTGAGACCAATTAGGTAATGCCAATTTCTGTGCTTCAAGTACAAAACTTATCCCCTCCACACCTCTGTCCATGAAGGATGGCTTTAGGATGGTTCCTTATGTCAGTGTCTCTAGAATTACTGCATTCTTTACCCCCACCACCTCTTTTTGTTAAGTACAGAGCAGGAAAAAAAAAGATCAAATTATATGATTTCCACCCTCTCTGATAATTCACCTGAAAAAGTGAATTATTTTTGTTTTCAGAACCATGATTCACCTGATTCTTTTAGAATTCTCCTCTTTGAAATCAAATTCATGTTCAGATAAGCTGTCCCTCCTTTTGCTTCTGATTCTTGAACCAAAGAGATTGCATAATCTTGGCAGACGTTTATTTGAATAAAGTGAGATAATGTGGATGCTGAATTAGAGGAAGAGCAAAAAAATGCGCAGAGAATATGAGGAGCAGGAGAATCTGGCCTAAGCTTACTCTCATGCTTTGCACAAACATACACACACAGAGGTTTAGAGAGCAATTCCTATTTCTCAATTAATTCCTAAATGTAGTTCCTATGTAGCAATCTATGAGAGTCTAAATGCCATGGGTATGTCCTCAGCAACCTTGCTCTCAAGACAGCTTGTGAGTTTCTGAACAGACTGGATACCATTTAGTGGATTAAATTGGCCAAAACTATTCAAAGCATGACAAAGTGCAAAGACTCAACTGTTTTGCAAATAACATGTTATAAACAAATGTTAATTATGCAATTGAACATCATTCGTTACAGCTCTCAATGGACAATGGAAGGAGCAATTCATATCTTTAAAAGTCCATAATTAAATAATTATTCAATAGTCTGTAATTGCAAATAATCATGTAAATATATAATTGAAAATTTTAAAAAACCTGTTGCATCAAAAATGGGATAATAGGGAGTTTACTGATGAAGTGAACTAAGCATCTCAGATGAAAGCTTGTTCATTCATGTACATCAGTCTCAGTTCTCCATTAGAAAAAACATTTGCTGCTTGTAGTCCTTGAAAATTATACAGTAAAAACATAACTTTGAATTGAAGTTAAAACAAGTAAATTGCATTTTTGTTTAATTTTTCAGTAGAAGCATTTTATTGCCTTGAAATAAAGAATGGCTTTCAAAGACAAAAAGGTCATGTCAAAAGCAAGCTTTATGCCCCATAACTTATTAAGAAATTAGTGACTATTTTTTACTTGAAATTAGCTTTTTCTACATCAAAGTGGATAAACACTTCAAGTTAATAAGTGGGTTTTTCTGTAAGTGTAAAATAAATGTAATATTTCTCCTTAAAACTAAGGGAAAGGCAGCAGGAGAATAAGAGTAGGTAGTTGAATACAGCAGAGTTAATAAATCATTCCATCATATCCATAAGTTAATAAGCACGGTAGACTGAAGTCTAAAGATGTAAGTGATTTAATACTGATTTAAACTGAATTTGTCTGCCACTGAGAATTCTCAGTGGAACTTGGGGTTTAAGGCTGCAATTTTCATCACCATGAGATTTGGGATACATTTTGGGGATGCATTGCATACACTTCCTTATGGGAAAATATCTTTATACCTACAACCAGTGTTTGAATTGACAGACATATTTTAATCAAGTCGACTTTTAAAAAATAACAGCTAGTTGAAATTAAGACATGCTGATGGAAATATCTTTTACTCTTTATATGAAATTAGGTAGGAATTTCTATGCCATGGAGGATTCTTAACATGCTGGTCTCTGCCTATCTCTCACAGGCTAAACAACGTATACACGTTTTTTCAAACAGTTACTGGAGAGAATTTCTTTAATCTTTTAGTCAGGAACAAGCAGTCACACACACGTGAGTGAACACAGAGACACACACGCTTGGGGCAAACATTTAGGAAGTTGTCTTGAGATCTTTTAAACCATTTTTTTTGAGTGTAATTCTTGTTGAGTGATACAGTCATGGCACGACTACATTTTCTGTCACCCCTGTAGTAAAATGCTGTAATGGTATTGCTCATTTTGAAAATACAAGAGACAATCCCTACACTGAGACCCACAGCCCTTTCCAGAATTTGTAATGAATTAGTAACACTGGTCCAGATGTGAAGAAAGGAAATAGGAGTTCTTTAACAGCAACTTTTATCCACTGATTTTGTTAACTACATTGTTAAAAATGTTGCTTTGCTTAAAAAAAAAATCTTTAAAAAACCCCCAAACTGTTTTCAACAAGATTTATCATATTAAAACACAAAGAATACAATTTGTTAGTTCTGGACAAACAATAAACAAACTGCAGTCCCTGCCACCCTTTTAATTATGAAAACAGCTCAGCTATGTTATCAATCCATCTTCCTGTCCTATTTCCTGCTTACATTTCTATCTTTGTACTTTTCTCCCTCCTAACACTGTGGTACTCTTAAAGGTTAAGAAGAAATACCTGTCACTCCTTCTTCTATGGAGTATGTACATGGGATAAAATTTTAATTAGAGAATGCTGAGTCCAACAGATGAATGCTGCACTAAGTACTGAAAGTCACAGGATTAGAATGCTTATTTTTTACAGTTGGAAATGTGGAGACTACTCCACAGAACTTCAGTATTGGGGTTTTTTTCTTCAAAGCTCTGAGTGCAGTCTTTTTTCATTGTTCGACCAAATGTTTATGCTGTCAAAGGGACTGGCCAAAAGCTGGAATGTGATTGCTCATGTCAATTTGTCAATTTAATGTAGAACTGAGAACACAAAGAGCTACAGAGGTCTTGAAATTGTTCTAAAGTAAAACTGAAGCCCAGCTGATGATATTCATAACTATGCTTTAAATGGTAGGTCAAAAATTTGTGTATTGCACTAGCTGAAGCCTTTTCAGGACATGAGGTTTAATTTCCAGATATAAAAAGTTGCAACAAATATTTCTGATTGAATAATAGGTGTTTTTATTAAATCTTTTGAATGAGGAATTGCCTTCTCAGAGCTTGCTCATTTTTACTTTCACAACAGGAGAGTTGTTCGTCCTCCAGTTCACTCGGCACCTTTTGGTTAGATAGGGGGATCAATGGAATGTGTCAGTACCATGTGACCTGGAAGATGTGTCTAGATTTGACTCCAGACTTCCCTTTACTTGATACTTATTGCCTTCATTTTTACCCTGTGGGGAATGCAGACATTAGAAGAACAGAGATAAGTATGGAGGTGCTTACCACAACAATTTTAATATAGCAGGTTTGAATTTATTTCCAGCAAGTGGCTCTTGTGGAAGGAGAAAAAAATAGCTTTGAAGCTAAAATTAGTATGAAAAATGGTCCAATGAAATTTAAAATAACATGCCTCTGCTGGTCATTTATGTGCAGGAAGTAAGTGTCATCTTCATGCCTAGCCAAACAAAGGCTCAACAGTGACAAGCAGTAATTTACACCACAATCAATGATGGATAATTCCTTTAGAACAATACAAACTGGGTCCATTCCATGTTCTGGAAAAAAATAATTTTCTTATAAAACGTGAATCTTTTAATATTATCTTACAAGGATGCATAAAATAGGAATTAATTATGAATGGATAGAAGGCAAAATATTCTTAATAGTAGTCAGCAATAAAATATTCACATAAATACCTAGGGAGGTGTTCAGGTTTGAGAGGGATAATATCAGTAGTGAAAGATGAGTACCATTGAAATTTGCTCAGTTGGTTAGAGCATGGTGCTAATAACATCATGGTTTTGATCCCTGTATGGGCGATTTACTTAAGAGTTGGAGTTGATGGTTCCTGTGGTTCTCTTCCAACGCAGAATATTCTGTATTTATATCCTGTGAACTCTCCACTGTCTTTAATATTACTGAAACACAGTGGTTGCTGATAACAAATCAAGATACAGTCAATACATTAGTTTTATAGCTGAAGTGTAGATCTGAGTCAAACAGCAGTGGTTTTAGCACCATAATAAAATAACTACTGCTAGTCATTGACAAATGCTGGCTTTGAGTATTTCCCGCTATTTGTCACTCAAAACAAATGTTATATATTTTGATCAACTGGGTATAAAGTAACGTATCAATAAAAGCCAAATCTGAATCAAAACAAAGATTTACTAATTGAGACCAGATTTTTCAAATTGATTCCATTACTGTGGACTGCTGTGTGTTCTATCCTTATAAACTACACTGCCTTCAAAGAAGAGATATATGGGATCAGTACATAGGTCTGAAGATAGCATAATCAAGAGGAAGACAACAGGACTTGTTCTATTTCATAGTCCTTATTTAACAAGGAGTGATGTCTGAAGAATGAGAGAGCATAAGAAATACCAGAGGACTTCTCTATTGGCTCATACTCACTGTCAACAGGTAACTACCTCCTTCTCCACACCTCTGATGAGGAATCACCTGCAATTCTCTCCCTCTTACTCCCTTTCCTAGTTTTTCTAGGTTTATAGAGAATTAGGACAAAAGTAGTAATGTGAAATAGATGTTTTCCCTAAATAGATAGGTGCATGTGTGTGTTCCTTCCTATGTATCTATAAAATTCTTCTCTATATTTACTCTGGCTGAAACATCGGGTCAGGGACATGGGAATTAACAATCCATATGTGATTGAATTGCAAATACCAAAGATGTCCTACACAAACACAGGGATTCTCACAGAAGAAATGAGATAGAATTAAGACAAAGGGACTTTTGAGTTTCAGGAGGGAAAGTCAATTCTCATTATAATTAATTTTTAAAAATTATACTCCAGAGTGTCATAATTTTCTCAGGGAAGTGAGGAGAGTCTTTTACATTGGGACATTTTCAAGTCAGATGGATAGAACTTGCTGGTTATATACTTGGAGTAATGAATTGCCAAAGACAATACTTCCCACTAATCTTTTTTTATTATTGTAATGTATCGTGAATTTTCCTCAGAAAATATCTTGCATTGAACTTTGTTCTTGCAGTCTTATTAGTGATAGTTAGACCATGAAGATGCTTTGCTCTGTTTAAGCAGTCTGAAGTGAATCCTTCTGTGATATCTCATTCTTCCAATGACTATCCCTTCCTTGTGCTGGAAGTAAGCAATGTGGACACTCAGGCTAGGCAGATCTGTCTACGCTGCAGTTGTCTAAAAATCAAGTATACCCTACTTCAGATAACTGCAAGAGGGTTTCATCATGAATGTATTTGAAGAATTTAACCAAAGGTGTTTAAAATTTAAACAAATCCTATAGATATGCCTTATATGGTATGTGCTGAATAGGAACTTAGAATACCTTTCCAACAAATAATTTATGAATTTTTCTTTTTCCTATATGAGGAATATTATAAACCTTCTGCACCTGTGCATATACCCAGTACTGAAAAATACTGCAGATTTATGAAGACATTGTTTCTTTCTAGGAAGTTACTGTATGTCTTCTCACCTGCAGAAGCTCTGGAAGGAGAATTTACACCCCAGAGGAGGTATAACTTCCCTCTTTAGTCTGGCAAAGGTCTGAAGAGTACCTTGCAATTTCAGCAGCAACACCACTCTAGAATCTCTAGGAATTAAACACTGATGGTAGGAAGTAGCTATAAATGCCTTTCAATTTGTCGGTTATTCTTGATAGATGTGCATTTTCTTTTCATAAAGAAAATATCTGAAATGCAAATTACTTTGGTATGTAACTCTTGTGTCAAGTAAGGACTTTGTAACATAAGAAGTAACAGATATCCTTATATTAATCTGCAGTATGTTAAAGGAAGAGAGAAGAAAACCATTTCTTTCACTGTCTCTTAAGAAAATTGTCTCTAATGATTCACAAGTCACTATTTATAACTCAATATAAATGGTTTGCCCATTTTATCATTTTTTAAGGAAAGCTCTTCATTGAAATGAAAACAAAAATGTTCAATGAAAATGAACATTTCACGTTCAATGAAAACATTGCACTACATAATAATAATAAGGTTAAACTTCCAGCAAGTTTTCTTTGAAAATGCACCACATTCTAAGAATGGTTTAATGTAAGCTGTGATACAGCTAAAATACATCATTTTAAATGCATGTTGAACTGCATGTGCTAAAGAACAGACAAAAATGAGTTATTATTCTTGTCTAAGGCTGTTTTTTGCACTATGGTACTTCTGTCTAAGACAACATCTTCTTAAAATGCAGCCTAAAATAAAACTTTTTATCTCTTTTTGTTTGGAGATTGTTTTTTAACATAGTTATGTGTGGCATAAACTTGGCCCTGGAAATGCAAGGTGACATTAAATAATCTTCCATAATCAGTTTAAAAAGGATTTCCCCAACTCTGGGTACCTGATAAAATGTCTTTACTGAACTGAAGTCGGAAGTTTTGGGAAAACCCTTAAATTACTAAGAAGAATGCTTTCAATACATGACAATCAGCAAGCAAACGATACACTGCTAAACATAGCCTTTGAATACGATTCACGTTGGTTTACGTGTGGTTTATAATTAATTGCAAGTGATTCATGATCTTAAGTTTCCAAATCAAAAAGAAATGCAGACAGCTGATTCATATTTTTTACGGTGAGCAGTAATTTGTACCTAATCATTAGTAAAGTGAAATTACCGAGTGTGCTCAACTGAATTTCCTGAATACATCAGTGGGAGTTTTATAATTTTACAGTCAGCATGATATATTCAGAATCAGTTTTGAAAGTGACATTTGCTTCAGATTAGGTTTATAAATAAAATTAGAACTGAATTGGCAGTATTTTCATTTTAATCCCTTTTACTCAGGGATATATAATTTTGCTTTTATGTCTCTTTACATTAATTAGAAATAGCAGTTGCAGGCAAAAGATTAAAACCACCATTACATGTCAACCTCCATGAGCAAGGAGGGCATTGTCTGAATGGAAAATTAACTATTCTTTCAGTTAAAGGAAACAAAACAAAACAAAAAATACTTACCACTGTTCTTGCATCTTTCCTGTGGATCAAGACTCATGAAAAAGATAAGCCTTAAACTTGTAATGAGCCTGTGCATGTGCAAG